>CM077261.1:12680293-13210293 GCA_039654775.1 Spinibarbus caldwelli | reverse complement strand
GATATGATTAGGATGCAAGCAGCATAATAATAGTATCTGTCTGACATCCACAGGATGATGCTGAACACCTGAAATATGTAGAATGGATTGAGCACCTGAAAAAAAATACAGAGAAGATCAATATGTGAACCTTTCACAAAGCATTTAATTTACAAATACAGGGAATGATGCTGTTTATTCAACACACAGTGTTTATAATTGCAAAATATTGATTTTACAGTGTTTTTAAATAATTATAGAGTTTAAAAACAGTAATGGAGAACAGGTCTACCTCCTCAAAGAGAAGGTGTAAATAAGACTTCACAGGTACATCAATGATATTGGCCCCAAAAATCTGCTTTCTATAGGACAAAGAATGTGTAAGGTAAAAACGGTTATGTTCATTGCTCATATAGGCATTGAAAGGGTACAGACCTTGTGCTTTGGTCTGCTTTACTCAGTCCTTGTTGTCGGCCATGCAGGTCAGCGCAGGTCCAGCCTTCATTGAGAATGCTGGAGATAGAAAATCATTTATTACCACACAATTTCAGACAGCTTTATA
This sequence comes from Spinibarbus caldwelli, assembly GCA_039654775.1. Taxonomy (NCBI): domain Eukaryota; kingdom Metazoa; phylum Chordata; class Actinopteri; order Cypriniformes; family Cyprinidae; genus Spinibarbus; species Spinibarbus caldwelli. The sequence continues at coordinate 13,209,752 of CM077261.1, read as the reverse complement.
ATCATGAATAGAGTAAACTAACACATACATTAATATCAAACAGTACCTTGCTTTGCAAAAGGCTCCTTTCCTGGCAATCCATATATAACGTATGCCCTCAAACACATAGTATCTGAGCAGTGTTTTCTACATGAAGGAAAAACAAGATAAGATCAAGCAGATGGACCCGAAATGTACATGACGTACCTGTTTTGAGTGCCATTATGTTACCTTTTCACTGTGGAGCTGCACGGTGTCTCTCCATTCATTCTCATCCGCTTCTCCCACTGCAAACTCCAAACTGGAAAAGTTCAACATAAGAGTTAAATTAATAGCTCAGAAACGTTATAAAATATTATCTAAATATGTAATTAATGTACAACAAATGCATTTTTAATTCAATTTAATACATTTTTTATTAAAATATAGGATAAATTCATTTGAGAATAACAAATGCTACCACGACACAGAAATACTTTTTAAATTATATATAATTATATTTTACCATTTAAATACTATAGAATTTTTCTTGCATTACAGCAATGACAATTCAGCTGAGAAAGTCCTTAATTGTCATGAAAATAAAGTCACAATTAAACCATTTTAAATGGGATTAAAATGTGATTAATATACTGTAAAATCACATTGTTATATTAAATTATTCAAGCTAAAAAAATTACATCAAATTGTAATAACTTTTTTTCTTTCGATTTGGGGGTTAAATACAATATTTGTATAAATCTAAATCTGAATACAGTGCTATGTTAAAGGTTTGCACCTTCACAACTTTTGGTAAAACATTTTAAAATGCAAAGAATGAGTTAACACAAGTAGCTGGTTCCTTTCTGAAATAAACTTTTAAAGCACATAAATACAAAAAAGGGGAAGCATGAGTAATTTATGTACTGTGGGTCTCACCTGCCTTCCTCAATCTCCTCTGTAAGCACACCTACAACAAACTGCTGTCCGTATCGGTCCTGTCAAAAAAAAAAAAAAAAATGTGTGTATATATATATATATATATATACATACATACACACACACACACACACACACACCCGTATATCCTTCCTTATTATGGAAAAACTGCGATTAACTGTATATTCTTCTCCCACTTGAAAATATTTTAATAACCAGTATCTAAAGTCTCAGTAAAACAAACTTTAATACCTTTAATAGTAAAACATCTGCCATTGAAATGGGACAGGATTTGCAGCGGGCCAGGATGCCGAGGCGAGGGCGCCAGTTGAAGAGCACTAGCAGCAGGCCTAAAGAACATACCGCCCCAATACGGCACAACCACACCTTCCAGCACACCCATTTGTACCCCTGAACATCCTGAGAAACAAATCACATGATAAAATTATCAGCTCTAGAATAACAAGAAACATTTTTTGTATTTTTCCAACATAGTACCATATGTGAGACGGCACTGAGCTCCTTGGTTCTTGGATCCTTTATGAGGGGTTCTGTGTCTGGGGAGGTTGCCCCATCCAGCCCCGGACCACAACTCCCTGAAAGACAAGATCCGTAATCGGTTCTGTTCAGCAGCAGTTCCTCAAGTGCACTAAGACATTAGTGCAAACAAACTTTATAACCTGTGTAGTGTGCACTCCCTTTTTGTAAATACAAGAATAGACTCCACCATCTATATATGACACCAGTAGGGTACGACATTGATTGTAATGTTGAAATCAAATACATCCATGTTGTGAGTAACATGCTGGCAAATCATCACTGTCTTGCTGTGAGAAATTAATGAAATGGCTACTTGCTTTTTTAAGTTTTGAAGAAAGGTTTGTAAAATGGTTTTAAAAGGTTAAGCCTGAGAAAATTGTGAGTCTGGAGTTTTTCCTCTTTTTTCAGGTCATGTGCTTGCTTTGTGATGTTTCTGCACAACCAAAAATGCTGACTTTCACTTTACAAATGCTTCCTTCAAACAAAAGTGAGAAACCACATAACAACAAACTTTTAACAAAACTTGATTTTTTTTTTTTTTTAAGATTTAATGGTGTTTAGGTCACTATAATTTTGAGACACACTGCGTTGACAATACTTTATACGTATAAAATATTTATAAAGGTGGGCTGAAGGATATTTGTAAGAAATGAACTCTTTTAGCAGCAGAAACTGGGCAATACAATGGACACAAAATAGAAAACTGCTATTTAAATAATCTTTTATAGCAGGCTTATGATGCAGAGCTTGAAATACAGGTTCGGCCAGCTCAGTAATGCAGAGAAGACAACAGACGAGGGGAAATAACCATCAGTAAATGTGCTAGAAACATAATACCCCTTTCAACACATTTTTTCTGAAGTCAACTGACTTTGACTCAATGTCACATATGCTCTATTATAGTTTCAGTCAATTCTAACAATTAAAACGATTACTATTTAAAATCCTATGTGCATTTACATTTTGTATTTGTATATTTTTCAAGAAAGGCAAAAGATCTTACCACCCTTTGGTCCTTTTCCTGATGCAAGTTACTAGTAAAACGTCTAAAAAAATATTAACCACGAGACTTGTTTACGACATTATAGTTTCTTTTGGCTGGGGCTAAACCTGAAAGTTAGATAGGAAATGCTAACGACCATGTAAACCAAAACAGTAACCCCAAAACTCCGCCTGCATTCCTTTATAAACCGGTGTGCTTTCAATACCAGAATACTGGTAAAATACTGATGGACTCATTTCCGCGAATCGGTTCTTTCGAACAGTTCGAAATAAAGAACCGGTTCAAATGAATTCGTTCCTTTATTTATTGTTTGTTTGTTTGTCATGACATAAATACTTCACCACATCCCGGTGAGGCTTTAAAACGTTTCAATTAAGCGATATGTACACGCAAATAGATTGTTATTAGTTTTTCAGTTTTGAATAGGTTTGTGTTTTTTATTATTTTTTGCAGCAATGATTCATTTCATGAAAATGATTTAATTTTAGAACCTTCAGTCGGATAACATTTTTGGACGTTTTAATAAAAGGTTTGAAGCCCATTGTGTTATGAAAATCAAACCTCATTCGAATGGGTGTTGATAAAAAAAAAAAAACTTGCATATGTTTTGTACCATTACTGCTATTCGCCTCTTAAAAGTATCTTTTCGCTCCATCATGTTGACTCGAGAACCGATCGGAGCGATTCAGACGGAATCGTGAACTCATCGTTTGGAACATTTCGAATAGAACACAGCACACTCGATACAGCTTATGTCACATGACCTCAGATTATGTTTTATCTTATTAAAATCCTAATTAATCTAACTTTCTGACGTCATACATTAAACAAATCACTAAAACTTAAAGTGACAGTCTACGAAGTCTTATGACACTGAACAAATGTACCATATCCAGTTTTATTCATATCTCATGCGAAAGATTGTAAATGCATAAAATTATGGATTAAACTGCAGTCAAGAAGACCTAATATGATGCGGCGGTGCACAGGCGAACTGCACTTACCCATACCTGGTGAATCCATCTATGAACTACAAGGTGAGTGTTAAAGCCCATACTTTTACTCTAGGGCCATAATGTTTATTACACATTACCGCAGAAACTAGCAGTTTCTGATTCAAGCATCAGTTCTCTGAATGTGACGCCAGTCTTTCTTCCTTTACGATCTTTTGTCATCTCACCGATTCAACAGCGCCACCTCGAGGACATCACGAGACTTACCTTCTCTAAATCTAATTTATTCTGCAGAAGCATGCACTGCACTATTATAAAACATGTCTTTCTAACCTATGCAGAGCACACATTTTGTAAACAGATGACCGTGATCTTAAACTTGCATATATTTGTATGTTTTATAGCAAGCAAGCAAGCATACTTGCACAGTATGAATCTACAGTTTTCGATATTCATGTACAGTACAACCAGAATCAGCTTAAAATGGAAATGAAATACAGGTCCTGTTTTAGATTTACTTTTCATTAGCAGTAAATATAGGTCTCCAGACTCTCCACTATCAAATAATGTAAAAACTAAATGTCCCATATTAGCAAACACTCCATGCTGGAATTCACACATTTACACAATAATTTAAACCATTAAGTACATGATATTTCCTGCATTTACAAGTCAGATGGCAGACGATCTCTTTTCTTTGTAGGTCGCCATCATTTTCTTAATTTCTGCTATGGCTTTTCCGGGATTGAGTCCCTAAACAGAAGAGAGGACAGAACAGACTAAATGAAAAACAGAAAAAAATGGGAGACACTAAACATAAGCTATTGCAAACTAACGTTTATTTAAAGATACAGTCCACCCAAAAATTAAAACGAAACCATTTTGGTTCCAACTCACTTCCATTGTAGTTTTTGTCTATACAATGGGAGTCAACGGGAAATGAAACTGTTTGGTTACCAACATCCTTTAAAGTGAATGACAGAAGTTTTTAGGGGGTGAACTGTCCCTTTAATTTCCAATAACAGAGAGTCGGCTCATCAAATTAAAGTGTGGCTATGGGGTTTGATGGGAAGATGACATACCTTGGGACATGCCTTTGTACAATTCATTATTGTGTGACAGCGGTAGAGGGAGAAAGGGTCCTGTAATTTGGACAGACGCTCTTCTGTAAAGTCATCACGAGAGTCAATCATCCACCTATACGCCTGAGAATTGGATACAAAACAACAAAACTGTGAGGCCAAAGATGTAAAACTCAGCATTAATCCAGACTAACTGCTAGATTTACTTTTGTAAAATTAATTAATAATGATAAATGAACATTTATTGACTATATAAGCAGTGTTATAAAGAAATACCTGCATCAGCACAGCTGGACCAAGGTACTTGTCTCCATTCCACCAGTAACTAGGACAACTAGTGCTGCAGCATGCACACAGAATGCATTCATACAGGCCATCCTATGAACACGGGAAATAGTGTATTTAAAAATCATTAGCAAAGATCTCAATCACCCTTTACACTGAGAGAATCAGCAGAATATTCAGCAGAGGGTCTCGAACCAGCTTTTGACGGTCCTCAATTGACTGGAGGTACTGCTCTTTTCCCAGCTTTGATTCATCCTGCTTTTTTAAATAGGGCTCGATGGACTTGTACTGTGCATAAAAGTTGCTCATATCCTAAAACAACAGGAAATAAGAGTATAGGATACGTTTGAAATTTTATTCTATTTGACAAATAAGTACTTATCAAATGTTATTGCTGGGATTTATTAGTTAACTGTGGTTTACTCACAGGGACAAGATCTTTCACAACATACATGTGAGGCAGGGGGTAAATCTTTGTCACTTTGCTTGTATTTGTATCTATTTTGTTTAAGCAGGCTAAAGTGTTGCCCCCGTTGATGTTCATAGCACATGAGCCACAGATACCTGTAAAATTATATACAAAGAATTTGCATAACATTGACATAATAATGTAACATACTAAATGAATAGTTCACCCAAAAATTTAAATTTGCTAAAAATGTACCATCCATGATGAGATGAGGGTGAGTAAATTTTCAGCCAATTTTCATTTTTGGGTGGACTATTACTTTAACAGGACACAGACTCAATTTTATTTTGTGCTCAAAAGAGTACTATTTATTTATTTTATTCTTTTACCCTCTCTACATGAGCGTCTGAAGGTGAGTGTCGGGTCCATTTCATTTTTAATTTTGATGAGAGCATCAAGAACCATTGGACCACATCTAGGATGAAAAAATGTCATTAATTTTGTGATATTTAATTCCTAAAAATAATAGCATATGGATATGGAAGACATGAGGACAAATAAATTATGAAATTTTTTATTTATTTATTTACTGTTCCTTTAGGTAAAGCAAGTAAACTGTTATGACTGTAAATATTGGTGCTTACGTGTTCAAATCAATCTCATAGGTTTGCATGCGGGGCTTGTCACCAGGTGTGTCAGGGTCCCATCTGTAAATCTGAAATTTCTTTACTTTCGGCTCAGGGGCAGGGGCAGCTGCTGTCTGGGCATATCGCACCAGCTGGGGTAGCAAGAGGAGAGTAAAAGATGACAAAACAGGTGATGCTAAATGCTGAGTTTACAGACATTACATAAAAAACACAATGCATTCCTCCAACCTTAATATATTTGGTAAAATTAAAACAGGTCTATATTATTTTCATGGCTTTATCTAATAAGTAAATACATTATGCCAATGTCTTTTTATCCAAGGTGTCTTTGGTCTGAAAAAAAAAAAAAAAATGAAGCCACTTTTCACTTTTCAGAGCGCCACCTCTAGGTGTAATAGAGAAAGAAGGGTGCGGGAGTTATATCACCTTGTTACTCAACTCACATTGGTACGCTATGTAATGTACAATTGAGTTCCAATTTCACCCTTCCATACTAGAAGGTAAGTTTCATTAGAAAAAAAGTTACATTTATGTAATCTGATGAAGCCGACGGTTTTGTACGCTGCGCAACAGCGGTTAAGTAACAAGATTAAACAGGTTCTGTCAGCTAACCAGCTCAGCCTAATAAACAAATCACATTGTTAAGTTCCCTACAACGAGAACTTCCTTATAAATCACAAAGGTGTCACACATCTTCACATAATCACCTTACACACGCATTAAGATGCTGACAGAACAGAATTCGTATAATCAACTTACCACCAACGTCCCACACTTGCGAAAAGCGACAGCGCTGCGAGTAAAAGAAATGCACGCGAACATCTTCCACTTCTGTGTTGTTATGAAGGAGTTTCTTTTTTACGTGTGCGGCCTCGACAGTTTCAGATATGTAAGCTGCAATCTGCTCCTCCTCCTAATGCCAGCGGGGCGGGAATTTGTCCTCCGTCAATAAAGAGCGACAAGAAGACTCGTAACTGTACCAGATGCATCTCAGTAAATTAGAATGTCGTGGAAAAGTTCATTTATTTCAGTAATTCAACTCAAATTGTGAAACTCGTGTATTAAATAAATTCAATGCACATCGACTGAAGTAGTTTAAGTCTTTGGTTCTTCAGAATCAGAATCAGAATGAGCTTTATTGGCCAGGTATGTTTACACATACGAGGAATTTGTTTTAGTGACAAGCTCTACAGTGCAACAGGACTGGAGACAGATAATAAAAGAATAATATACAAATAGGAAATGTACAAATAGTAAAAACACAATATATAATATAGACAATTATGGTGTACAGGTCTGATATGTGCAAATTTGAAATGAAAAAATAAGTATGTGGTGAATAAATAATTTATAATAGTGTGTGTTCCACGTTTAATGTCAAGTGTTCACGAGATGGATTGCCTGAGGGAAGAAACTGTTCCTGTGTCTGGTCGTTCTGGTGCTCAGTGCTCTGTAGCGTCGACCAGATGGGAACAGTTCAAAGAGTGAGTGTGCTGGATGTGAGGGGTCCAGAGTGATTTTGCCAGCCCTTTTGCTCACTCTGGATGAGTACAGTTCTTGGAGAGTGGGGAGGGTTGTACCAATGATTCGCTCAGCAGTCCGGACTACCCTCTGTAGTCTTCTGAGGTCAGATTTGGTAGCTGAGCTGAACCAGACAGTTATTGAAGTGCAGAGGATGGATTCAGTGATGGCGGAGTAGAACTGTTTCAGCAGCTCCTGTGGCAGGTTGAACTTCCTCAGCTGGCGAAGGAAGTACAGCCTCTGCTGGGCCTTTTTGACAATGGACTCAATGTGAATATCCCTCTTCAGGTCCTGAGAGATGATGGTGCCCAGGAATCTGAATGTCTCCACTGCAGTCACAGTGCTGTTCATGATGGTGAGTAGGGGGAGAGCAGGGGGGTTTCTCCTGAAGTCCACGATCATCTCCACAGCCAGCTCCTTAACCTCCTGTCTGTAAGCAGACTCGTCACCGTCCTGGATGAGGCCGATCAGTGTGGTGTCATCTGCAAACTTCAGGAGCTTGACAGAGGGGTCTTTAGATGTGCAGTCGTTGGTGTAGAGGGAGAAGTGCAGTGGGGAGAGAACACAGCCCTGAAGAGCTCCAGTGCTGATGGTGCGGGTGCTGGATGAGAATTTTCCCAGCCTCACTAGCTGCTGCCTGTCTGTCAGGAAGCTGGTGATCCATTGACAGACAGACGGAGGTTCTTTTAATTGTGATGATTTTGGCTCACATTAAACAAAAACCCACCAATTCACTATCTCAACAAATTAGAATATGGTGACATGCCAATCAGCTAATCAACTCAAAACACCTGCAGAGGTTTCCTGAGCCTTCAAAATGGTCTCTCAGTTTGGTCCACTAGGCTACACAATCATGGGGAAGACTGCTGATCCGACAGTTGTCCAGAAGACAATCATTGACACCCTTCACAAGGAGGGTAAGCCACAAACATTCATTGACAAAGAAGCTGGCTGTTCACAGAGTGCTGTATCCAAGCATGTTAACAGAAAGTTGAGTGGAAGGAAAAAATGTGGAAGAAAAAGATGCACAACCAACCGAGAGAACCGCAGCCTTATGAGAATTGTCAAGCAAAATCCATTCAAGAATTTGGGTGAACTTCACAAGGAATGGACTGAGGCTGGGGTCAAGGCATCAAGAGCCACCACACACAGACGTGTCAAGGAATTTGGCTACTGTTGTCGTATTCCTCTTGTTAAGCCACTCCTGAAGCACAGACAACGTCAGAGGCATCTTACCTGGGCTAAGGAGAAGAAGAACTGGACTGTTGCCCAGTGGTCCAAAGTCCTCTTTTCAGATGAGAGCAAGTTTTGTATTTCATTTGGAAACCAAGGTCCTAGAGTCTGGAGGAAGGGTGGAGAAGCTCATAGCCCAAGTTGCTTGAAGTCCAGTGATAAGTTTCCACAGTCTGTGATGATTTGGGGTGCAACGTCATCTGCTGGTGTTGGTCCATTGTGTTTTTTGAAAACCAAAGTCACTGCATCCGTTTACCAATACATTTTGGAGCACTTCATGCTTCCTTCTGCTGACCAGCTTTTTAAAGATGCTGATTTCATTTTCCAGCAGGATTTGGCACCTGCCCACACTGCCAAAAGCACCAAAAGTTGGTTAAATGACCCTGGTGTTGATGTGCTTGACTGGCCAGCAAACTCATCAGACCTGAACCCCATAGAGAATCTATGGGGTATTGTCAAGAGCAAAATTAGAAACAAGAGACCAAAAAAATGCAGATGAGCTGAAGGCCACTGTCAAAGAAACCTGGGCTTCCATATCACCTCAGCAGTGCCACAAACTGATCACCTCCATGCCACACCGAATTGAGTCAGTAATTAAAGCAAAAGGAGCTCCTACCAAGTATTGAGTACGTATACAGTAAATGAACATACTTTCCAGAAGGCCAACAATTCACTAAAAATGTTTTTTTTTTTATTGGTCTTATGAAGTATTCTAATTTGTTGAGATAGTGAATTGGTGGGTTTTTGTTAAATGTGAGCCAAAATCATCACAATTAAAAGAACCAAAGACTTAAACTACTTCAGTCTGTGTGCATTGAATTCATTTAATACACAAGTTTCACAATTTGAGTTGAATTACTGAAATAAATGAACTTTTCCACGACATTCTAATTTATTGAGATGTACCTGTACATGAAGCTGAAGCGTCTTTCAGCGATCCTACGGTTATGGAAAGCCTGTAAACAATGTGAAAACATTGTGGTTTCCAGGCCTGGGAAAGTCATGAAAATTAATAAAATTGTAAAAAGTAATGGGGAGGTTTATTATTATTATTATTATTATTATTATTATTATTATTATTATTATTATTATATTGTTATTATTATTATTAATCAGCTCTTTTATTTGCTTATAAATAATAATAATTAAAAAATATAAATGCTAATAATTATTTTTTTATGTTGTACATTTCATGTGAGATCCCCCATAACTTTACCTATACAAAATAAGCTCTGGAAACAACGGCTGATGATGAAAATCTATATGAAAAACCATAAACAGATCGTATGATATGAGGATCAACACCTCCAAAAGTCAGGTTTTGCACTAAAAACCTGACATCTCAGCCCTAAAAATGAATATGCATTATGAAACAAAACGGAGAACTACTACAGCAGCATAAATTTACTATAACCTTGCATAATGCTGCATATTTTGGAGACTTTATCTTAATAGTTTTATGAAATGTCTGACATCTTATATTCTTCGTTATTCAAAAATTGGTTACATTTAGAGAAATAGTCATATGTGCTATGCAGGTCAAAACCCCAAATAATTTTTGGGTGAACTATACAAATATACTTCAATAAAACTCACCTATGTTAAACCCTGTGATGTGGTTCATTTTATCTTTTGTTACTTAACCTGTCTGAAAACATTAGTGCAAACAATTAGTCAGATTTTTGCTGTACAAAATTTTGCTGATCCCCAGCAAAATACTAAATGCCACACACAAAGGTATTTATTCTGCAAAACTCATCACTTTAGAAGGGAAAACAGGGTAGAAAGCATTTTAAAACACCTTTGACAGCATTTTAAGATAAACCCATAGGAACAGAGCACAATGACATAGCAGTTCGTTGTCTTAGAAGCTCAGCCGCTTCGCCGTGGCTATAACAACAGAAAACTGGCCTACATATATGTAATCTTATGGAGTTCCCGAGATGCGAATCGATTTTGAATGAGATTTTCCTCTCTAGTTTGAGAGACATCAAGAATTACGGTTGAAGAAGCATTAAAACATCCCTTCAAGGTAAAACAGGAATGGTGTTCATCGGTCTTGTCTCATTTCCACCCAGAGATCTGCAGTGACTCCTGGATCAAAAGCAATCTTATTCAGGCCTCAAGTGGAGCAGTCCACATTTATCTGTCAAGTGAGTCCCACTTCTGCCAGAAGAGCTTCTAACAAATCCCTTTGACCTTATGAGTCAGTGTAGGGTAGTGTATTGAGGCAAATTGGAAAGGATTTTATTTAAATCTCATTTAAATATGTCATCGTCCTCAATCAAGTTAAACAATTCAGATATTACATTTCCCACCCAAAACAGAGCACATTTACAGCCTTAAGTGGTTTAATGTCAGTCACTGTAAATCAAAGTCAAATGTCATGTGTTTGAAAAAAAAATAAAATAAAATAAAAAGTCTCTCATGCTCACCAAGGCTGCATTTATTTGAAAAATACTGCAAAAACTGTAATGTTATCACAAGAACTGTTTTCAATTTTAATGTATTTTAGAATGCAATTATTCCTGATGGCTAAGCTGAATTTTCAGCATCAGTAATCCAGTCTTCAGTATCACATGATCATTCAGAAATCATTCTAATATGCTGATTTGTTGCTCAATTATTATTGGTGGTCAAATACTAATAATGGTTTTTCTTATTATCTTATATTATTGCTTGAACACCAAATCAGCATATTAGAATGATTTCTGAAGGATCATGTGACACTGAAGACTGACTGCTGAAAATTCAGCTTTGCCATCAAAGAAATAAATTGCAATTTAAAATATATTAAATAGAAAACAATTATTTTAAATGATAATAATAATTCACAATATTACTGTTTTACTGCACTTTTAATCATATAAAGTCAGTCTTGGTGAGCATAATTGTGATATATCTTTCAAAAACAATAAAAAAATCTTGTCATATCAATCATATTATATCAATATTGTATCATATCAGTTGTTCTTGACTTAAAGTATCAAACTGTCTATCCGTTCCTCATACTCATTTTTCTATCTAATACAGCACTGTTTTAAACTTAGCAGTTAGCACAGGTTTTGGTTGCTATACAATATTTTGTTTGAATTCTATTTTTTTATGAGTCATTAATTGTAAATTTTCCCCTCAGCATGAATGTTAAGTGATTGTCCCATGCACACCACCTTCAGAAATGACACATCCCAAAACTAGGGGTCACTGTTGTGCTTCAATGGCACTTTTAATAAAACAGACATTTTATCTTCACAACAGCAATGTCTGGACATAAAGAGGAAGAGAAAATTGGGTCAGGGCTCTGTGTGCTGGCAGGCTGGTTGTTCTTGTTTGAGTTTGGAGTAGTTTAAAAGCAGACCAGGAAGGGCTATTGGAAACAGTGTAGGGAAGACAAGGCAAGTGCTAGCAGTTCTCTCACATACGACGGATGACGTTCAAAACAGCAAAAAGAGCCCTGACCGCTCATTTCAACCTTCCTGCACTCTCCTTTATTTACAGATAAAATGAATACATTCATTTATTTCACGTAGTAACAAAGCTAATCGATCATTTTTTAGAGTGATCTCTTTTTCATCCATCCAAAAAGTTCACATATCACATATCCGCATTCAAAATTCTTTCCTCTTTATGTTTTTCTCTCTTTATACAGTTCATGACTCGTCTCTAAGAACCTCATACTCCCCTGTTCGCTTAAATCCCATAAAACAATATGTATAACTATTTACAAGAGCATTAATCTCTAACTATACTATCACAAAACCAGAACCTCCACCCTCCCACCCCACCCGCTTATCACCCCCCTCCCAAAAAGTTGTATTCTGATGAAAAAGCTAAAAAAGGTGAGGGGAAAAGCAAGGAAAAAACATGAATTGACTCTCAATGTCTCACAAAACCTTTTCTTGCATCCTCCCCCATTCTAAAAGTGCATGCCTAGATTCAGCAATTGAAAATAAAATGCCTGTACAGAAAAAAACCTTTCTAAACCATTCGCCAAATGTGGCGAACGTGGACACAGATCAGCATATTGGCAACGATAATCTTCTTTCTTCTTTTGGCAAATACTCAAGTGGTTTAAAAGATGTAGTGGAAAAATTAAAGTGGGTCTCTGAGGCAGCAGCTGGTAATGGAGCAGTTTTGGGGAAACTGCTGTTAAAGTCAGAGGTGGCGGGGGCTGGGATGACCATTGTGATAGAGCTTCTGCTTGATGTGCACCATGTTTCCGCTGGAGTCCTCCAGCTGCCGGAGCTGTGCGCGTCTACGGAGGTCCCGGAGGTTGCAGAACTGTGGCAACCACGACCAGGAAGGGGTATCTGTGAGTGGCACAGAGAAAAATGCATTAGCGCCGGTCAAACGGCGGAGTTCCATACATTCCTAATGACTAAGCTAATGACATGAGTTGAGAAAAGGAAAAAATGTACAGTTTACAATGAACCAGCATATCTACACAATGTGTTAATGGAAACAGCGTGTGGGTCCAGACGTGGAGACCGGGGTAGAGGTGTAGCGAAACCACAGAGAGTTCCTCAGACAGCCCCACCCCTCACAACTAGCCCTGTTGGAAGTGTGTCAGTGTGTGTGCGAGGGAGGCGATGGGGGAGCAGGGTGTTATTTATAGCATTCCATGGGTATGCCATCCACTAGGACTGTCGTGAAGGGTATACAGAGGAAGACAGTGAATAAGGGTTTTTTAAGCCTTATAGCTGGATCAAAAGAAAGGGGGGATGAGTTCAATGAAGAGCTGAATATTAAAGGGATTCAGTAATAGAGTGAGTTTCTTTATTTAAACAAAATAAAGGTAGGAGATGTTGGTTGTAAGAAGTCATATTAGCACTTTTATAAAAAAATATATATATACAAATATCAATAAATATAAAACATTTTATTAAAATATGAATATATATTTTTTCTCATTTAATGTTTTTCCCCTCAATTATTATTTTATTTACATTAATGTATTATTTATTTTTTATTACTACTGTTCATTTAATTTGCTTATTTTATTTATTTATTTATTTATTTTTATGAATGATTGTAACCATTTAATTCACTTCCTCTAAGGCTGTTTTGGGTTGGTTTGAGGAGAGACTCTGCTCTCTTGACTGCTCAAGACAAATTTCTCCTTATGGAGACAATAAAAAAATGAATGAATGTTCAAATTATAAAATATATTAAAGTATAAACATATACAATATTTTATTCTTACAATATAAATCAGTTACCCCGACCTAAACAGAAAATGATTATTAAAATGTGAAAAAGGATACTATGCATAAAATATTATAGTATTAATATTATAAGATTATTAAAATGTCAAAAATATATAATATAAAATATATAAAAGCTAAAGGTATAAAATATTTTATTTACATTATTACAGTATAAATCATTTATCAGATTTATCACTCCTGAGCTGAACAGATGAATGACAGCAAACTGTCAAAGCAATGAAATTGAATTCTTAAATAGGAAATGAGAGCTAAAATTCAAGGTGTGTGCCTCAGTGCAGTGTATACAGTCATGGTCAAAAATATCGGCACCCTTAGTAAATATGATCAAAGAAGGCTGTGAAAGTTAATCTGCATTGTTAATCCTTTTGATCTTTTATTTAAAAAAATCACAAAAATCTAACCTTTCATTGGATAATAATAATTTAAAATGGGGGGAAATATTATGAAATAAATGTTTTTTCTCTAATACACGTTGGACACAATTATTGGTACCCCTGGAAATTCTTATGAGTAAAATATCTCTGAAGTATATTCCCATTCATATTCACAATTTTGAGCACTCCAGGGTGATTATGAACATGAAATTATCCAGCCATGGCTTCCTGTTTCACAGAAATATAAATAGGAGGGAAAGCAAAGCCCAAATTCCCTTAATCATCCATCACAATGAGAAAAACCAAAGAATATATTTCTGATGTGCAGCAAAAGATAATTGAGCTTCACAAATTAGTGAAGTGGCTTTAGGAAAAGAGCTAGAACAGTGAAAATTCCCATTTCCACCATCAGGGCAATAATTAAGAATTTCCAATCAACATAAAATGTTACGAAACTGCCTTGAAGAGGATGTGAGTCTATATCGTCCTAATGCACGGTGAGAAGGAGAGTTTGAGTGGCTAAAGACTCTCCAAGGACCACAGCTGGAGAACTGCAGAAAATAGTTCAGTCTCGGGGTCAGAAAACCTTAAAAAAAAATTGTCAAACAGCACCTACATCACCACATGTTGTTTGGGAGGGTTTCAAGAAAAATTCTCCTAGCTCATCCAAAAACAAACTCCAGCATATTCAGTTATCAGACACGACTGGAACTTCAAATGGGACTGGCTTCTATGGTCAGATGAAACTAAAAAATTAGCTTTTTAGCAGCAAACACTCACGATGGGTTTGGTGAACACAGGGATAAAAAGTACTCCATGTGTACAATGAAATATACTGCTGTATTTTTGATGTTGTGGGCCTATATTTCTGCTGGAGGTCCTGGACATCTTGTTTAGACACATGGCATCATGGATTCTATCAAATACCAACAGATAAAAAATCAATAAGTGACTGACTCTGTTAGAAATCTTATGGGCCATGTTTGGATCTTCCAACCGTACAATAATCCAAACACAAACCTCAAGAACAACAAAAAAATGGGTCACTGAGCACAAAACCAAGCTTCTGCTTTGGCCATTCCAGTCCTCTGACCTGAACCCTATAGAAAATGAGTGCGGTGAACTGAAGAGAAGAAGCACCAACATGGAGCTGGGAATCTGAAGTGTCTGGAGTGATTCTGGATGAAGGAATGGTCTCTGATATCTTGTCAGGTGTTCTCTAACCTCATCAGGCATTATAGGAGAAAATTTAGAGCTGTTAAACTGGCAAATGGAGGTTTCAAAAAGTATTGAATAAAAGGGTGCCGTTAATTGTGGCCAATGTGTATTAGAGAAAAATATTTATTTCATAATGATATTTCCCCCCATTTTAAATTTTTATTATCCAATGAAAGGTTAGATTTTTGTAAATTTTTAAAATAAAAGATCAAAAGGATTAACAGATTAATTTTCACAGCCTTCTTTGTTCATATTTACCAAGGGTGCCGATATTTTTGGCCATGACTGTATGTATTGTGTATGTGCATATGTGTGTGTGAGTATGACTGCACGCTTACACATCTCGCCAACTTGCCTTTTCTATCCAGCTGCTCTTTGTCTATTTTTAGCGCTCGCACAGTGCAAGTGTGCAAGTCTGTGTGTGTGTGTGTGAGTGTGTGTGTGTGTGTGTGTGTGTGTGTGTGTGTGCTGGTGGGGGTGGGGGCATGACAGCATCTCTCTCCCACCTTCCTTTCCATCAACCTCACCTTCACTCCCTATCCTGGTGAGGCTAAATAAGGCTGACCTGCCATCAACATCACTATTTCACAGCTACATCACTATTTCACAGCTGTGGTGTGCATTACTAGAGGGGCATCCCCAGTATTTTTTCACTAGGTCATATCATATGGAAATACTATTTTGTGTTGGATATAGATAAATATATAAGGCTGTAATTTCCCTCAGTGCTACTCTGAATCTAGATGTGAACTGAGCTGAATATATTTTTAATTTGGTGGCTGAATTAAAGGGACAGTTCACCCAAAAATAAAACTTTTAAAAAGTCTTCATTTACTCTCATCTCATTCCAAACCCATAACATTTTGGAGAATCTTGGAAACACAAATTAAGATATTTTAATAAAACCTGAAAGGTTTCTGTCCCTCCATAAAGTCCAGGTAACCAAAACTTAGAAGATCTAAGAAGGCCATAAAGGAATTGTAAAATGTATCCATATTGAGAGGTTTAATCCAAGTATTGTGAATAAATATGATTGCTTTATATTATTAACATTTAATTTAGGCTTTTATTCCCATATAAACACACATAAATAGAGCTTTGTTGTTTACCATATATGTTTTACGTTACACATGTGTATTGATCATTTAGAAGTAAGTAAAAGCCTAATTAAATTTTGTTCATTCACAAGATTTTGTTCACATACAACGCCTTTGTGACCTTTTTGAATTTTCTTTGTTTTTTTCTAAGAGACCCTAACCCTAACCCTAACTCATAAGTTTTAAGTTATTCATTAAAATAACTTAATATGTGCTTTTTGAAGATTAACCAAAGTCTTCTGCGTTTGGAACGACATGAGGGTGAGTCGAGAAGATGACAGAATTTTCATTTTTTTAGTTGAACTTTTCCTTATATTATATATATTATATTTTTCCGTATATTATGTAATATTTATTACACAATGCTCTGGAATACTTGATTCTGATTGGTCAGTAACTGCATTCCACAGTTAATTTTTGCCATCGTCCAACTCTATATATCAGTACATTTTTATTTCTCTCATATCACACCACATACTCACTCTTTCTAATTTCATACAAACCCCTTTGCATTTCCGTTATTGATTGTAGCGAAAATAACCTAATATATTTTTATTTTAATATTTTTGTAATGCTTTTCGTCGTATTGCTTTTGTACATTGTAATGGAAGCTTTAAGAAAATACAGGTGAGGATTAGATGGAATGGATCAAATAGCCTACACATTTCACATCCAAATATTTATTTATTAGGTGATAGTGGGGTAATGCATATTTAGCCACTTATTGTTGCTAAATAACCTCTGACCGACTAACCATCCCCTGACATGACACATTTAACTACTAAGTAGTTAGTGGCCACATTATAATCTATTTTTTCACTATATTCTGTTCCTCCAAGCCGTTCTTTTATCTGTCACTGTCCTTGACCCATAATATCCATCAAAAGTTCATCCGATGAACACAATAATCATATTCAAACTAAACGCATTCCCTTTTAAGGCACTATTTACATATTCCGCCATAGCTTATGTACCTCTTTGCCCTCAAAGGACCATGGACAACTGTTATAAACAACTGCTGTGTTGCCTGCGATTCAGTTACATTGAGTGAAAGCCTGCTGTTAATTTCTGCAGCCACAATCTTCATCTTAATACATTCATTACTGGGGGTGATAATAACAGGGCAGAAGGGGAGCGCTGACAGCTGATGAAAATGAAAAATGTAGGTGTGTAAATGTTTGGGGACAGAAAATTGAATTTTGGGAGTGTTTGGAAAAAAATATGTTTATTAACATAAAAGCAATACAGTGGGACACATTTTAAAAGATAGTTTTATAAATTTACGAAGATTTAAACCTATACAAATCCGGGTATATATCACTCTAACACACCAACTGCTAATCATTTTGTGAAATTAGCTGATCTGTTACTGTATATTATAAACACCACTGATATAATAAGTAAATGTACAATTTTAATTCTCATTTAATTTCAGTATTTTACTCTTTGAGACACAGCTAAAATCTGTAAAAATGATTTTTTGAAGTTGCAAATAAAACAAAGATTATTATTATGTTTTACAAGAATATACTTTTTCAGCCTTTTAGTTTAAAGGTGCCATAGAATGGAAAACTGTATTTACCTTGGCATAGTTGAATAATAAGAGTTCTGTACATGGAAATGACATACCATGAGCCTCAAACACCATTGTTTCCTCCTTCTTATGTAAATCTCGTGAATAAAAAAGACCACTGAAAAATAGGCGCATCAGAACATAACACCGACTGTGACGTAACAGTCGGGATCACTAATAGTTACGCCCCCAAAATTTGCATAACGTATACTCGCCCATGTTCTAGGCCAGCCGCCAGCCGAACCTGCACAGCCGAATCATCAGAAGTTCTGCAGGTATTGTAAAGAAACAATCGAGGACAACAGTGAAAATGGCAGATCATGGAAATAAACGTTATGTTCCAGGCTGTGCAGGGGATGTGAAGTGCAGGGATGGGTTGGTGTCTGTATTCAGAAAGGCACGGAAAGCAAATAACGCGTTTTAATAAAACAACGCGAGCCACTAAAGGGACATGGTTAGCTCCTTGCTAGCGGTAGCCTGTTACATTACAGTACGTAAGATTTCATTTACCACGTAAACAGAGTAAGGAGAGATGACTGAGGATGATGGCGAATGATTTACAGATCCTGAGCACCACTGACAAGCATCTGACCTTGTAAAATGTGTGGTAAGTACTGCCGCTCCATAATATAAACAGTGTTCGTGTGATCGCGAATCTCGAAAGCGAAAGTGAAAGTAAAAAGCGATCGTGCATTTGAAAACAGTTTCAGTGCCCCGCATATTAATAGTGGCTCCCTGATGCCCGCATTTTTTATACAGTATAATTACCCGACGATATAACTGCGAGAGAAAGTATTTTCTCCCTGTGTTTCCTTCCTGCTGTGAGCTACTGAAATGAGCCGCACTGTGAAACAGCCAATCAGAGCAGAGCCGCACTGTGAAACAGCAAATCAGAGCAGAGCTCAACATTATTATTCATGACCCTTCCAAATAAGCCAATAACAGACCATTTCATTCTAGGGAGAAATCCTAAGGTTGTAAATGCACATGTAAAACCGTTTCTGGAGAATTTTTGCCCTTACCTAAGCCACACACCTTCTATGTAGATATCAGAGAACAATTTAAAAATTGTATCAATGCATTCTATGGCACCTTTAAAATTTAATGTTTAATTCAGTGTGTTTCTTTGTAATTAATTGAGAAATTTACTGGAAATTTTGACACCAATTTTTTTCAGTGTACTTTAAATTAACTACACAAGCTGTGTTCTTCTTGTTACTAACATTTAAGGCACTTATTCTTCACAGTAAAGTGTTTGACGTCAATTCTTGAATTTTTTAAAATACAGTAACCAATGTTAGTACCTGAATACATCCATTTAAATCCTGCACACAAAACATGGCATTTATTGAGCAAGGAAACAACACTCAACGACGTTCAACCTCAAAATGATCATGCTAAACAAAACATAATGCAAATAAACATACAAATAGCATTACTTCTGTTCAATACATTAAATAAATTGTCACGTGAGGGAAGAAAACTTGATTTCGATGCATAAAAAGAAATGGATGAACACTCACTTAGTCTATATAAGCTATAATTTAATTTTCTGTAACCAAATCTTGGTCTGCATACTGTTCCTACAAGCATATCCTTTGTCTTTTACATCTATCAACATAGATGCTTTCCATATACTCTTGGTTACAATGTTCTTCCCACTCACCATAATAGCGACTGGCTCTCCAGGCCCTCACAGCACAGTGCAAAGCTCCATCCAGCCACAACAACAGCCAGCTGATACAGAAGCCCAGCAACAGCCCCAGCATGAGGTCCATCTCCTGTTTGGTCACACTGTCACTCACAAAGTAATTCTCAGACGAGTCCACGAGCGAATGGTCTCCGTCATATGGAATTACGTAGTGAACATGATGCCTAGGGCAGAGAGGGGAAAACTGTGTTTAGACCTTTACATTCAGCGATAAAAAATGACAGACTGGTACATTAAATACAAAATGATAAAGAAAACAATAAATAAATAAATAAAGACAATGAGGACATACGATATTATGTCATTTATACAAACGCTTGCTTTAATAATGCTCTCAGCAGGGTGGGAAAGCCAGCATTTCTATACTGATACTATTTGTATCCAACTGAGCTCAGTCAAGCTGGGTTTGTTGTCTTGGAACATATAAATGCATTAAACATATGGTTTGGCACACAGCTGTTAGAAATAATGCCATATTCAATTTTATGTTGGACTGTGTTGTTTATGGAGGTCTATGGGAAAATACTCTTCTTATACGTGACCCTGGACCACAAAACCAGTCTTAAGTAGCACAGGTATATGTGTAGAAATAACCAAAATACATTGTATGGGTCAAAATGATTGATTTTTCTTTTATGACAAAAATCATTAAGATATTAAGTAAAAATCTTGTTCCATTAAGATATTTTGTAAATTTCCTACCGTAAATATATCAAATATATCAAAACTTAATTTTTGATTAGTAATATGCATTGCTAAGAACTTCATTTGGACAACTTTAACAGCGATTTTCTCAGTATTTTTGATTTTTTTGCACCCTCAGATTCCAGATTTTCAAATAGTTGTATCTCTGTCAAATATTGTCCTATCCTAACAAACCATACATCAGTGGAAAGCTTTCAGATGATGTATAAATCTCAATTTCAAAAAATTGACACTTATGACTGTTTTTGTGGTTCATGGGCACATATTTCAATAGAACTATATGCAAAAGTGTTAAAAGATGTTAAGCATTTGCAACTCTTCATCTGGTTTTGTTATGAAAAAATTACTGTACATGTTACCTAATTTCTTCATGTGTAACACTAATTCAAGACAAATTGACATATGGTAAGTTTGTATATAACTTGCATGCAACATAATGCCTCAGGTCAAATAAATGTATTTAGTTTTGTTTTCTGTTATATTTTAGATTTTTTTTTAAAAAATCCAAACTATTTTGAACTTCTCATTGTTTTTTTAATACTCTAACAGTGGCAAATTTGGGGAAAAAAGTAGCAAGAAAGTCATAAAGATATTAATTTACATGTAATAAAAATAACGAAGAAAGCTGAAGTTTTGCACATTAGATTTTGATAGGCAGAAGATATGCAGATGTTAAAGGACTATATGAAGAGATTAACACTTTGATGAAGAATGATAAGTGATATCTATTAATGATCAATACAAATATACTTCCTCTGCTTATCTATAAATTGGCTTTACATTTTATTTATGAACAAATATTTCACATGAGAGTTTTATGTCTTCCTTCTGCAAATATCAGGACACTGAGCAGGTTTTCACTGACCATGACCCATTTATAATGCTCATGGTCCTGATATGTGGCACAGAATACACTCTATGTTTGGAAAGAGATGTGGCATATATGAAATCATTAAGTTATTAACAGATCTTCACCAACAATAAAGTGTTAAAACATGCATTTCTAATTGAGAACAATTATGATCTGACCTAATTTACTACCCTCAGATGTTCTAACATCAACAGCTTGTAATCAACAGATGTAGCTTGAACAGAAACTGTTGTGCAAACGATAACTAACAAGTTTCAGTACTATTCAACATAAAAGACAATTAAAAATTATAGTTCTGTATGTCTATATAAAATATAAAATAGGCTATCTGTGTGTAAAAAAAATAAGAATATTTGTACATTTTTGTCCAAACCTTTTTTTGTACTACACTAAACAATATCACAAAACTGCATTTACTACCATATACATTAGTCCTTCTGTATTAAAATCACATTTTATTTCAGTAATATCAACGTGATTTTGTGGCCAACACACGCACCCAAAAGAACAACATCTCTGGCTGTGCTTGGAGAAAAATCACACCTTGATACGCAGAAAGAAATAAAAAAAACACAAGCAGAGAATTGAAGGAGAATTCTCCTACTGAAACACCGACGCAAAGCAACAGTAGCTGCTCAGTATTGATAAACCATTCGAATTACGCCCAAATTATGACATAAACCCCGCGAATACACATATGAGGCCTTTAATGTGACAATCTCCGATTGGATAAATGAGATGAAATAGAAAAGACAGTGTTTCGGGGGCTGGAGAATAGCTCAGGCCTAAGAGCTGTTAGTAATAGATGGGAAACCTGTCAATTTCTGGCTTTCGTGCTAGAATTCAATTCATTATTAACGCTTGGGTTTTTTACCTTCCACAGTTGCAATGACAGACGCGGTCTTCCCCTCGTAAATGCGGTAAGATGTAGTTGTGAAAGCGGTCCAGGAGTGCGTTCATGTCCATTAAACACGCTATCGCCTGCAAAGAACCATTCGAGTCAACCGGGACATGACAAGCAGTATTGGAACACAGCAACCGCTACATGACCTGGTACTGTGACCACTGCAGGGGAAAATACACATTACATTTCCACATCAGCCAGTATAGACACAAGTACGGTTGTGCTGTCTTAATGAGATTTCTAAATGGACTTTCAGCGGTCCACGCTCTCGTTAACCCCCGATTTCACTTTGAAAATGACAGAAATGCACAATTATGAAGTGCTTAAGCAGGCGAAAGGTCTTACCATGACAACTGAAGCACCGAGGATCATAAAAATCATGGTGGTTGTGATCATATGCATCAAAACTTCCGAACTCGCCTTTCCTCTTCCCCAGTCTGTTCAACAAATCCGGTTAAACTAAAAACATGCCGTCCCGGGAGAAGACGCTCATGGATGCGCCCTCGCCGCTACACCTGCCTCAGTCCTGAGCGCGCCAGATTGGGAAGCGTTCCTAAGGCGCATAGGGTTAGGATGAGCAGATCTCGCTATCCCAGCGTTATGAGCCTACACGCGCATTCACACGGTCTTCTCCCACATCCAGCGGTACGTTCCCCCAGTGCTGCAGTTGAATCCGCCTCAGCCGTGCGGTTGGGAGGGAGCTAGTCTGATTACTGATGCTGCTGCCTCTCTCCTCCTTCGCGTTCCGGGGCCGCTGGAAACGTCTTGCGAAAACGAGCGAAGCCAGGATCAACTAGTTCTCTGATATATCTGTCTAGGAGCTGCCATCTAGTAGACCTTAGATTCGTCGTCGAGGCTTATTTGTAGAAATGTGTAGTCGGCTTTACATATCTGTTGTGATCGCCACACTGTATGTGGCAAGCCGTTTTAACATTCATTCCTAAATTAGGAAGTAGCGCTTACATGTATAAAAATGTATTATTTACGCACACACACACACAGGGTCAGTAAGAATTTTGAATGATTTTGAAAGAAGTTTCGTCAAATGTATTGTCAAATGTTATTACACTTTAAAATAACTGGTTCTATTTTAATCTATTTAAAATGTAATTAATTTTTGTGATACAAAGCTAAATTTTCAGCAGCCATTACTCCATTCTTCAGTGTCACATGATCCTTCAGAAATCATTCTAATATGCTGATTTGCTGCTCAAAAACATTTTTTGTTATTATCAATGCTAAAAACAGTTGTGCTGCTTTATATTTATAGAAATTATCCACCTTTTTTTTCAACGCGGAAGTAAGCCTATGGGTGAGACTTCTGGTTCATTAGCCGCTATAGTTAAATAACGGGGAGCACATAACAATGTGCAGTAAATGGTAAAACATTTGTAATACAAACCAATGTATTCATAATTAAGATAATACATTAAAATTATATGATAAGACACCAATTTTCAATATCAAACAGCAAAATGAACTGTTTTGTACAGCTAAAAATAGCTGGACGTGGATGAGACCAGAAGCTAGACCCATAGAATTTACAAATGGCCGTGCCCATTTTTACGACAAGGAAAAGGTGGATAATCTATGCATATATAGACCATAGGCATAGCTTGACGTTTGAGCTTGGGAGGGCCAAAACCAAGCCAGTCGATTTGGTCAGTCAAACTTTTAAATACGTTTTAGCATTTCTGTAGTAAATGTACAATTTCACACTCCATGTACCATTTGTATTATGATTACATAGAGCAGCAGCAAGGTGAGGTTGCCATGGAAACCAGATACATTCCACGCAATTTAAGGCTGGAATATACTACACGACTTTTAAAATCTGAACAGATTTTTAAAACACTAGGCATCATACACTTACCGACTTTGTAAATAATGACAAAGGAAAACTGGGCATCATACACTACACGACTGATGATCATACACTACCAGACTTTAAAGTTGTTCCGATCACAACAAACTCACACAGAAACGTGTGCCTTGTTGCTAGGAGACGTATAACAAATGAAAACAATATGAGTTCTAAAATCGGCTGAAAATATCAAACATGTTTAATATCCCCCGACTGGATGAAATAAAGTCTGAAGCTAAAAAAATCGAAGTCTGTGACCATCATACACTACACGATTTTCTGTGGAATCTGTCAGCTGTAATATGCAGACTGGCTCTGACTTTCGTCAACTAGCGTCAACTTGTTCAGACTGGAAAATTGAGGGAAAATCAGGGCAAAAATCATGTAGTGTATTCCAGGCTTTACTTGTAAAGGCTGCACTGTCTATTTTGGCTGCGTTAGCATAAACACGTGAAATATAATGCACTATAAACATGTTCGTCAACAGAATCACAAAGTAGACTTTAAGCAAATCAACAAGTGAATTATCCACTGCTTTAAAACAGATGTCTGCTGGACAGGGGATTCAAGTTAAACACAATTTGCAAACATATTTTGTAATGTTAAATCTTAATAGTTGATTAAGCAGTTTATATTCTGAAATCTAATTCTATGTTTTGTTCTGTGTGCATTAAATTACATTTGGATGTTCCTTTTCCTGACATAAATGTAAAACATTGAGCTGCTACAACGAAGCGTCTTTGCGGATCACCTTTATGAAATTGTCAAGTGTTCTGGAATCGTCAAGCATCTGCATATTCATCTCACTTTAATCTGGTTAGGTCCAAATTCCTCTGCAGTTCTTGTGTGTTGTAAAAAAACCCGCTAAATATCCATTTACACCATGCAACAGGCAAGCAGTATAGGCTATTATCTGCCAAAATGCAGATTTGTCAGGTGAAAACTTCTTACGCAAATGAGATTGGGGAAGCCATTAGTTTGATTATTAATTTATTTACAAAATAACAATTTAAAATAATAATAATAAAATTATTTAAACTGAAGGAAGTACCAGCAACAACTGGAGTTATGATAAGAAAAGTAAATAGCTGATTTCAGAATCACATGCTGTGTCTGAATATGCCTACTTACATGTATGTGAAAACAGTATGTGAAAAGAGTAGTATGTTGGAATTCATAGTATCTGAAAAACAGTATATGAATGTACCAGATGACCTACTGCATCTGCAGAGATCCCATAAAGCCACAGGAGAGGATTTGTGAATGGCAATGAAGCAACGCATCTGACGCTGGTAGGTCACATGACAGTAACAGCATGGCGGATGTAGTATGTAATGAGTGAAGTAATGAAGTAAGTTTCAAACCAAATATGGATACTGCACAGTATGCAATTTTGGGTGCAAATCAGAGACCAGAAAGATAGTAGTTTAGTAGAAGTTTTAAGGAATATTGTTAAATTGGCTTGCCACACATTGTAGGTTTTTGTTGATAAACTAGGCTTCTTTAAGCCAGCATTCGATCAGATTCTTCTTTCTTAATATCCATTTGGGTTTATATGCAGAATCTGCCATCACAGTGTTATACCCAGCTATTTGATCCATGGCAGCCAGGAGTTTTTCTTACCATCTCCTGGCGGTGCGTGAGCGAATGTGCGGGTGAGAGGGGTGGGGGGAGAGACAGAAAAGGGGTTTTGGGTGGGGAGTGGTAGAAGAGACTTGACTAATTCACTTTTCCCGTAAAAACACGGCTGATCTTTTTCAATTAATTTAATGCACTACATTATATAGGACAGCCATCCCCCAAGGAGCGTGTAGTTTTTCCCAACCCATCCTCACGCCCCCTCACGCGCTCTGCAGTTCATATTGCGCCATTTCGTTTAGCCCATACGATTGTTCAGCTTCTGTATCCCACCTCATGTTCCCGATGATTGGCACGTTAACAAACACATGTGAAAGGACCTTGACCGAAAATACAAAGCACTGACTGACTTGGCAGGAATTCAAGCATGGACGTCGGAACCATTGTATGTGGGTGTGACAGGACCCACCCACTTTTGAAGACCAATGATATTGGACCCACCCACTTTTACCGTCTCTAATTCAGTGAATATGTCTGTGCACTTTTCAGAGCGCCGTCAGTCAAATCCATTCCACATGACGAATGCCCTAACAGCTTAAACTCCATTTAGCTACAGCCTTGAATTCCACACTGCTGCTTCCTCAAATCTATTCCACTTGGCTCATTCAGAGTCCATATAACTCTATTCTGTGTTTTCACAAGTTACTCGCGCCTGCTGCACTCCCGCGACACAGCATCTTAGCGTATCTGCTGCTCAGATACACCTAACCTTACCCGGTACTTTATTAAAACTTTTCGATTATTTCCTTCATTTTTGTTTTAATTGAAAACAAATGTCTTTCCGATGTAATATGAGATGTGGAAAGGGAGAAGCACAATTTCGGCAAAAGGCGGACGCGAACTCGCTCGCGATGAGCTTACCAGCTGCGCCACTGGAAATACATTTAAATACCTGTCTTTTGTGATCTTGTGACATTAGTGAGTCAAGGTAATGTAAATAACCCCTACAAACAAGGCGGCCTATTCCGTTAATTAAAAGGCACCAGACTACAGAAAATGGCATACACTCCAGTAGTCCGGACCCGGACCCGGACCCACCCACTTTTATTTTACTTCCGACGCCCATGAATTCAAGCATTAAGGCTTAACTCAATTTCCTACTTGATGCACTTCAGTTTCTTTCCAGAGAGCGCAGTTAATGCAGAGTGACAAGCAAAACGCAACAAAATCCATTCTGTTATACTACAACATGCTGCGACAAGTGAAAATGCATTATTAGTGACTTTTTAACAAGCTTTTCATGCAGAACATGACGCTATTTTCGTTTTAACTATTATACACGAATTCATTAAAGCTAATATACTGATGACACATCTTTATCTGTGAAGGTCACCGAGAACATGTCACGATGTCCCCCACATTCAGCAGCAACGCATTTCAGCACCCTGGAGAGCAGCACAGTAAAGATTTACTGCTGACCACCATCAAACTCTCTCTCTCTCTCTCTCTCTCTCTCTCTCTCTCTCTCTCTCTCTCTCTCTCTCACTCACTCAACAAGCTGACACAATGTAGACTGAAATGGAGAAAGAAATTAGTTTTTGTGAAAATCTGAAAATTCTCCAATTTATCATGTACAATAATGCTTAGATTACTTGGAATATTTTTTTGCAGCTGCTTTTCCTTTGCAAACCTCATATCAAATATAAAAATAAATATATATGTTTTATTTTTATAAGTAAAAATAATAAATAAAATACTTTTACATTTTCAAATATTTTTAAAAATATAAAATATTTGAAATATTATTACAATATTTTTAATTAAATAATAATAATAAATAATTAAAAACAATTATTAGATAATTTTTGTATTATTAAAAAGTATTTTATATTATTATATTATATCATATTCTTAAACATTAGAAACATTTTTCCCAGTTACATTTAAAAGGTAAATAACACAATACAAAAAAAAATATAATACACTAGATACTACAGATTTTCTCAGTGGAAAAACGTCTGTTCTGTCATTTGCTCATTCTCCATGATTTAAAAACCACAGGCTATCTTAAATGTTGTTACAATTATTAATAATCTTAAAAAAAGGCAACTTTATTTTTGCAAAATTTTAACTAAATTACATTATATGAGCACATATCTTAATAGGAAGTAAGTATTTTTATTTTAATGTTTTATTTTTGTTTTTGATAAATTTGATGAAGTGTTATCAAAGTAGACATGTGTATCAAAATTAGCAATATATATTAAAGTAATACAAAAACACATAAAAATGACTTTGGTACTTTCTACAAAAAATCTATAATAATTATTATATAATTCCCAAAATATTGATTGTGAAAGGATTATTTATTTGTGTTTGAGTCTTTTATTCATGACGTTTTATATTGCACTAGTATGTTACTTGTTTTACGGTCGCTGGCTTCACGCTGCGGCTTATCCTTCGACGTCATTTCCGCTGCAGAGTCCAGAGCGTTGTTGTTAGTGAAAGCAGGTTGTACACATAACAGAAAGAAAGGTTGTACCACTTGAATGAATTACCGAATGAAATGTCATACAGATGTTATTTTTATCACAAGTTACAGAAACGCTCTATTACAGTGAGCGGTAAAGGAAACCGTAATTTTAAAAGGACCGAAATGCATCTTAACAGCTAGCAAACTTACCGGTGTTGTTACCTGGCAACTGTCAAAAGTTGACAGACGGCTGTTTTCTTCACGTTCAGTCACAAATGACATCTCACAACCCACCAAAGAGGTATAGACGCATATTAATTTAATTATTCATTCAAATGAAAGAGTTATTTATACGTTTGATTAATGTTTTATTTGACTTTTTTCGCTTCTGTGCATTAAAATGTTTAATATTTATGTATTTCAGAATGATCAAGAGTTTGCCCAAAGATGTTCAAGCACAACTGCGCTCTGGCATTACTATTTTCTCATTGCAGCAATGTGTGGAAGAGCTCATATTGAACAGCATTGATGCTGGAGCAACATGTGTGGCTGTTAAAATAGACATAGAGGCCTGCAAGCTGCAGGTGATCGACAATGGCTCAGGAATGTGCCAGGAGGACATGGAAAGAGTGGGTCTGCGATACAACACAAGCAAATGCAGCTCGCTGGAGGATTTGGAAAATCTCCGCTTTTATGGGTTCAGAGGGGAAGCGATTTCCAGTATAGTCTCTCTTGCAGAAATGGTCGAAATATCATCTAGGACTAAGCTGTCGGTGAAAACGTATGTTAAAACTTTTAATGAAACAAATGCATTGGATGTTGTTGAAGCTCAAACCGTTCGTCCCTCCGCAGGGACGACCGTGTCCATCTACAATCTCTTCCACAACATGCCAGTTCGAAGAAAGAGAATGGATGCTGTTTTGGAAACCGAACGCATCCGTCAGAGAGTGGAGGCTATATCTCTGATGCACCCATCTGTGTCATTTACTGTGAACAAAGAAAATTCAGCCCACATGATGGTGCAGCTCTCTAAAACAAGCAGTACCTATTATAGGTTTGTGCAGATTCATGGCTTGAGTCGAGCTCAAAAGCTCAGAGAGGTCAATTACGTCCATGAGCAGTTCGAAATGACCGGTCATATCGGCCGTGAGGGTCACTACAATAACAGTTTGCAGTTCCTGTTTGTAAACGGTAGGCTTCTTCTGAAGACATGCATTCATAAAACACTCAACTGCCTTTTGAAGAGAGTAAGCAGTGCTGCCAGACAAAACAACAGCCCGATCACATGTCCGTTAACATCGAGCCCCAAACAAAGGGGCGGATGTGATCTCCATGGCGTCTATGTGTTGAATATCAAATGTCATTACTCAGAGTATGACATATGCCTCGAACCAGCCAAGTCTTTGATAGAGTTCAAAGACTGGGATAATGTGCTCATCTGCATTGAAGAAGGGGTCAAAGCATTCCTTACTAAAGAAAACCTGGTGACAGAGTTTTCCCTGAATAGCAGCGATGGTCCATCAAGTAGTCCAGTGAGGATTGCAAAGACTCCTTTGGCAGAACAAAACCTCAGTGGTGAGGAAAGACGTGAAGCGTGTGATGAGAAGAAGGATATTGCAAGTGGTGTGGACATCTCTGGTGGTGTTCAAATGTTGGAGAAGGTGTCAACAAACACTGAAACCACCTCCAGTGAAGAATCAGAAGCAGAAAAAGCACTTCAGGCTGATTTATCTTTGCAGACCACATTTGCAGATGCTACAGAAATGAATAACAATTGCGAAGAAGATGAAAGTGCTGATTGTCCAAATATAAGCCCTAATGATTTGCCAGTTAACAACAATGTGACAGGAAGCAAAAACCAAAAGATTTCAATTATGGATGGAAAAGAGGTAGAAGATAGTTTGAAAAAATTCTGCTTCCCAAATAATATTTCTCCAAAAAAGAGGAAGTTGGCATTAAATGAGACTGAAGAAGACAAACATGGCTTTTATGGTACCAACTCAAAGACTTCCCGAGCTGCGCCATGTCATAAATTAGCTCTGTCTTTTGAAACGGGATCTCTTGACAAGTTCAAAAGGTTGTTTGGGAAGGACGCTGAGAGAAAACAACCAAGTATGGAAAAAACAAGCCTTTTAAATCCAGTTTCTTCTAGAAAATCCAATGACTTCTTTGTAGGATCTGCATTAGACAAGCCCTTATTGAGGAACATTTCAGGTGCTTATTCTCCATATAGTTCTGAATGTTCTGCTGTATCTTCATCATGGAACAAGGCAGACAAACTATCATTGGCTGCCAAATGTTCCTATTTAAAACGTGACAAAAAGCCATTCAGCGAGGTCAGCAGAGATACAGGCTTTCTTACTAGGGAAAATTCATCTTTCCCAGTTGTGCAAGACTCACACTTTCAAGAAGAGTCCTGTGAATTAGAAAAAAGCCTCCTAGAAGATGTTTTATTTGGATCCACTGGAACTGTTGATTCAGTTGTCCATGAATCTCCAATCTTCACTCTAAATGAGCAGGACACAACAATACCGGACACTTCCTCCATTTTAGAAGACTCACACCTCTGCAACAAGAATGTGACTTCCTTTGTAGGAAGTGTGAACTGTGTTGATGAAGCCAGCGTAACCTCTCAGCATGATCCTCAGTGCAGCAACACAGGAAATAAAGGTCAGGGTACAAATGAATGTGTTGAAACAGTCCCAATGTCCAGCAGCTGGCTGGCTCATTATGACAGTTGGTTAGGAAAGCTGGTTTACATCAACCAAGTCACAGGGCTCAGCAAATACAACTCTCCTCCTGCGGAGGATACTCAAGTGCCATGTACCACAGATGTCACTAATATGGCAGTCAGTGTTATTTCAAGAACAGGTGGGAGAAATTCAGTGAGACATTTTTGGATCACTAATGTAGAGATATTTATATTGTAATCAGCTTCTCTTTGCTCATAGGACTTGAGTACAGGTGTTATCCATTTCACACAGACATTGTACTTCCCTTTCTGCCCAAGCCCAGAGCAGAAAGAGCCCTTAACTCAGGGACAGACAGCAGAGGTACAGCTCTAGACTGACATCAGGACTGAAATCAGCTTTTTAGTGCACATTAAGTAATTGTTTTTCTTCTTACTCTTTTAAGAGGATGCCCAAGGTCCCGATTCACTATCGACTTTATTCTCAGAATGGAGTAACCCAGTGTTCATACGGCCTCCAGAGGTAAAAAGACTACTAATTTAATAAATTAAATCATTTAATTAATTTAATCTTATTTAATACTGATTTTAATTAATGTAAGGCATTTTTTTTTAAATATTCAAATTAATTTGACATTCTATTAATTATTCTGAAAAGGTTGCTGTGGATGTAACCAGTGGTCAGGCTGAAGGTCTTGCTGTAAAAATCCACAATGTTCTTTACCCCTACCAGTTTACCAAGAATATGATCCACACAATGAGAGTAATTATTTTTACCCTTCTGCTCTTTTTTATGCTTTGAGTAACTGGCAAGGCTATACACTTAAAATACCAATGTCACAAAGCGTAGCCTTTTTCTCATGTGGTGAAAATTAACCTAAGATTGTGTTGTTGTATTTTTACCTCAGGTCATCAATCAAGTGGACAAGAAGTTCCTTGCTTGTTTGATAAACACAACAGAGCAGGAAGCCTCTCAAAGCAGTACAAATGAAGGTGCCGCAGGCTGAAAATCATTACGTTGAATGGTGTGATGATGTCCTAAACATTTGTCATTGCTTCCACATGCAGGAAATCTTCTAGTGTTGGTTGATCAACATGCTGCCCATGAAAGAGTTCGACTGGAGGGGTTGGTGACAGGTAAATGCTAATGATATAAGGGTTAAACAGTACCATGCAAAGGTTTGGGACTAGTATGATTTTCTAAGTAAGAAATGAATACTTTATACTGCAAAGTTTCATAAATTAAATAAAAGTAACAGTAAAGAAGACATTTATACAAAACATTTCTATTACGAATAAATGTAGTTCTTTTAATTAGAAAAAAAAAAAAATTATCAAGGTTTCCACAAAAATATGAAACAGCACAAATGATTTCAACATTGATAATAAACAAATTGGTTTTTGAGCACCAAATCAGCATATTACAATGATTTCTAAATGATAATTTGTGACACTGAAGACTGAAGTAATGGCTTCTGAAGATTCAGCTTTGCCATCACAGGAATAAATTTTAACACACACACATGCACACATATATACAGTATATATAGAAAACATTGTAATAATATTTCACAAATTATTTTATTTATTTTTTTTAAGAAAAAGAGACTTTTTTTCAAAAACGTTGAAAAATCTTACTGACCCCAAACTTATAAGAATAGAAGAACAAAATAAATTCCATGTAAAAGCATTAAAAAGGCTATTACACTTCATGACATAACCATTCAATGTATTTTCCCACACTGCTTGCTGTTTGATGTAGACTCCTATGAGGATGACCCAGACACACCTGGAAAAAAGAGGCTGTGTTCTTCAAGTGTAACCCCACCCTTAGAGATTAACGTAACTGAGGAGGAATTGAGACTTCTGAGGTCAGTGCAGCTGTTTGAGCCAAGATTCCTGTTTCCACCATCAGCCTCTCTCTGAAACACACACGTGTGTTCAATTAGTTCTGCACCTTTGCCGAACAGTGCCATAAATCATTCTTTTGTTCTTGAAGGTCTTGTCAGGCCTTCCTGAGGGGTCTTGCTTTAGATGTAAGGTTCCCAAAGAATGAGTCACTAAATGTATTGTTGGAGAGACTTCCCACAAGTTTCATAGAGAAAGAAAGCACAGAGCTCCGCCGTGGAAGACGGTCGGTAATTAAAACCATTGCAGAGGTCAGACTCAGTTCTTATGTGTTTTTAATTGATTTAAACACGGTTTAGACTCTAACTGTATGTTTAATTTTGTAGGACTATCTGCGAGAACACATTGAGGTGAACCAGCATATTCACACGTGATTTATATCTAATCTATGAACAGAATACTACAAATGGCCTGATTTTGGAGCTTGAAGGATACATTTATGACCAATTTTGTTCTTTTGACTCATGTTTGCAGCTTCTCCGCTCAACAGGAAGAGTGAGAGGAACACTGCCTCTGACAGTTCATAATGTGCTCGCCTCACAAGCTTGTCATGGTTGGTATTATAAATTCTGTCCAGAAACAGAATAGTTACAGGGAACACAGGAAATGTCTCATTTTCAAACAAATGTAGGGATAGTCATTTGCATTTGCTTGTTTTTCACATTTTATTTATTGATAATAACTAATATTATTTATTTTAACAGGAGCAATTAAGTTCAATGATGTTTTGAGTAAAGAGGAGTGCTGTAGTCTGGTGAGCTCGCTCTCCTCTTGTCAGCTTCCCTTCCAGTGTGCTCACGGAAGACCTTCCATCGTCCCTTTAGCTGATCTACACCACTTGGAAGATCCACAGGTATATATATTTCAACTAATCTGCAACAAATCTGATTTCATAAGTGCACTTTTTTTGTCAATTATAAAGAGGTTTGAATATCACAAATACTGATAAGTATATCATGATCACCCATAGCACATCATATATCTTTGATAGCTTAATTTTTATATCCCCACAGGATCTTCCCAAACCAAATCTGAGGAAATTGAGAAGAATGTACAAGTCATGGCAGCTCTATGGAAAAGATCAATCAGTTGCACAAAACAAAATATGAATTTACAAGCAAAAGCATCCTGCACTTTACACGTTTGTATTAAATTATTTAATTTAAAAGAAATAGTCTGGTTTTGTTAATTGCTGGGCGGCTCTCTTTGGCGCATACAGTTGCTGGCAACAACACTGCTTTGAGGTAGAGTAGCCAATAATAAAGGACTATACTCGATCTTGGAGTACTTTCCTCCAATCGAATTGTTTCTTGTAAGGTTGTGGTCCAATCAACGTAAAGGTAGGAGGGCGCTGTGGATGGTGTTCCTCCGCAGCTCGTTGTTGTGCTTTGAGATGATCGCTGGAAGAGGCGGCAGGAAGGTCTCACGTGAACCTTAACAAAGTATTACTTTATAGGTGAGTTTTGCACTTATAAACGACAAATTACAACGTACTAAAACAGTCTTAGACTGAACGGATGATATATATTGATTAATTATATCAGTTTAAACCAAGAGTATCTTACCATCCCAATTCAAAGATGGCCGAACAGCAGTACTGATGTATGAATTTGGCGCTTTCTGCATGAGATTAAAACGTCAATATTCTTTATCTCTAATAATGTTTGAGGACTTGCAGCTCCTGTTATGTTAATGTTACTATTTTTTGATAATACAAAGTTAAAGAATTGAATATTTGAATGCTTGTGGCGATTACAGTATGGCACACATGCTTTAACGAAACCTGAACGAATCACATGTGCTGGTGTACAATAAAGTCTTAACGTTATCATGTTACGGTAAAATGTTAAATTATCTTAAACAAGTTAGTGTTTATATTTAGTAGATTTGCATAATTATGTTGTATGCTGCATTTTGGACCTTTTTGGCCACTTCACATTTAAATACAGTCATGACGATGAAGTGCATCGTTCATGACATATGATCTGTGAGTATCAAGTCATAGAAAATCTGGAAATATCAGGGAGTTTTAAAATTATGATGTAGATGTAATAAAATGGTAAAAGTTATTTTTAAAAATTTAGAATTAAAACCTATGTTTTTGTGGTTATTTTCTATGCATTTTCTTGATTAATTTCTATAAAGGTATTTATGCAGTAATGTTGAACTGTTATGTTATGGTGCTTGTATTTGATTGGTTAAATTGGCTTTCTCACCGCATCAGTGATGAACAGGATTCGGATCCATGTGCTGCCGTCCAGCAGAGGTCGAGTGACTCAAGCTGCTCGTGCTCAAGAACCTCAGACCTGCTCTTACACCCAGAGACCCTGTTCACAGCCTCGTCTGGAGGGCCTAGAGTTCTGCATCAAACACGTACTTGAAGATAAAAATGCTCCCTATAGGCAATGCAACTATGTGTCTAACAAGAATGGCAAGCGCTGCCCTAATGCAGCCCCAAAACCAGAGAAAAAAGAGGGGTGAGGGTGTTTAATTTCCTCAACATGCTTAACAAAGTACCTACTATAAATATTTGACCAATAGTATTGTTATTTTTTCTCTTAGGGTGTCATTCTGTGCTGAACATGCCCGCAGAAATGCTTTGGTTCAGCAAGCTCAAATGCGGAAGGCGTCCGCTTCAGGGCCTTCCCCTGAAATCTTGCTGTCTCAGCTCAGTGGCTACAGTCGGCCGGAAACTGGAGCTCACAGTCAAGAGGGCCGTAGTGAAGCTAGTCGCATACTAGGTGAGATGTAACTTGCTTCTAATCATGTGCCATTAATTATTAACCAGGCATGCTTTTGGCCTTGTGAACATTGAGAAATCTCTTTAAAGCCTGGATGTGATGCAAACAAACCTGTGCATGTGTGACAGCTATTGTGACATTTAATGTGTAAAGTGTATTATAAATAACAAACGAACCAATTATGAATAATAGGTTAAAACTGTTTATACCCTAGGAATGATTCAAAATGGAAGTGATCCTCCTAAACAAAATGCAGCTTTTTTGCTTATTAAATTATATACAAATAATTTGGTTTTCTTGTTATCTTAAATCTTGATAACTAATAGTGTATATATAATATTTTTATGTAATAATTTTATGTAATTTGTTGTACTTTTTGTCATTTTTCATTATTTTTCTTGCTCCTTTTTCTCTCTCTCTCTCTCTCTCTCTCTCTATATATATATATATATATATATATATATATATATATATGTATGTGTGTGTGTGTGTGTGTGTGTGTGTGTATATATATATATATATATATATATATATATATATATATATATATATATATATGTATGTATGTATATGTATATGTGTGTGTGTGTGTGTGTGTATATATATATATATATATGTGTGTGTGTAACAGTATAAAACAAAAAAATTATATAAGAGATGCAATGTTGAGTGTGATGTTTACGGTGATATATTCTGTATTTATTTCCTCGTATAGATGAGGAGAGTTGGAGTGAAGAGGAGCAGGATCCTGTTGTTTTGGATCAGACATGGAGAGGAGACCCTGACAGTGAAGATGAAAGTCTTGACAGTGACCACGAAGACCCTTTAAAGTGAGACATTCATCAGTTTTTTATTTTTCTGCTTTGTCAAAATTAATTTTGTTAAAGTCAACTGAGATGTCAGTTAATGCAATGTGACTTTCTACAGGCATGCGGGTGTATACACCGCAGAGGAAGTGGCACTCATCACACGTGAAAAGCTAATCAGACTTCAGTCCCTCTACATAGACCAATTTAAACGTCTGCAACACTTATTAAAAGAAAAGAAACGACGCTACCTGCATAGCCGCAAGATTGAACATGAGACAATTGGTAAGGCAGCTGCTTTTATCCTTTGATTGCATGATATCACATATACAATCAACATGTATACTCACTTGTGTGTTGTAATACAAGGGAGCAGCCTGCTAACGGGTCCAGAGGGGCTGTCTATGAAGGAACGAGAGAACCTGAAAAAATTAAAGGCTCTGCGACGTTATCGCCGTCGCTATGGTGTGGAGGCTTTGCTGCATCGCCAGCTCAGACAAAGAAGACAAGCGATTACTGAGGGAGGAACGCCACAGGTATGGATGGACTTTCTAATGATGTTTTCTAATGAGGGTTTTTTTCTGTCTTAAGACAATAGAAGATTTAAACACTGCACACTGGCATATGAGACAGACCTGATTATATTTTTATTGGCTTTACCACACTGTCAGATGGGCATCAGAGGAGACAGTCTGAGCCTACTTTCATGCTCCGTTATCATTCTTTAATGTTATTTGTGTTTTGTTTTTTCTGCACAGGCGATGCGTTTAGGCCAGAGATGCATTTCCTTTGTGGAAGGGACTCGCTGTTCAAATCAGTGTTTGCCGATGACACGACACTGTGTCTTTCGTATCCTTATTTGTGTCCAATGTTTTAGTACTTCTATTTTTATATATAAAACATTTTTCAACAGTAGTGTATACACTACTATCTACATACATATACATAATATTCACTACTGTCGAAAAATTTGGAGATGTAAGTTTTTTAGATCGAAGTCTTATGTTCACCAAGACTGCATTTATTTGATGAAAATACAGTAAAAACAGTAATACTGTGACACACAATTTAAAATAACTAATAAATCTTTAACATATTTTAAAATGTAATTAATTTGTGTGATGGTAAAGCTTAATTTTCAGTGTCATATGATCCTTCAGGAATCATTCTAATATGCTGATTTGGTACTCAAGAAACATTTCTTCTTATCAACGTTGAAAACATTTGTGCTGTCTCGTTACGTGATGCATTATACATACATATTTGCAAATTATTATAAAATTTATAATAATTTATATTTATATTATTATAAACTTCACTGAACAAAATTTAATTGAAATAGAAATGTTTTGTAACATTCTAAATGTCTCTACTGTCACTTTTGTTTAGTTTAATGCTGAATTTCTTTTTTTAAAAAAATCTTATCAACCCCAAACTTTGGAATGGAAATATGCATATTTATTTAGTTACATGTTAAATATACATATATATTTCTTTGTTTATATGGGCATACATCTATAGATGTATATATGCTCTTGTAGCCCTGAATCAAGGCCCACAGCTTGCTGTAGCTGTTGGTTTCAAACAGCGGCTGATATAAAAGTCTTCTTATGGTTTGTTGACTTTCTCAGAGTTATCTAATGGGTGAAGTCCATTCAGTTTGAAGGAACAGTTCAAGTTTTCCACCACCTCCATCCTTCCCTATCTTTGACATTTAAAATTATTTCCCAGCTATGCCAATGCTCGTTCTCTTAATCTCCTTAACCCTTTACAATAGACATTTATCAAGACAGTAGCCAAGTTTTATTTAAAATGTGCCCTGGTCTGAAGGATGTTCCATGTGATCGGCCTGTGCACATGGGACAATCAGAAGAGCCCCGCTGTCCTCTGCACCTGTCCCTGCCTCCACCCATGTACCAGCCTGAGCAGGAGTCAATTGCCCCGGAGCAGCTGGCGTCTGCACCCACAGACATGTACCTCAGTGCCGCAGAGCTCCAGCCAACAGAAAATCTACCTCTGGAATTCAGTGATGTATGAGTTGTTGGTTTTTCTCATTAAAACTAAAGACGCTGTGTGCAGTTGCTTCCTCATGTGTTTTGGCAAATCCCTTGACACTAAGTTTCATATTATCAGAGCCATTAACTTGGCAATCTGCACTAAATTTGTTCACCAAAACACCTTGCTCCCTCTTCAGATTGCTAAGGTATCCATCAAGTATTTACATGCCTGCAAACAGTTCTGCTCAAACATGTCCCCTGCTGTGTAAATCATATCTTAGCCTCACATGAATGAAAAACAAATTAATCTGGATGTTCAACAGTCATCTTCCTTTAATTTTGTGTCTGACATTTTCTGTGTGCCCACAGTAAAACCTCTCATTTAAACTCGTTTTTGGAAACATCTTATTTTCCTGTTATGCTACAAACTATGTGCTTTTCCATTACTTGTTCCCATTGCTTGCTTTCAAAAACACAAACAATATTGCTAATTTACCCATATTGCTGGATTTTGTTCGCTAGTTATTTGGCTGTTGACAACAAATTGCAATTTTGAGATGTTTAGTAGTGCATTTTTGAAACTGGAAAACATCTATAGAACAGAACTGAAGAAGTACTAAACCTTAATATATATTGTGGATGTCTGATAAATGTGTAAATAAATGGACATTAGTTTGAAGAAATGTGCCATTAATTAAGATTCGTAAAACAAAAGGTTAAATGAAAAAACATTATGGCATGTCAAAATAATCCACTGGCCATTTGTATTATATTTTGCACTGTTATTGATATAATTTTTTTTGTTTTAATTTTTTTTTTTTTTTTTTTTTTAGATTATTCTTGCATCCCTTGTCACTGTTGTAATTAAAGTCTGTTGATGTGCAGGATCTTGACGTTGAAGATGAGGGTTTACAGTGTCCCCCGTCCCCCTTGCTGTTTGACACAGCGCTTGCATTAGAAGACCAGACCATCAGAGAGATCGCAGAGGCCCCCATGGACATTCTGACAGGGGCGGAGCAGGGAGATCTGGACGGCTCTGCCCAAGATGCTGAGCTCTCAGAGAGAGACGAGGTGTCTGTGGAAGATCAGGTAATTATCACTGTTGCTTGTTGGAATAATTAAACAATGCAACCAAAGCTGTTCGTTGCAATGGCAAGTGGGCATTTAAACACCAGAACTGCTGTCTTGTTTTTCAGGTTGAATCTGAAATACTTGAAGCAGTTGGACAAGCAGTTCCCATGCAGAATTCATCAAAAGACTGACACGAAAACAACAGATGCCTTATCCTGAGCACCTCATGACCTGATTTTC
Source organism: Spinibarbus caldwelli (assembly GCA_039654775.1). NCBI lineage: Eukaryota > Metazoa > Chordata > Actinopteri > Cypriniformes > Cyprinidae > Spinibarbus > Spinibarbus caldwelli. Next base: position 13,170,134 of record CM077261.1, on the reverse strand, counting down.
TCAGCTGTCGTACTGTTGATATTTCAGACAGGCCAGATATCTATTTAAAAGCCATATTTCCGGACGTTTGCTTTGATTGCTGAAACATTTTTATCCTAACATTCTCATTACTTAAAATAGCACAATGTTCTGATATAGACTGTAAGTGTCTTGTGAAACTAAATGGACAGTTATATGCACAGTTGGAGGTTTGTGTCTTGTAAGGTAAAGATGAGGTACGTATTTCACTACAAAAAGTCTCTAAGCTTCTATCCAGTACATTTCTGGTTCCATATGATATTCATGACTCATACTGGGATTTGTTCACTAAAATAAACCTTTACAACTCATCTTGTTCTTGTTAATTATAAATTTGCACTCATGAAAGGAGCTCCTCTGGGATAGTCAGGGTTCCCACGGTCTTGAAAAACCTAGAAACATCAGGGAATTTTTATCTTCAGAGTAATGGAAATATTTATAGAGGATATACATGGTTCTAGTAATGAGCTGCTGCTCTGTGTGCGGAGTTGAACTTGATTGCAAACAGTGTTTGATTTGTGAGCTAACTGTTCTTTCGAGTTAGTTGTTTTTGTTAAATCAGGAAAAGGGGTTTACAAAAAAAAGAGTAATACATTAGTGAACTGGTCTCAAAGTTTATATATATATATATATATATATATATATATATATAAAGGAATCTGTATATTCAGTAAACAAATGACTGGAAAGGTCATGGAAATTGGTCAAAAAGTGAGAACCCTGGACAATGAAATAGTGTCTTGATGTTGAACATTTACTAGCTGTTTTCCAAGCTGGAAAATATGCAGGTAGTTGTGTTTTGGAGCATGGTAGCTGTTAAATACAAAACATAGTTGAAAATAACTGATCTTTATGTTATAATTATATCAAATAAATAGTAGTTTTATGCACTTAAAGGCGTAAAATGAAAAACACATGCTAAAGATTGGCAACAGAACATTAAATTGCATGTCAATCTTGACAGACAAAAATAAATAAAGCTGAATCGCTGCTTAGTCACAAATCGTGATTAATGAAATCACTGCAGATGCGTAGCGGAAAAAAACCGCGATGACAGCGTAGCCTAATAAAATAAACTACGTTAGCAAATAAAAATACTACTAAGTATAAGATAAATGTATAAGTCAAAGCTACAAATGAAAACAAGCTTTTGAAAACGCTACGTGGAGCACAAGATAGGCCCTTTTACTAAAAGTGGGGCGGGCGCATGGACTATAAAAACAGGGCGGGCAACACAGTTTCGAGCCATGACATCACTTTTCCTGCGAGTGCTTTAACCTAAACACGGGAAGAGAGACGATAAAACCTCTAATCAGCGGCTGGGAAAACAGATAAACATGTCCACAAGCTGTGAATTTAAAAGTAGAGTTCAAGGTATTTCTTAGCGATATTCATCGGGGATATTTTCACACCTTCCGAAGCAACACAAGCATCGCGAGGTAAAAGATCCCTTTTTTCCCCAGCTATCGCGCACAGTTTGACGTTTACGTGTCGAAAGTGTGCTGATTTTGCAAAATGCAGTGTATTATGGACGTAGAGGGGTTTGTTGTGGTATTAAATGTTGATGTGCGTGGTGTGAGATTGTAAATGGAAATGTGGGGCATTAGCCACCCGGCTATCTGGGACACCGGTGGGGTTGTAGACTGAGGATGCTTGTCGTGATATCCTGCTTTGCTCAGAAATGCATCGCGCTTGTTTCTTCAAATCACTAATTCTGCCACAGTCGACTTCTTTTGAGTTTGTTTCATATATAAGCATATATTTCATTCATATTTTTTTAATGGCAGCGCACAGAAATCACAATAATCCGATTTTATCCTAAGCCTTTGCATCAGTTTTCCCCGGATCACAGTGTTTTATGTAGTTAAAGCTATAGCCCTTACTCTTTCTACAGCATCGCGAACGTGCAGCCTGTTTATAGTTACACACTTTGGCAACCCGCAACTTTTGTTTACTTGTGTGTGTGATGAGAACACAGACTGCATTGTAAAATTGCTAATTTTGGCAGTTCATTCTGCTTGAGACCCTAAAACAGCAACTAATTCAAGAGTAATTGAGGGTAAAAGCATGCCCCCAGCCCCTCCCCTTTAATATTTTACAGATGTTTTTCACATTTGCAAGTCCCATGTTCAAAACCATGTTAAGACTGGCTTACAACCTACAATTCTCCTACATTTAATATTCAAGTTTCAAAGGCAGTGTACTAAAGATATTTGGGTGATTTTTCATTTAGGGGAACTTCTTGTTTCGTAGATGATTATAAAAAGCAAAGCATTGCTGTTTTAAAAGGTCATTTTTATTGTGCTTTAATTTCTTTTTCCTAATTTATAAGAGTGTTAAAATGTTCAGTTTGCTGAACTTGTGTGTGTGTGTGTGTGTGTGTGTGTGTGTGTGTGTATATATAAAGAAAAACTCATGCTTTGCACATATTACCAGATTTTCACACATTTGATACTTGTGTGTAGTTTGTTTTTTAACAAAGAATCAATGTCCTTGCTGTCATTAAATCAAGTATTTTAAAGACCAACTTACTATTTCCTGAAAAATATTATCATCAATGATGGAAATGGAAAGTGGCAGTAGCACACTGCTGCACGAATTAGCATTTAAAGATCAGAAATTAATTTTAACTTAAATTTCCACTAATTTGAGACTTGCTTTACTTGATGTCATTACCAGACCATTACCCTTATGAAAATTAACCATGGTTTTATTATAGTCAAAGTGTAGTAACCATGCTTTGTTTTTTGTTTTTTTGGCTTATTGATTACCATTGGTATAACCACAGTTTTACTACAAATACAATGGTTAAACTATGGTAGTGTAGCAAAACTATGATTAATTTTTTTTTGGTTCCCATTAGGGCTGGCTCGATACCACTTCTTCAGAACCGATACCGATCCGATACCAAAAATTCTTTGTGTCTGCTGATACCGATATCGATTCAATACCAGCGCAGTTTTTTTTATATCAGTGTAGAATTTCTATACCTCAGTGTGTGTTGACCTGCTCATCACTCTTTTTTATGTTTTACACACAATCTACTAAATATAGACAAAGAAAACAAAAATATCATAATTTACTCAACAATTCTTCTCCCCTGAGTTGCGTCTTCCGCCATTTTGGAGAGTACCCAAGAACGTATTTGACGTAATCTGCGTTATTTACGTTCGGGGGGAAAGCGTGCATGAAACTATAATCTGTGTAATAAGCGTTGTTTACGCTTAGGGGAAAGCATGCGTATGTATTGTGATACTCTCTAAAATGGCGGAAGACGTAACTCGTGGGAGAAGAATGGTTGAGTAAATTATTTTTGTTTGCACAAAAAAAGTATTCTCATAATGTCGCAAAACTGAAGTTGAGCCACTGATGTCACATAGACCTGTTTTACCGATGTATTTACTATGTTTCTGGACCTGGGAACATTTCAGTTGCATTGCTATCAATGGAGGGTCAGATAGCTCTCCGATTTAATCAAAAATATCTTAATTTGTGTTCCGAAGATGAACGAAGGTCTTGTGGGTTTGGAACGACATGAGGGTGAGTAATTAATGACATAATTTTCATTTTGGGGTGAACTAACCCTTTAAATCTGTGCGACAGTTTATTGAGCCTTTTTCTTTTAACCGTTTTAAATTTAAGTTACTGTGCTCATGAAGAACCATTTATAGTGCTCTCTACAACAGTGTTGTAATCTAACAGAAACCCGGTAGAAAGTAACACAATTTAGAAACAGCACGAAACTCTAGCAAGATAAATCCTTTTATGTAAAACCATTCAACTTTATTTATAGATCAAGTATAATAGGAACAGTGGATTGAGTTTTGTCATCTTGACTGTCGTAACTGAACGCAGTTTGAATGCTGAATGGAAGATGACAGACAGCCACAGAGGAGAGAAGTGTTTACGTGAACTTGACTTAAATATTCATCTGTACATCACATTAAACTATGGAACGGCTTCAGAACACTTGAAATAGTGCACGAAAACTTTATTGTGCTTTTATATTGGTTTTTGTGGCTTTCGTGGGTCTTAACAATAACACAATAGTAGCTATACGCAGAATATTGGATTTGGATCGGCCTCGTCTGACCGATACCCCGATCCGGCAGAATATGCCAGTATTGGAGCGATACCGATACTGAATATCGGATCGGCGCAGCCCTAGTTACCATGGTGTAACCATAGTAGGAAAGGGTTTTTTATTTATTTTTTTTTTTAAATTTATTTATTATTTATTTATTTTTTTAATTTATTTGTAGTAAAACCATGGTTAATTTTCGTAGGGGTCAGTTTTTGAGAATTTTATGTCAGAAGCAGTCAATTTGTTTGAAGTTAATTGACTGCTAGTTAATCAAAGTCCAAGGTTTATCCATTACTTTTTTTTTTCTACATAAAGTGAAAAATGTCATTAACATCACATCATTACAATCACACATTGTACCAAAATCTATTTAAAAGTTGATTGACCATGGTCAGATGTTCATTATGTGCCAAAAGCTTAACGTAGTTTGAAGACTGTTTCATTTCAAAGATTCATGTAATCCAAAGTGCCTCTAATTGAAAAATCCACCCATTTATTGTTACGTAGTGCTCTTGGAATTTTGATGCCCAGATAGACCGTTGTACAGCCGATGAAGTAAATAATGCCTCCAAAATAGCTGACAGCAATCGGAGGCGAGATAAACTCCAAATTGCTCCGTAAACCAAATGGCCACAGAGGACATTAGAGGCAGCAGGGGGCCTTGCTCCCTTGTTTGCTGATAGTCATGGTCGTGTGGTAATTTTGTGAACTACTCCCATGGTCACAACATTATCTTCGTGTGGCTTTTGATGTTTTTGCATGCCTGGCGGACATGCATTGTCCTTAATGGGAGTCAGATGACATAGGCAAGATCACATTATTAAAGATTCCAAGATACTTAGTGAGGAATTCAGAATGTTTTCCTTTGTGAATTCACTCAAGTGATGTGCGAAAATATGAAACTGTTTCCATAGCTCCTGTTTATCTAACTATTTTAGATATAAACAGTTTGTGGTGTTTTTTTGGATGTTTTAAAATGTATTTTTACCTATGGAACACACATGCTTGTTTTGCCCTAGGCGCTTCATGTGAAGCAGATTTTCTCGTTGGACGTGTTCACTCTGCAATGCAATTACAGTCTCATGTCTGTCACCAAAACCATTTTGGATGCAAATGATTATATTTTTATTCTGCTTAAAACTATTTTTAACATTATAGAATAGAGGGAGTGACCCAAATGAATTGCAAACACTTTTCACTTGAAACATTTCATTCATTATTTGCTTCCACAGAAATAACTTGACTCCCTACTAATAAAAAGTTCTGCAGAAAGCCACTGACTCCTGTTAAAGCAGTGTAGTTTGCATTCCTCTATGTAATCACTGTGCCAAAGCGGTCACGCAACTATTGTTCTCATATATGCATATTTAAATAAGATGTTATCAGTCATAGCACTGCATTACATTTCAACACGTTACAACTCCCACATGGCCCGAAGTTGTTACTCTGTTATGTTTTAGCTTGTGAAACAGTGCCACTCGTTGTTTTTCCAGGTTGTGGCTCATGATGTTTTATTCCATGGATTGGAGCCCAGAATGGTTGGGGGAGATTGTGCTTTGCCACCTGATCCTGATGCGCGGCAGAGACGCCGATCAGCTGCTATCACAAAGCAGAGCCACATGAGCCGCATGCAAACAAAACCCCTGTGAAACATCTGATAAAGGAATGAAATCACACAGGGTGCTGTGGGAAAATTTAGAAGTGATATCTTGTAGATTTCGCCCCCTGGCTTTAATGTTTGTTGTTGAAATGTTTATGTCTCTTGATTTGGTGTTCGGTGCAGCTTTAAGGCAAGACGTCCCAAGGCAATACGGTAAAGATGTTTTTTTTTTGATTGATTACATTTATTATTATTTGTATTACATTTAAATATGCCAATGACGTATTTTGCATATATTTCCAGAACACTGGATAAAGCCAGGTTCAAAATTTTGTTGACATATTGAAGTCAAAACTTTTTGCAGATGGAATTTTGGGTATTTTTTTTAATTCAAATGGTTTTTTAGCAACCCCCTAAAAACAGAATATAGATGGGAGAAAAACTGTAAAGTTTGGTGTGTGTGTAAGTGCTAATGAATTGGAAATTTTTGGCTCAGTGCAAGAGAACCCTGCTAAAAGGGAAAAAAAAAAAAAAATCAGATGAAACCAGCCTATGCTGCTTTAAGCTGGTCAAGCTGGTCTCCCAGCCTGACCAAGCTGGTGTTCAGCTGGTTTTAGCTGGTTAGTCTGCTGGTCTCCCAACCTGACCAGCTGAAGAAGTGGTCAAAACCCTTCTAAAACCAGCTAAACCAGCTATGACAAGGCTGGAAGACCAGCTAAAACCAGCCAACCAGTTTAGGCTGGTTTGTTTTTTTTCAGCAGGGAAAACTTCCTTTAACGATATATAATGTAATTGAAATCTACATATGCAAATAGATGGGGTGCAATAAAATGTTTTCTTTCCACTAGTCTGTTCTAAAAAGCCAAATGGCCCAAAATCTCAAAACTGTTTTTTCCTGTAGTGTCTAGCCTTAAGGAAGCACCTCAGAAAGTAGGGAAGTGAACAGTTCCTTAAATTCAAATGTGAAACTCTAGAGTTTTTAGCTTGCACGGTTTCATTCGTGCTGCGCTTGGTCATCTAAACATGGCTCTTTGGAAAATTAGGGCTGAGGCATGAAATTGGACCTTTGGCAGTGGCTGTTTGGCTCTTAGAGCCTCCGTATAACCGGGCAGCCTGATTGGGGCCCAGTAGTCGTGCATTAGTGTGAGAAAATGGAAGCCGTCATTACAGCAGCATCTTTCTTGTCAACATAAAAGGCTAAAAAGTGTACTGATGGGCCATCGTTGGCACAAAGCATGTTTAAACCCCCTCCAGACACGCAGGCTCTCGTTTTACCCATGCTGGGTTAGGACGGCAATGTCTGTTATCAGTTTTTCCTGCTGGCACATTTCCCCTCACCCTGCTCCCCGGCAAACAGTTACCATGGTTATGGATTGGGGTATCATATAAATGTAGAAAACTCATCAATTACTCTGGGATGCTGGAAAGATATGGCGTATACACAGCAGGGGAGTGGGCTGCCATCTCCCCAAGACATTACTACTGTTTTCACAAACACTGCAGAAATTTGGATGAGCGCAATTACTCTTGCAGTATTCTCTCCTTCCAGGCTTTGTTGCATTTCTGAGGTGCGTAGGGAGGCTTTCTTGCAAATTAGTATCTGTATTTTACAAATTCATGTATACAGTGCAGGGCTCGCAAAATTGCTAGCCCGACGTCCCGGGGCTGTTGTGTTTTCCAGTCGGGCAACCAAAATATATCACCGCCCTGTCCGACAGGCTACCTTAAATACAGGGCTCCCACGGGTCCTTAAAAACTCTTCAATTTAGTTATCAAACTTAAGGCCATAAAAAGTTTTAAATGCGTTAACTATAATTTCAAAAGGTCTTACAGTTGGGGACGGAAAGACAAGAATGGCGATACAGCTGGATTAAACTTCAAAAGGCAATGATGCAATTGAATAAATATGAGTGCTGCACGTTTCAAGACATCTGCGCCGCGTTTTGACTTTATGTGAATGTATCTGAAGGGAACCGACTGTCCTTAGAAATGTCGTTGGCATTTTTATTTCATCTTACCTATGACGCCTGATAAAGCAGCGTTTATGAGCGCGGACGGTGCTGCTTTGTGTACAGCCGCTAACAGGGAGTTTCCCCGAGAGAAACCGCTATATTAAGCCGCTCCTAAAGCGCCACCTCGTAGCAGAGAATGAATTTGCATTTCCAATAAGCCTTTCTTGCTGTTTATGGTCAGATCAATGCAAATATCGACCTATATTTTTACGCAGCAAACACATAGTTGTAAATGATAGAGAAGTTAATGTGCCTTCTAAAAAGTTAAACAATCAAGACCGTAATATTTATTCATTTTAAATATAATAATTTAAATGCTTGATTTATCCCTTTTCATAAAAATGGTCTAAAGACTGAAATGCTGTTGAATAAGATTTGTTTTTGTGAAAACTGAACTGTAAATCATGTCATTTTATGGCTTAACACTGTTACCATAGACATTGTCCAACCCCGCTCATATGGTGTTCATTTTACTTGTGCAGCTCTTAAAATGGGTCATAAATTGCCTTAAATTTATTTTTAAAAATTCTGCAGATATCCTGTAAATACTGAAATAAAATTCCTTCATATTTGTTGATGTGTATTGAAAAAAAAAAAAATAATAATTTTTATTTATTTATTTATTTATTTATTTATTTATTTATTTATTTATTTATTTTTATTTGGGCTAGTTAAATTAATTTTCGGGCTACCAAAATCTGAAGAGTACCTGCCCAAAGGGCTACCAAGGATTTTGAAGCCCTGCAGTGGCTTGCGAAAGTATTCATACCCCTTAATTTTTTTCACATTTTATGTTGCTGCCTTGTTAAACTGCTTTAATTTTAATTTTTTTTTTCCCACATCAATCTACACTTCATACACCATACTGACAAAGCAAAAACAGAATTGTCACAACTTCGTAAATTTATTAAAAATAAAAAAACTGAAATAAGTACATTGCATAAGTATTCATAACCTTAACTAAATATTTAGCTGAAGAACCTTTACGGTCTCAAGTCTTTTTTTTTTTTTTTTTTTTTTTTTGATGCGTCAAGCTTTGCTCATCAGCATTTGGCAATTATCTGTCATTCTTCTCCTCACCTCTTCACCTCTCAAGCTCTGTCAGGTTGGACGGGGGCAGATGCACATTTTCAGGTTTGATTGGGTTCAAGCTCAGGCTGTGGCTTGGCCACTCAAGGACATTCACAGAGTTGTCTATAAGCCACTCTTGCTGTGTGTTTAGGGTCATTGTCCTGTTGGAAGGTGAACCTTCTGCCCATTCTGAGGTTCTGAATGCTCTGGACTGGGTTTTCATTAAGGCTATCTTTATATTTTGGTGCATTGAGCTTTTCTTCTACTCTGACGACTCCCTCAGTCCCTGCCGGTGAATAACAGCACCACAGCATGAGGCTGCTACCAGCACACTTTACTTTTGGGATGGTAGTCTGCAGGTAATGAGTAGAGCTGGTTTCCTTCAAACATGATGCTAAGAATTGAGGTTCATCAGACCAGAGAATCTTGTTTCTCAGAGTCTGAGGGTCCTTTAGGTGTTTTTTTTTTTTTCTTTTTTTTTTTTTGTAAATTCCAAGTGTGTTTTCATGTGTCTTAACTGAAGAGAGGATTGAGTCTTGCCACACCGCCATAAAGCCCAGATCGCTGGAGTGTTGCAGTAATGTTTGTCCTTCTGTAGGTTTCTCCTATCTCCACATATGATCATGGAGCTCAACTAGAGTGACCATCAGGTTCTTGGTCACCACACCAACCAAAGCCCTTCTCCATCAATTGCTCAGTTTGGCCAGAAGGCCAGCTCTAGGAAGAGTCCTGGTTGTTTCAAACGTCTTCCATTAAGGGTAAAGGAGACTACATGCTTCTGTGAACCTTCAATGAAGCTGAATTTTTTTATTATTTTTTTTTTTTCTGAACACTTCCACAGATGTGTGGCTTGACACAAACCTGTTTCTGAGCTCTACTGGGTGTTCTTTTGACCTCAGTGCTTTTTTTTGCTCTGATATGCATTATCAGCTATTAGACCCTTTATTAAGACGTGTGTGCCTTTCCAAATCATACTCATTCAATTGAATTTGCCACAGGTTATCTTCACTTGAAGTGTAGTAACATCTACAAGCAATATGAATGCTCCTGAGCTAAATTTCAACTGTCCCAGATAAGGGTATGAATACTTATGCAATGGCATCATTTTAGTTTTTTATTTTTAATAAATTTGGAAAGATGTTAACCTGTTTTTTGCTTTACAATTATGGTGTATGGAGTGTAGATTGATGTGGGGGGGGAAAAAGTAATTTTAAAGTAGTTTAATATAAGGCAGCAACGTAACAAATGTGGGGAAAAAAAAAATTAAGGGTATGAATACTTTCGCAAGGCACTGTATGGGTGTCTGACATGATGCTCATTTTCTGTTAATTAAATAAAATCTCTGAAAATATCATAATTTAACTTTTTTTTTTTGTGACAAAGCAAGGTTAGTTTAGGTTGTAAAATGTCACGTGGTGTCACTCACCAAAGCAGTGATATTTATGAATCAATTAAAAATGAAAAGGGAAAAAAAACAACTTATTTTTAAAAAAAACCTTTTGAGGATTAAGATGTATGGTCACATCTTTTCAAGTTGTAAGGAAAATATATTATTTTATACTTCATGGTTACACCACCTGACATTTTTAGTCATTAACAGTGTTATTTTAGTATTATTTATGTACTGTTATTAATATTTTGAATTGGTTTAGTTTTAGTAATTTTTTTTTACATTTTTAGTATTTTTAAATTTTAGTTTTAGTAATTATAGTACTTCAATTTCAACTTATTTAAAATAGTTGCCAAAATTTTGTTTTTTTATTTTATTTTTATATTTTGTTTTCATTTTAGCGTTATTTTAATTAACAAATGACTTTTAATAGTTTTTATTAACAACATTGATTATTAACTCTATAACATAATTTTATACCAGAAAATGGTATAAAAGGTTTTTTGAGTACAGATATTAAATTTAAACATGGCAAATGTGTTTTAAACTATATATATTTTAATGTTTTATCATTTCTTTATGTGGGCACAGTGGGTTTGTCAAGATTACCTTCCTGTATACTTAGCCAGTAACATTATCTTTTGCGTTGAACAGTGGCGCTTAGAGAACCTATCAGCGGTGACCTAGTGAAAGCAACGCACCATTGCAAAAATATATGGATTGATTTTGCTTCACATTCACACTGCAGAGAAAAAAGTGAAGCAAACATTTGCTTTGGTTTCTCACAGTGCGCCAGTCTTCAGCGGCAACAAACATTCAATTCATAGTTTTACTCAGCGGAAATATGGTTTGGAATGTGGCCTTAATCAATTCAAGCAAACCAGGTCAATGGCACATCCTGTTTGGGGAGAGAGGGGATAAATGTCCACGATTTGGTTGGGCAGAAATGAGTCAAACAAACCTCATCGTCAATGGTGTAGAGGGCGGCAGTTGTACAACACCATACATTTGATATGGCAGGGGTCCCTTTTTTCTGGCACAAAGAGGCTACAGTCACGAACCCCCTTTGAAAAGCCACACCACCACCCTGTTTGAAAGCCAGGAAAAATGGCCTCACGTGCTTTCATTTCCCTTCTTTTTTTCTCTCCAAATGAAAGCGTTGGCGGTTTAGAATCCAGTGACCTTTAGCCCGTTAATTACGCCAACTATTCCCTCGAGAGGCTTACCAAAGCTGATGTATGTTATGTTTATGTTAAATATGCATCCTGCCCTTCCACAGGGTCACTTCTTTTAAAACACCCACATTATCAATCTGGGTCATAAGAGCAGTCGGTTATCTTTGCAACCTTTTTTTTGGTGGACAGAATCGCATATTTATGTAGCTCAGAGGATAAATAGCAGGATGGAAGTATGCAGAACACATTAATATGACTTAAATATGGATTATAGTGTGGACAGTGCATCAGAACAAAAGAGGTAATGTAAATACAATGAAAAACAACACTTAAAAAATAAACCAATAAAATCATTAATAAATGTTTTTGTCAATGTCAAATCAATATAATGATTTAAATTTGGCATCACAACCTTTTTGGTGGACAGAATTTACTTATGTACCGCAGAGGACTAAAAAAAAACGACACCCTTTACAAAAATCAATCAATAAAATCATTAATAGAAGTTTTGTCTATCAAATCAATAGAATGCTTTAAATTAAGCATTAGTCTTTTACGCAGACCGAATTTACTAAAAAACTACACTATTTATATTAAAAAAAAAAAAAGTTTGTTTCGGCATCATTTTTTGTCAGACAGAATTTACTTATGTATGTAGGGCAAAGGATTAATGGCAAGTACACGCAGAACACTTTAATGAGCTTAAATATAGATTCTTGCGTTTCTAAGTGGTCTGCGGCCACATGCGGCTGAACAAAAGAGGGAAGGTAGGGAGCTGAAATGGCTGCGCGTCCCAGCTGGAACTTGCCGGAGGGCATTCGCTTTGAGCCACGACGCCTGGTGTCCAGATGTTTAGTGGCTGTGTCCATGTTCACTGGCTCTGCAGTCTGCCGAAATCCAGGCACGGGGACACCGGCTCGGCCAGCGCAGCTCGCATGCCATTCTGTAAACCAAGCGTATAGCCCACTGTTTTATTATGCCGAGCTGTTTATTTTACAGTGGAAGAACATTTTTCCAGGTTTGTTAAACGTGTGGCTTTTTTCCCCTTTGTTTATCAGTGGAACCCGATCCCGACCCTCCCTCTTTTTTTCCCAGTACAGTAGCCAGGGGGACATTTAGTCAAGGTGGTAACCATGACTACAAGATTATTCTGCTTTGGCTTTACCAGATGTCCTTGTCCCGTAGATGGTGTTTACTCGTGTTTGTGACCTCAAAGTCAAATTTGCTTTGTCAGGCGGGTTATTTTGTCTCCGCGTGTTTGTACAGTTCATGGTGTATTTGAAATGCAGTGTTCATTCATTGAATTGATGCAATTTCCATTTAGAAGGATAAATGCTGTTTGATAAGTCATTGTTTATTGTAAAAAGTCATGGTACTCAATTTTCTGTGTTTACCATTACATAATTGTTGGTGTAATACAGAAGTTGTGTTCCCCGCGAGGAAGAAGGACCGGTCAGTTTAGCACAGTGGTGTGGTGTCCTGCCCCTCCTTCTCCCCCACAGACTAGTGTCACATTTCTAAAAGGTGGATCAGCCCCTCCACCTCACATGGAGTTCAGCACATTACCGCCCATTAAGCTGTCTTGCTCTCAATGGGGGCTTTTTTTTGCCATGAGCCTGATTTATTCCTTTAATCCTGAGTCACCCAAATGCTTTGTCATTGACCAACTGCTGGCAAATGGACGTGGACCAAACACTAGCAAACGTCTGTCGCAAGGATTTTTTATTAGGTATGTGCTGGTATTAAAAATCAAGCTGATACCAATAAGCTGATTTCTGTTTTTCATCATATTTTTCATGTGGCAGCCATTAAATATTGTTGGGTCATTCCGTGTCAAATCAACCAAATTTCAAAAACTTCCCCGGCTCAAATTTTAGATTTTGCTAATATTTTTTTCTGAAGAAAGATAAACGTATAGTGATGAAAGCCAAAATATTAAATGTCATGGATGAATATTTACCGAGTAATCCACTATTTTGTAGAGGGGGGTCAAAATGGCAATTTTCACCTGAGATTCAGAGTCAAAATACAGGGGGGTAAAAATGACTTCAGAAAGATGGCAGCATCATAATGTTACTTTTACACATTGGTAAGTCTGTTAGTAAAATCTGTTGACCTTAGCAATCTTTGTTGCATTATGTGCCAATGGTGACCATTCAAAAATGGGGAAACAGCACTTCGTTTTTTTCTTTTTTTTTTCTCCAAAGTTTGCATGCCTATAACTCAAGAAGCGTTAAAGATATCGCAATATGATTTTAGATTGTAGTTAACTTTTTTCTTTTGGAATCTTAAATTTCAAGGCCCTACATTTAAGATCGACTGATATATCGATTTACAGATGTTTTTCTGTATATTTAAGCATTTTACCATAATCGGATATCGGTTTTGTAATATCGGATTCACCGATAAACGCCGCCATCTTGTGGGAGTTTTGAGAATTGCACACAAGATCGCCATTGCAGTGTGTCTGAGGGAAGACGAGACAACAACAACAGCGTGCACAGGTACTTGATTTGCTGTAGTAAGTAAACTTTATTTAACATAACAGCCATTAATGCACAAATTAGATATTACATAAATGGCTGATATGTAGGCCTAGTTTATGCAGCTTGTCTCTAAGAAATGGAGACAAATTCACGGAGTCACATAAGATAATCCGTCAGTAGTTCCGTGTAAATGCATAAACCGCGCTGTCAGCAGTCATTTCATAATCTAGAATGATAAAAACATTATTAATAATTCTGATATAACATGCAGTTGAGAAATGCAATGAAATACGTTTTGTTTGTTATATTCCAATATTATTCAGTGAATTAACATTTATCCAGTGAATTATTATTCTTCACTCAGCCTATTAAACATCTTATAAACTTACTAAAACTGTAGTGTAAAATAAAGATGATATGACTCCTGTCCTTTTTCTCCATTTGAAAACATTAGACATTCTACATTTATTTTGCTTATTGTTAATATTAGTGTTGCCGCTGATGCTTTTTATTAATAAAATGTTTTTTTATTGTTGTAATATGAAGATTAAATTTAACATGAAAGACTGCTAATTATCAATATTTTTATTTATTTATTTTTTTTAAGATGACTAAAAGGAGGAAAAACCAAAGTGAAAGTATGGACTTACTTCACTCTGTCATTTATTTACTTTATAACAGTAGTAAACTATTGGTTCTGCATATCGATTTTCGGGCACATAAACATGCAAATAATTGGTATTGATTATTAATAAAAAAAAAAATCAATAAAAAAAAAATCAATATCGGTCGATCACTACCCTACATCATTCAATCCCAGAGATATGGGGATCTCAATGAGGCTCCATGTCCAGATTGTTGAATATTGACCAATGAAAATGGGCAGAAAACCAGATTTGGTCACTTTGTATGCAGCTTATTCTTATTTTATTTAAAGAACAATGTCTGAAGAAATAATGTTAAAACTTGAATTTTATATTGTTTCCCTCTATCAAAACAATTGCATAGAACATAGCTGTTTGAGCGTCATAATTTTTTTTTTCCAAACTTTAGGTGCCTGTAACTCAAAGTATTACAGTTATCCTAATATGATTTTAGATTCTGGTTCCTAAGAAACTTTTCGTTTGGAATCTTAATTTTTAACGCCCTGTATGATTTAATCTCAGAAATATCGAGATCTCAGTGCAGCTCCATGTCCAAAATTAGTATCCTACCCATTTTCAATGGTCAAAATCCAAATGTGGTTTTGTCTATCTTGTCATCACTGTTGACAATGCAAATAATAACAGTAACCCAGGGATGAGGATTGTACAGTGTGACACGTCAGATTATGACTGACCAGGATTAACTGTTAACTCTAGGTACAGTATGAACAGTGTGAATTGTAAAATAAGATTAGCCAGGATTCCATTTACCCCGGGTTTAGAATTACCTAGTGTTAATTATTTTGTGTAGGAGACTTTAAATGTTTGAGGTACTATCAGAGATTCTGCCAAATATGCCTTTTAGCAGTAGATACTACTTAATCTATGACTATGCTTCATATTTTATAACAATAAAAAAGAAATTCTAATAATCCAGGTGAGGTAAATCTTGGTTTGATGTGAATGCAATGTGTAGAGAAAGTAATCACACTTCCCTATGAGGCGTGGGATTTGTTTCAAACACGTAACAATACTGCATATTTAAACTCTTAGTAGCTGCAGAAGCTATTAAAATGAACAATCCCTTCTTCCAAATATCACGGAAACTGATTCAAATATAGAATCTTATGTATAGACTACAGAGAGCACGGTAATGTGCCTCTACTTGACCATTTTAGTGCATTTTTAGCACTCAGACAGGTATGCTCCATGCAAATATTTTGATAGAGGGAAACGAGATACAATTCTAATTTTAACATTATTTCTTCAGACATTGTTCTTTAAATAAAATTAAAAATCAGCTGCATACAAAGTGACCAAATCTGGTTTTCGACCACTGAAAATGGGTAATATTCAACAATCTGGACACGGAGCCTCATTGAGATCCCCATATCTCTGGGATTGAATGATGTAGGGCCTTGTAATTTAAGATTCCAAAAGAAAAGTTTATTAACAACTATAAACTAAAATCATCTTGCGATATCTTTAATACTTCTTGAGTTATAGGGATGCAAACTTTGGAAAAAGAATATTTATGGCACTCAGACAGGTATGTTCAATGCAGTTGTCCTGACAGAAGGAAACAAGATACATCTTCTAGTTTCAACATTATTTATTTTTCAGACATTCCTCTCTAAAAGAAAATAAGTATCATATATTTGCAAACTGACCCACATTTGGTTTTTGACCACTGAAAATGTGTAAATTTTAACGATTTACTCCTGGAGCCATATTAAAATTCCAATATCTCTGGAACTGAACCATATAGGGTCTTAAAAATAAAGATGTCAAAGGGAAAGTTTAAGACCCAATATTTAAAAGGGCATTAAGATATTTTTAATACACCTTGAGTTACAGGCATGCAAACTTTGGAGAAAAAACTTAGAGCTGTTTCCCCATTTTTGAGTGGTCACCATTGGCACATAATGCAACAAAGATTGCTAAAGTCAACAGATTTTACTAACAGACCTACCAATCTCTGTGTAAAATTAACATTATGATGCTGCCATCTTTCTGAAGTCATTTTTACCCCCCTGTAATTTGACTCTGAATCTTAGGTGAAAACCTCCTTTTTGACCCTCCACTACAAAATAGTGGATTACTCAGTAAATATTCATCCATGACGTTTAATATTTTGGCTTTCATCACACGTCTATCTTTCTTCAGAAAAAATATTAGCAAAATCAAAAATTTGAGCCAGGGACCTCTGGTTGAGTTGACACGGAATGACCCTATTATTATTATTATTATTATTATTATTATTATTATTATTATTATTATTATTATTATTATTATTATTATTATTATTATTATTATTATTATTATTATTATTATAATAGCTAAAAGAAAAACACTAAAATCAATTATTAATAGTAATGTAGATGGTAATGGTGGATAATTAATAGTAATAGTAATATCAATAGTAAATTTCTAAACAATGTTGTGCCTAAATTAAAGTATCACATTGATTTGACATTGACAAAATGAATTATTAATGATTTTATTAATTGATTTTAAAAAGTGTATTTTTTTATTTTATTTTTTTTTTTTACATATATTTACAAGATTTATTTGTGGGAATATATTTATTCTGATATCTGCTAAAGTTTTGAACACAAAATATTATTATTATTATTATTATTATTATTATTATTATTATTATTATTATTATTATTATTATTATTCATAAATTAGTGGCATTGTAGTATCTGTTGTAGGATTTTTAAAACTATTGTACTCCTATATCTATCTATCTGTCTATGAATATATGGAGATAGATACACTGCAATAATATTGTACAATAGATACTACTAATAACATAATACCATTTAATAATAAAATAATATATTGGCTGAAAAGTGATAGATACTAATTAAAAAATAAATGCCTGATGTAGTCTAATATTTTATGCATCTAATATTTTCTTACCAGTTCTTTCTGTTCTGTATCTGTGGAATATAATTCGGTTACCAGTAACATCCTTCTCTCAAGCGTTTCATGGTCTCCCACACAGAATCCAAGATTCCCTAATCAGCTCTATCAAATCACGATGTTGTTGTAGTTATGTAACATTTGCAAGCTCCAGATATTGCTCAGTCAGGCTCAGTCAACAGTCTTGAAATGTAATTGCCTGCATTGCTTCCTTTGAGATTTTCTAATTAGCCCAAATGTCCAGCTGTGTTTAAGGAGAGATGTAGTTCAGCAGAACTGTAACAAGCATGTTAATGTCACTTGGCACCTGGGGCTTACAGACGCTTTCAAGTGTGCTCCACTTTGCATGTCATTGCTGAGTAGTGAATTGGTAACACATTGGAAAGCCAAGACGACCTCCCAATAAGACACTGCTCTGAATTCCTGACATTTAAGACCATCATGTCACAATACGCCTCATTATGGATCCGGATCATTGTATGTAATGCCGTAAGTCTATCCCTCATGGGTGTTTAGAGACGTGAAAGTGGAGTTTAAAGGATCACAATGGCCCTTTGTCCAGAAAGCTCTCACCCCTTGACTGTTGACTCCAAGACGACATGTGACCCATTGCATTTGGGTCATTTCATCCAATTTGGTCGTCTCATGTGAAGACGCTAACACTAGCTGAGGTGGAATTCCTCTTACAGGCATGCACATATTAATTGGTGCCTGGCAGAGGCATGATCTGAGGTTCATTCACAGCCAGGGGCAAGCTTTTTCAGCCCTTTGGCCTTGTAGACTGGCCCTGTAGCCATAACTCTGAGATATTTAGATAAGCTTTTAGTGCCTGCAAGAACTTTGTCCTTTGAGCAAAGGGGTTGTTGGTGTTGGTGTTGGTGTGGTTTGTTGTTGTTGTTGTTGTTGTTGTTGTGTGTTTTTTTTTTTTATTTTTTTTATTATTATTATTATTATTATTAGGGGGAGGATTACGAAAGTGTCAATCTCCTCTCAGGTTACCTGTATGTATGTATGTATGTATGTATGTATGCATGTATGTATGTATGCACAATTATAATTGAGCTAAAGTGAAGTTGAGTCTGTCTGTTGAAGTGAACATGACAAAGTGTGTAGGACGCTTGGTCTCAAAACCCAGACTGGAACAATTTCAGTCATACTAGTCTGACTTAAAGCTTTTGTAATTAGACTTAGATTGTCCATCACATGTAATGTACATAAATTAGATATTTTCAAAATTGACTAGTCAGTATGTTACATTAAGTATACTTCCCTAGCTCTGGCCCTCGGACTGTCCGCGTGAAGTAATTTTCATCAATGTTACAGTTCGCTGATGTCCACGCACACCATCCGTGTGCAGCCCAGGACTATTGTGCACATGCGAGTGATTTGAGCTCTTGAAAAAAGCAGCCCACTTGATGCATCTGTCCATGCTCACGGCCATAGGAGTGTTATAGACTAAGCAGAACATGGAAGATGAAGTATACCTGAGCTTTTATAGATTGTTGTATATATCCTAATATTCTTAAATGGATAGTTCACCCAAAAATGAAAATTCTGTCATTAATTACTCGCCTTCATGCTGTTCCAAACCTGTGAGCCCTTCGTTCTTGTGAATGGAGGCTGAGATTGACCGGAAGAGAAGAAATTGTTGAATAAAGTTATTTTTGTTTTCTTTGTGCACAAAAAGTAGCTTCTCATAGCTTCATAAAATTAAGGTTGAAAACAATGACGTCACATGGCCTATTTTAACAGTGTCCTTCCTACCTTTCTTGGCCTTGAATGTGGCAGTTCCATTGCTGTCTATGGAGGGTCAGAAAGCTCTCAGATTTCATCAAAAATACCTTAATTTGTGTTTGTGAAGATGATCGAAGGTCTTACAGGTTTGGAACGACATGAGGGTGAGAAATCAATGACAGAATTTTCATTTTTGGGTGAACTGTCCCTTTAAGGATGCCCTGTATAGTAAAGTTGGTTTTGGGTTTGTGTTTACATAAAATGCTTCCAAAAACCGCTAGACAGAGCGCGACTGAATGGAAGCGAACATTCTTTTTTTTAAAGTTTATAACCATTTTAATGCGCCATCTTAACGCTTATGGCAGAGCACTCCAAAAACAGCGCAAGATGTGATGTATTGGCCAAAGGCATCTGTCTGAATGTGTATAGCTAGTGTAGAGATGATGTGTTTTTGTTTTTTTTGGTTTTATTTTTGGGACTTGTTTTCCAGTAAAAATGATCTTGTATCTTTAAAAAAAAAAAAAAAAAAAAAAAAAAAACCTCCGCATTAGATATTACTTTTGGTATAGTGATTATTTTCTTACATTTACTGCAGAGTTACTTTAGTGCTATTCATATACCATTTATTCATATTTTGAATTAGCTTTTTATTTGTATAATTTCCATTTTAATTTTAGATTAGTTTTAGTAATTTTGTTACACGTTTTGTCATTATTTTATTTCAAATATTTCTATATAGCTTTAATTTATTTTATTTCAAGTATGTGTCCAGGATGTCTTTTTTTTTTTTTTTTTTTTTTTTTTTTTTTTTTTTTTTTTTTCTCCCCCCCAGACATTTACATCTTTGGCAGCAGTGTTATTTATCCAGGTCAGTTTTTGGTCATGAAGCGCCACACTGACTTCCACAGTATCTGCAGTTGCAATCCAATCAGTGCAAGTCTGATAAAGCAGTCTCAATCCTCTTAGAAAAGAAGCTCCTGCTCCTCGACAAGGGGCTGAGTTGCCCGGGTAACTCCATTTTCTCCCTTGCGCTCGTTCAGATATCCGTTCTTGTCTTCATCTTTGTTCGGGGTGCCTTTCTGAAATTTAACCCTCTCTCTTTTTATGGCCTCTCCAGCAGTTGTAGGGTTAATGTTTAGCTGCAGCCGTTGGAGGAGGGAGAGACACTCAGAGGAGAGGTGGGGGGCTGGCCCACAGCTGTTGTAGTAGGCTGGGTCTATTGGGGTAGGATGCCTGCCTCACACTCCCTTGAACAATGGGAGGACATGGAGGCCACTGCAGACGGCAGAGACAGTTTCCTCGCACTTGCCTAAGGACAGGCACTGTACTTTCAAAATAACGTGAGGAGGATTTCCAAAGAGGAACGTTAAAAAATTGGCGTGTGTGGTGTTTGCGGATCCTCCTCCCGTGTCTCACATTTGCCTTGCATGGGCTGCACTGAAACGTCTGGGATGCTCTGACTGGAATTAAAGGTAATTTTATGCATAGCTGTTCGCAGTGGTGGATTTTAGCCACAGCTGAATCCCGTTTGTATGAGTCTCGCTGTATTTCAGTGACTTGTGTTTGCAGGCACTTTGTCAGAAGTGTGTTTCGTGATTAATATTTGGCTTAGTATGGAATAACTATGCATTTATTCCTTAGCAAACATTTTCACAGCAGTCTATACGATATATTTCAATACATTACCTTGCTGCATTAATGTTTTTGAAAGCTGTAGGATGTTGCAGGTAGGTCATTGATTCTGTATGCTAATCAATTAAAACGGTTTGCTTAAGTCGGCGTAGTGTGATGAACAACCCATGCAAGTTTTCCTTGTCCTGCAAAACAGCTGATGCCGTTTTTAAATGGACTATTAAAAAGTCTGTGTCGCCATCTACATTAGAGAAGCAGTTGCATGCTAAAATGTTAATAAACACAAATCTGTATGCATTGGATCAGGGACAACATGGCTTACATCCTTCATTGTTTGGGTGTGAGTGATCACCTTATTTAACTCAAAGCCGTCTGTAAGTAATTGAGAATTAGACTGGAGTTCATTCACAGTTAGTCGGCGAATCCAAATAGTCCTTGAAGGAGCTAGAGCTTTTGCTTAGTCCTCTTTTAAGTGTGTTTAGGAATTTCATGCTGCAGTCAAGGCCGTAGACAACGTACTTCATCTAGATAGGTGCACTGCCGCAAAGGACAACAATAGTGCATGAGTCTGCAGATGCCTGCGTAGTAACTTTGCTGAAAGCTACTGAGAAATGTGGCTTACCTTTTTTCTGTTTTGTGCAAAATGGAGGACTAGAGAGTCCATAAACATTTTGGGGGGGCCTTTGCTGTCACTGATGCGACAGCCCGAGCGAGTGGACGAATAATCTTTAAAGCACACGGAAAATTGCAATGGAAATCTTTACCCCAGCTGCATAAACCTGCATTATTGAAGATTTTATATATTTAATGCCACATTCAAGAATAGAAACTGCCTCGCCAGACTTCAGAGACTCTTTATCCCCGGAATAATTTACATCAAAGAGAAAAAATAATGCCCTTAGGGACTTGATGGAGGGTCTATATGTTTGTTTGCTTTGCCACAGAGTGCTTTTATTCATTATAACTCTATTCAGTGCATTTGCAGACTGTGTTTCCTCTATCTCCGTGATTGATCATTTTATCAGCTCGTAAATCATGCGAAAAGATCAATAATTGGGTTATGAAGGTGTCTGAGGGCTCTGTGCCCATTGTGCAGGGTGTGAATAATCAGAGACCGTCTCTGCAGATGCCGATTGGCTGCTACTTAATAACTCCTCGAGTGTGGGGGATGGAGGCGGAGCTCCCAGTACATTTTGGGATCCCATAGAGCCCTGCTTCTGTTTGATTGCCTTCACACTGGCTTTATTCCACCCCTCCGAACCATCCAGGGCCTCCCCCAACATCCACTTTCCCTTTTTTATCGACACTTTTAAATCCTAATTTGCATTATTCGAGATATCATTCGCAAATGTACGAAGTCACCCTACCTAAAAATGCTAAATGACAAGCGGATCCATGGCAGCCGATTATCCATTCATGGTTTATTGGTGAGGCTGGTGAAAGAAACATGGAAATTTCTTTCAAGAATAGGAACTGATAGTAGTATTAATTACCAGATTCAAATGGTTTAATATTGCAGCCATCCATTTTGTTTTTGTAATTGCTGAAAGTATATAAAAATTACATTTATTAGAAGGCATCTGGTCTTGACACACTATTCTTGTACAGATAGGCCTATAAATGAATGCCTGTGGTTCACTGCACGACGGTTAAAAATAAATTTGACATTGCGTGCAATCTAAAACTCCTTCGTCCTTCCTGATTAAATAGACGTTCTCCTCTACATCATTTGATCAACCTCTCAAGAAGCTGTGTCCTCTACATTGTCAGATAAGAGCGGCTCTCGTGTTTGATATATCCAGCAAAAGAGACAGTGGCCTCTGGTGTCTGACTCCGCCATGTTTTGTCGGAGTCTCGTCTCAGAGCATAGCTTTGATTTCTAGTCTTAGTCACATTCTGTAGACTTCTCTCCTCTGGGCATCATACCAAGCCAGTGACTCAAAAGTACGTGAGAATATAAGTCCTACCAACGTTAACAGTAGTCTCTCAGAAGCTTAGCCTCAATAAATGTACTGCTTTACAGACAAATGAGTTTGGGGCCCTGTTTTGGGTACGCCACAGTGCTTTATTGCTATGTTTACTATACAGCATATCAGTGGATTAAAGGGCTTGCATTGTGCTTGAGCACTGCCAAGAATCCTGTTGGCATGGGTGCTTGTTTGCCTCTGTTTTTGCTTGTCGCTAAAACCGACTCCACTATGCTATGGTATATACAGCAGGGCTGTAACCATCCTAGATATTATGGTGGATACATCCACCCCCGGTGTTCAGAATAGTGGTTGATCAGTGTGGAATTTCTATGCGTGATTCTTAAAGCGACAATTCACCCAAAAATGTAATTTACCATCAAGTTGTTACAAATCTGTATGGCTTTTGTAGAACACAAAAGTTGAATTTATGAAGCATAACCAGTCCACCCTTTTCAATGTATAGCACTGCTAATATTATGCTGTCATGCTCTAAAATAACAAAAACGTTGTCACATTTAGCGCTTTATATAATACAGATTGTTTCAAAGCAGCTTCATATTAATAAACATCAAAATAACAGTGTTAATGTTGTAAAATTTAATCTGTTCTGAAACAAATTCAATTTCAGCTGTAAAGCAGCTTTACAGAAGATAAAATCATCATTATTCAGCTCGATTTAGTTCAGCCTTGTTTCTGTTCAGTTCAGTAACTGTCACTGTTGCAAAAAGCACTATAGAAGTCATAGAGGTGGTCCATGCGATTCATGCAGTATAATAACCATTTTGTAAATGAATCATTCTTTTGTGTTGCATCTTTTAAATGAATCAGTTTATCAAATTCACAATTTCTTAATTCGGACTAATCCTGATCTGAAGTTGTTTGGTCAACACAGAAGCATCCTATGGCTTTAGAATACTTTGAATGTAGTACACAAGACATATGGACAATTTTTATGGAGTTTTTGTAATTTTGGTGCTTGACAGACCTAATCCTCATTCACCTTCATTACACTGAAGTGTGGTTTGTGTAATACAGCCTTTTTTTTTCTTTTGAATAAAGAAAATACAAGATGATGAGTAAATAATGACACAATTTTCATTTCATGTATTTAATAAACAAAAAATCCCATTAAAGATCTGGGTAGCGTGTCAAGCAAAGAGCAATATGACAGTCTGTATGCAGCAACCTTAAGTTTAGGGCCAGATGCAAACTGATGCTAATCTGCTTAGATCCTTATACAGAGGATTAGCCCTGTTCTACTGAACACAGTACTTTAGTTGTGTTTAAGAAATGATTTTACTGTAGTTGAGGCCATTAGCCCTCGTGACGTCTGTTCTTGACATAGTTTAATGATACAAGAGCATCACCGCAAAAATGTTAGTCATGATAGGAGTTCCTATCTATTGTCTTAAACACAGGTAATGTTTCTAATAACAGTGACTAAATCATTTTTCCATCATTCCTGGTCTTGGACTCACCATGGAGCAAATGTTTGGGTAAAACCTTGATAAATGAGTGCCGACTCAGTGGTGTGGTTAAACCATGTGTGGTAGTGCTTGACTGAAACTAAGAATAGTCTGTTTCATTCTTGTCTAGATAGAAGAAAACAGTCTAAACAGATTTAGACCTGAAGTTGAAGAGGAATGCAGATTTATTTATTTACTTGCTTACCCTCTGAAAATTAGTCAACCATCATGATTCCGTGTTAGTCCAAACATCTCTTAAGGAATGTTGGATGTTGTTTCCCTGGAGACTTTTGAGGAAGGCCAAAAGTACAGTAGAGATAGAGGAGAATTTCTTGACTGGCAGTCATCTCTTCACCGACAGTATTATCATAAAGACTCCAAAATAGGCTTTTGAGGCTCTGTTTCACCAGAATCAGCTTACTCACCCATAAATTTTTTTTTTTTTTTTTTTTTTTTTATTGCTTGCAAGTGATTCATAGATGAAAAGGAAAGATGATCGAGGCTGGTGGTGATCCTCTGGAGATTTTGCCCAGCCCTGGCCTCCAGCATTCGGAAAACGGTCAAACATTAACAACACAGGGTAAAAATGTAGAGACAGTTCTAGCTAATCCAGTATTGCAAATGTTGTGAAACCAATATGTTGTCACTTACGCATATGGAGATTTAACTTCCTTGTAGCTCGAGATCATTTTCATCACACAACTCTTTTAGACAGACGCACATGAGGACTCGAGCATGACACAGTGAAATCCATAGGGATGTTTTAATTGGGTTTTTCTTTTCAGACAAGAAACAAGAGTACTAACCTGGAATACCGGTTAGTTCTACTCCTCTAGCTATATTCACTCTACAGAGGAATATTGTCTAAACTTGCTTTTTAAAGTATAATATTTCAAGCTTTTTGCCCAAGGCATTGGATTTTCACTATATTCTTTTCTTGGTGAGTTTTTGGCTACTTATTTTATTAACTATTTTACTGTTTTTGAATTTTATTATTTTTATTTTATTATTTTAAATAGATCATTTATGTTTATCTATTTATTAAACATCTGGTACTTTGGAAGTAAAATATTTTCATAGAGTTGGGTACCGTTCGGGTTTTAACCAGTACGGTACCGGTATCGGTACCTGAAACCTTTTTTTTTTTTCTCAGTACTTTTACTCTGTGTAATAACAAAAACATTTATTTCAGTGAAAAAATAAGTCCAAAACTCTGTTTCAACATTTTGAACAATAGGGCCCTACAATTATTATTATTATTATTATTATTATTATTATTATTATTATTATTATTATTATTATTATTATTGTGTGTGTGTGTGTGTGTGTGTGTGTGTGTGTGTGTTCCAGAAAATCTTATTTTTTCTGATAATCAAATGAAGACATAAAACATTTTATTTATTTTTGATCAAATGAAAATGAAACCCTTTTATTTTCTAACAAACAGAGGTTTACTGTTAAAATTAATACATGGTAGAAAAATTGTGTGAATATTCCTTTAAAAAAGTTTTAATAATAATTGTATTTTTTTTCTACAATTAAGTGGTTAATGTGGTTGTAGTAATTATTTTTATCATTTAATTGTTTTATTTAAATTTGACAGTAAATGGAATATATAAAGATGTACATTACTGTAAAAAAGTAATAGTAATATATTTCTGTTACATGTTAAACCGCACTTTTATTTGGACAGGTTGTCGTGAAGTTTCTGTGTATACAGTATGATAATGATGCTAGTTTTCTCAAATGAAACGGTAAAATTCTCGTTAAGTGACTCTCACAGCCTGTAAGTTCATGCAGTGAGATGCAGAGGCCGAAAATCACCGAGTTCACGCGTGCTTCAGTATTTGTGTAGTAAACAAAACCGCGTCTCCGCCATTCATACATACCGAGGCTAACGGAGCATGCAGGATTAATATTTAAACTGTCTTTTTGCGTTTTAATATTCACATACACTAGTTCATATCGCGATTCGAATTAAGTGACAGACATTCTTTTACTCAAACAAAACTTGGCGAATTACGTTTTTATGAATGGACTCCGCGATCCTGTCCGCGTTTTCACGGAAACCAAATGACCCTAGAAATGTAAGATTAAACACACTTCAGAACATTTCGGTTTGCCCTGTGTGTTGTGTTTTAGAGAGTTGCAGGGGTGACATTTCACAGGGTCTCTCTATCTCTCTCTCTCTCTCTCATGCGCCCAAATGCGTTCTTAGGTGCCGAAATTTGGTACCAAATGACTTAATGTGAATCGGTACTGACGCAATTCGGTCGGTACCCAACCCTGTAGGATTTGTGGATTTTTAGATGGATTAAATTATGGATTTTAATTAGAATTTATGGCTTATGTATCTATTTTCGTGTTGTAAGTCATTGTAGATAAAAGTGTCTTCTATATGAAAAATGTAAATGCTTCCGTTCTGCACGGCTTAATGTATGACAGTTATGCTACAAATACATTTTCCTCTATCGGAAGGCTATGCCTTGTGTGTTTGTGAAAAGAGTCTGTCATGTGAAAGGAGCCTCCTGGCACCGCAGGAACTACCAGCTCTATAGTGTGGCCTGGAGCCTGTCGAATAGTGCCGTCTTTACTGTTAAAACAGAGCAGTATTCTCTGACCTGCTGCACCCTGTCTGACCCCAATAGCCTTTAAGTATTCATTTACTTCCAGATATGGAGTTTCCATTTAAGCTATTCACTCGCAAAGAGTTGGACGTCTATAGATAAGCTTGCTACATAAATGAGCACACAGATTACTTAGATGATCAATAATGAATAAGTCCCATGAACATTGATTTTCAGATTCAGTTTTGCAGTGATAGTCCATCTGCTGATTACATCCGGTGTTCGTTTTGAAGGTCAAATTTATGGTATAGTGCATTGGTGGGAATAGGTGGATGAAGGTGACTGGAGGCTACTTTTGTGGTATAGTTCAACAGTAAGGACGTTTACATCAACAAAACAGCCATCAGATTGTTAACACAGGAAAAGCATGTTTAAATTATATTATGGTATCAATGAGATTTTGAGTTGAAAAAAGTTATCAAATATATTTGTTACATCGGTTTTTGACTGATAAATGTTACTTTTCCAGGCAGGTTTGACCACCATAATTTGTATTTATTTATTTATTTATTTATTTATTTTTTTAAGCACACACTAGAACACGTGTTTTGTTGTTTAAGTTTAAATGCAGGTCAAGAGGATCTGATTTTGTGCCCCAGTAAGTCAGTAGGTCATGAATCTGCATGATGACTGGAATCCTCCAGTGTTTTCAGACCTCTTCTGTCTAATCCCCTCTGATGGCACTCTTAAAGTGAAGATGTGTCCTGCCAGCGACTTAAGTCCTGCTTACTCACTCCCAGCTGTCTCAAAGACTCGATAATCACGTTAAATCTTTTACATCGAGATTAAAAGGCACACCGCTAGTGTGTTCTGTAACAACTTCAAGTACACGAGTGTTTGGAAAGTTGATTTACAGGTTGTTTAACCAGTTGTTTACAATAGGCAAACACAGGGTTAAAAAAAGCAAGAATCTGAAACTCTTTAAAGGTGGAGTGTGATTTCTGCTCCATTAGCACACCAAAGAGAATTGCATTAATAATGAGTCTTCAAACAAGTTTCGCCAAACACTCCCCTCATCTTCAATCTCTTTCTTTTCGTTAGGTAGAGAAGATGTCGGAAGAGGCTCAAAATAGAGTAGATGAGGACTTTGAGTCTGAGGAGGGTGATCTGGAGTCCTATCTAGAGGAAGAGAGTAGCAGTGAGCTTCTGGAGCGAGTGAGAGAACTTCAAGTAAGTGCCATATACTTTCACTAAGAATACAGTTTTGTTTACTTTTCTTCCTTGACTTACTGTTTAACTGTTCTATTTTTGTATAGGCCGAGAACTCTGCCCTTTCATTAGCAAACGAGAGTCAAAGAGAAGCATATGAACGATGCTTGGACGAGGTGAGTTCCTTACCAACCCGTGCATTTGCCTTCCTTTGGAGATTTGCAATGTTTTTGCCTAATGCAGAAGCCTATTAGATAGTCGGATGATAAATAAAATAGGCCTGAAAGTATTTTATGTTTAATTTGTTTATTTTTAGGTTGCCAACCATGTTGTCCAAGCTTTACTCAATCAAAAGGTAAAACTTTGGTTTTGCATAAGGAAGATGGTTATAAAAACTTCATTTGAACTACAAAGTCTAAAGGGCTATTTTATATTTAATTCATATTTATTTATGAATTGTACTTATAAATTGATTAATTTTTTATAAAATTTTATGAGTGGTATACATATTCTAGTCATATATTTTTAAAATGTTTTTTTAAAAGCTGTGGATTCTTCTTTTAGGATCTGAGAGAGGAATGCATTAAGCTGAAAATGCGTGTGTTTGATCTGGAGAGGCAGAACAGAACACTGTGTGAGCTCCTGCAGGAGAAACTGCACAGTCAATCATGTGTACATCAGCAGGTAAATGATTAAATCCGTCAACATACGATGACAAAATGCACAGTGCAGGTCCGATTTTTAGTTTGAACTTTGTTTTTCATAAAACATTCTTCAAAGTCCACAGGGATGTCCTATTAGGTTTGTTTGCAAAATGAAGAAAATGGCTCAATTAACGTCTTCCTATTTAATTTGCCTGGGCTGCTGGGCAAGCATTTTTTCATGTAACTATAAGGAATTTGTGGGTAAACAGGCAAAAAAAAAAAAAAAAACCTTGTTCTGCATACATAGTTGTGATACATGAGGTGTTTTGCATAATCAAAAAATTGATTCATATAATAAGAAGCTTAAAGCTTACCTGAAGTGTCTTATCATAGCAGCCAGGACCCTGTCTGGAGCACATCGGTGAGCTGCAGCACAGTGAATCTAACAAACTGATTGAGGCTCAGAGGAATGGACAGGCCAAGGTAAGAGCCATACACAAAGTCTTTGTTGTATCACTCTTGTATGAGAACTTTACCTCACCCCTATGATTTGGATCCAAAGGGAAACAGCGAATGTGCACAAAATTGCGTACCAGAGACCCAAGGCTCATCCACGTCCATGGAGGCCATGTCCCCATTCTTGAAGAAGAAAGCACACATTTTAGAGGTCCTCCGCAAGCTTGAAGAAACCGATCCGCTTCGGTACCACCGTTCCTCTGGCATTCCCTCGATCTGTGACTATAGCCAGGCTCTTGCCTCTAAGGAGGCTGTATTAGCCTGCAGAGACAATTCATCCAGGTGCAATGCACCCAAAGCACATTGTTCCCATTCCTGTCCAGATGTTTGCACACATCAGCATTTGAATGGAGGAGAGCACAGCAATGTAAAATGTGGTAGTTGTAGCACATGCCTGATGCTGTCCAATAAAGATTCAGTCAGCTTAGCCAAGAGTAGTCACAATTGTTGCACTTCAGCCCCCATTACCATCGATAACCTCAATCTGGCTCGGCCCGATTTCCAAGAGAACATGGAAATGCAGAGCCTCGTGAAGCCTGCCACAGGTACAAGTGAACTGTTTATAAATAGGACATCTGGAGATATGTCCATTCTTTCAGCAGAGCAAGGTCTTAACCCACCGAATGATCCCCACTCATTAGAAGTTCCCGAATCATACTCAAGACTGACCATTTCAGAAAGAGATCAGCCCAGAGGATCCGATCACGTGTTGGTGGAAACAAGAGACAAGAACAGGTTATCTGACCTTCTGCTTGAATCTCAATCCAGCAGGTCAAGCGGCAGTACCAGCAATGTGACGATTTGTGATGATAGCACAATTGATGTGGTGCTACTGGACTCTGACTTGAAGCACTTAAACGCTGTAGCGCCACAAAGACTCGAGAAGGAAGATTTTGCAACAAAAGAAGACACAGACTGTGTCTGTCGAGCCAATATAGCCACCTCAAAGCTGCCTACTCTCGGACTCAAAGACAATTTACAAAATGCACACTGTGAGATGGACAGCAATGAACCAGTCCACAAAGGTCTGTTATTTTCTCCTAATGAGAATCATACTGCCTCAAAAGTACTGGATGATATCTCCGTCCCTGTGAAAGACACCCCATCCGATCCTCAGTCCATTAGATCGAAAGTTGCGGTCAGCCCGAATCAAGTTTCCTGCCTTCGAGAGGTCAAGGCCTCACCTTCCAAACTGCTCAAGTTCCTTAAGATACCCACTCTTGGAGAACGTACTGCAGTACCTGCTCCACCTCGTCTCAGTCCTCAGTTGACTCGTAGCTCGAAGATTCCTTGCCGGAGCAACAACTACGAGGTGCACAATTCACCTGTAGCCATGCGAAAAGCCACCACGACAGAGAGGCAAAGACAGCTGCCCCCTTCTAAATCGGAGTCACACTCTGCTCCAACTTCTCCACCACAGCCTGATGATGTCCCTGCACCATTGCCAAAGGACATTGGCTGCGGCATCCCTAAAACAACTCTTGTAGCCAAGCCTACACAAAGTTCTCAAATTCAAAAGACACCTCAGAAAATTCCACACTACGAAAATGTCTCTGACATCTCCAAAACGTGCAGCACCGATGTATCCCAGCTGCTTGGAGAAGTGAGCTCATCTCTTCAGAATTCCAGCCCGGCTAATGAAGCTGTGAAAGGAAAGCAGACAAAGTTTGGTATAGAGCGACTAACGAGTCTCAAGCAGAAGGAAATCTCACCAGAGTCTGATTCTTCAGACCAAGAGGACAGCTCAGATAGCCCAGTGTGGCATAAGCAAGTCAATCATCGCAGTCTGCCTAGTCAGTCGTCATCCCAGAAGGCTCAGAGTGGGATAAGCACGAGGTCCAGGAGCCAAGAGAAAAATGAAATGGTAGATAATGATTCCCAAAGCTCCGAATCACCTTTTAAAAAGAACGATCCACCGCCTGTTCCTAAGAAATCAGGGATTGGTAGACATTTAGGTGAATCAAGTCATTCTTTTAAAGAACGACTAGCTGCACTTGGCAAGTTGAGGAACCCAGACGAGTCCGTAACTTGTCCTCCACTTGCAGAGAAGAAAGAAATTCAGTCCGCTGCAAGCATACCAACACGAACCACAGATAAAAGCAAGATTGCTGACACGAATTCTGATTGCAAGTCAGGAGAATATAGACTTCCTAAAAATACAGAATCCATTGAGGATAAATCATACCATTCAGGTCATCTTGATGGTGCGGTTTCAAAACAACAAGCAGCCTTTCAGCATGTTGAGCAAGCTGTCAGGTCTCTTCCCACTAGCACGGTCGTCTCCAAACTTGAACATGAATCCTCTAGAACATTCTTAGCCAAGCAGGAGAGCCCAAAATCTAAGATGCATCCACCATCTACTAACCTAGAGGCTGCGCAGGCTTTGCGAAGCTATGCTAAGAGTACGGCACCTCATAGCCTTTCATATAATGGAAAAAATGTTGCTGGTCCCCATAGTGGCAGCCCCAATAAAATCCCCCTCAAATCCCCAACTAAAACTGTGCCACCCTCTATGAACCGAGATGGGAAACCTATTCAAGAGTTTCAGAGGTACATGTCCAAATCTGAGGACAGGAGCCATCTCAGGGCCAATAAGAAGAAGAATTCTTCCTATGGAGAGAGTCTTCCTCCACCACCACCAAGGCCAGTAGAGTCTGTTGAAGAAAAAAGGCACTCTGCCCCTAGCCCACAGTCCTCTATCGAGCAGAAGGTCATGAAGGGCATTGAGGAAAATATGCTGAAACTGCAAGAGCAAGATAAAGGGCAAATGGCTGAGGTCAAGCAAAAGGCTTCCAATGGAATTGCCAACTGGTTTGGTCTGAGAAAAAGCAAGCTTCCAGCTCTTAGCCGTAAACCAGAAATGTCAAAACCGAAAGATGACAAGAGAGAATGGAAACTCAATATATCACCAGTGGGCAAGGATTCCAAGGGGGCTGCGAAGAAAACCGAGAGTGAGAGCCTAAACATTTCCATGCTGATTGAGAAGGCAGAGGGCTTGCATAAAGCTCTTGAAGAAGAGCGGGCTTATGTGAATGGAGTGGCCTTGGACAGACAAGGAAAGGGACATTCCTGTGAGGTGGTGATGGACCAAGCCCAAGGCCAGCTGTCTGTGATGTACAGAGGAGTGCCATCTGACAACTTCATGCAGCAACTGCTAAACCGGTTAGTACAAAGCAACTTGTACAGTGTTTTAATTTAACATTTGTTTTAAGAAAGATGGCACAAGTGCGTATTTCAAGCACAATAAAAAAGAAAAAAATTGTAATCCGTGCCATTTGGTTTGGCTTAACACAATTAAATGTAGTAGTGTTTTTTTTTTTTTTTTTTTTTTTTTTTTATAAATATTTTCAGTCATATTCTTAGCAATTTTATTCCAAGACACATTCTTTTAGTGCATGCATCACCCACAATAAAGCTACAAGTAAAAGGCCAAATTAATTACTTTAAACCATAATTCCTTAATCTTCAAGTGGATAGTTGTAGTGCAGGTTTGCAGGTGTTGAAAGTTAATTGAAATAACTGATGAATGAGTAAGGTGAACTTGTGAATCATCTGGGAATTTGCATTATCATAGTGGTTGGTCTTCTGCATATGGTTTAATAAATTAGAGGGAAAGTTTAACCAAAATGTGGTGGTAGATCTTGAAAACAATTTAATATAAAACTCCAGAAAGATACAGTTATCATAAAAGTAGTCCACCTGCTGTATTCCAAAGCCCATACACTTTGTCTCAGAGGAACAGGCTGACAAAGACTAATATACTGTAGACAAACAATGAATAGCATTTTCCCACCAGTTTTATTTGAATTCTTCCATAAGGGTTGATGGGAAGGACACTGGTGGCATCAGTATGGCACATCGACGCCTCTCATTTGACTGTAAATCCAGACCTGTATTCAGTCACCAAAGTACTGGCATTGCTGGTCAGACAAGAAGCAGTGATGACATGGAAAAGGTAAAAAGTGAAATTCATAGATATAATGCACATTGTTGTTTTGAAAGTACACTTTTAATGTTATCTTGACGTGATTTTTCACAGGTTTCTGCGTTACTGAGTAAAGACATCACATCAGATGAGAACCTGGCTGAGGCGATTCATCATGAACACTTTGCAGGTAAGGCATGATCACAATGCATGACATCATGGTTTTCAGTGTTTCCAGAGGCAGGAATTTCAATTGGTTAGCATGTAGCGACAAAAACAGGTTTTAACCTGTCACTGATGAATAATCTAGGTGCGTCTGAATTTCTATGGCTCTCATATGAGAGTCATCCAACAACAGCTGTATGTCAAACATTATCTTGATGTTTAGGGTGTGATCCTGTGTAATGCAGTGCTACTCAAATATGCGTCCATGCGTAATTTAAATAAGAATAAGTAATTTAATTATAATTAATATTATTCAATTCAATTTATTTCTAAAGCACGTTTAAATTCCACCTTTTGTTGGCCAAAGTGCTGTACAAAGTAAAGTAAAATACAGTAAGGATAAAAACAAATAAGCACATACACATTACGGAGAATTAAAAGCACAAGAAAAAAGATGCGTTTTTAACCTAGATTTGAATTTGGCTAACGTGGAGGCAGTTCTGACAGATAATGGCAGGCTATTCCATAGCTTAGGACCAGCTACTGCGAAGGCTCTGTCGCCCCTGCGTTGCAGGCGAGACCGTGGTATTCGCAGAAGATGGCCATCTTGGGATCTAAGTGACCTAGCCGGGTTGTAGATAGTGAGTAAATCAGAGAGATAACTCGGAGCTAAGTTGTTAAGAGCTTTATAGACCAGTAATAGAATTTTGTAGTCGATTCGATATTGGACTGGTAGCCAATGCAATGTGCATAAAATTGGTGTGATATGGTCTCGTTTGCGACTGTTTAGGAAAGGTTTGACTTTAGCTAACCGACGAATATGATAAAAACTGGTACTAACTATTGCATTAATTTGTTTGTCTAATTTGAGACCGTTATCAAGGCGGAAACCAAGATCCTTGACATCTGAGGTACGATATGGAGTAAGTGCGCCAAGGTCAATGGGTTTTCCACCCGAGTGCTCTTTTGGCCCAAATTGAATGATTTTGGTTTTTTCATCGTTGAGTAACAGTTATTTGTGAGCCACACTTTGATTTCTTGCAAACAGGCTTCCAGTCTTTTAAATGCTGAGGTATCATTACGTTTTATGGGTATATAGAGTTGTGTATCATCTGCATAGCAGTGGTACAATACCCTAAGTTTACTCATAATAGAACCCAGAGGTAGCATATACAGCGAAAATAACAATGGTGCTAAAAACAATCCCTGGGGTACACCGCAAGTAAGTCGAGCCATCGAGGATGAAAGAGTACCTAAACTAACGGAGAAACTTCTATTTGACAGGAAAGATTGAAACCATTTCAAAACTGTACCCGAAATGCCGATTGAACGTTCAAGCTGGGATAAAAGAATCCTATTGTCCACAAAGTCAAAGGCTGAACTCAAATCTAACAACACTAATGCCATAGTATCACCAGCATCTGTGGTCAATAAGATATCATTTAAAAACTTTCAAGAGCGTGGACTCAGTGCTGTGCAGGGTTTTAAAGCCAGATTGAAAGATGTCGGAGATAGAATTACTTTGCAAGTAATTTTGCAACTGAATGAAAACAGCTTTTTCAATAATTTTTGATAAGAACGGCAAATTAGAGATGGGTCTATAGTTTGCATAAATTTCTGGGTCAAGTGATTTCTTTTTAAGAATCGGAGTCACAGTAGCGAGTTTGAAACAGGCTGGAATTGTCCCAGTCAACAGACAGTTATTAATAATGCATAGAATGTCTGGACCGACTGTGTCAAAAATCTGTTTTAGAAAACATGAAGGAAGAATGTCTTGGGGAGAAGTAGGCTTAAATTTTAAAACGATTTCTTTACATGTCTGGAGGGAAAGCGGCGTAAATTCACTCCACCGTGTACAGGAGAAAGAGAGATCAGATACAGGTTGTATCGAGGTAAACACTTGAGCTCGAGTAGTATTAATTTTGTTAGAAAAATAGTTGAGAAATTTTTCGCACTGAAGAGAAGAGATAACCGAGGAAGACTTAACAGAGGGATTAAGAACAGAGTCAGTGGTTGAGAATAACGTTCTAGAACAGTGAGGTTTTTACAATAATATCAGATAAAAATTTATGCTTAGCAGTCCTGACAGCCTTTTGGAAATTTCGTAAGAAAACATTCAACATTTCAAATGATAATTGGAGCCTATCTTTCTTCCATTTACGTTCATATCGTCGACATTGCTGTCGTAGTGATCGGATATAGTCATTGATCCAGGGCTGAGACTTGTTTCGAGGATGGACGAGCTTTCGAGGTGCAATACAATCCAAGATTTCTGAACATTTGCTATTAAAGGATTGAATCTGCTCGTCAACATCTAAGTGTGATGTAACGGAGTCAGAAATGGGCATATTTTCAACCCCCAAATACAGTTCGGAGAAGACGTAATTGGAATGCGAAGTCAAGATGTGAGACCAACGTGCTTGATGTGGTAAAGTTATAGGTGGAGCTGGCAAAAGTGTGGAAAAGAGCACTGGTCTGTGATCAGAGAGTGGAGTGTCACAGATATCATTGTCAGCCACAGACAGCCCATATGTCAGTATTAAATCAAGCGTATGACCATGGCAGTGTGTAGGACCATTTACCCACTGAACAACATTCAATGAAGACAGTAGATTTAGAAATTCCTTAGCTAAGGCATTGGCAGAGCAGCATACATGAATGTTAAAATCACCAAGTATTAAAATGTGATCGTATCTGATCAAAACATCCCCTAAGAGCTAGACAAACTCATTTATAAAGTTACTAGAAAAGGGGGGTCGATAAATTAGTAAAAATAAAACAGGACGAGGACAGTTTAAGTGGATTTCTTGGACCTCAAAGCTACTGTAGGTGACCGTGGTAGATACGTGACAGTGTATTTTATTTTTAAAAACAGTCACGAGTCCACCTCCCCGGCCAGTTAACCAGGGAGTATTTAAAAACTCATACTCGGGAGGAACCAGTTTAGAAAGAGGACTTGAATCACCCGATTTAATCCAGGATTCAGTCACGAAAAAGATGTCCAGATTGTTTGAAGAGATGAGGTCATTACAAATGAAAGTTTTGTTTGCCAAAGATCGCGCGTTGGCAAGCCCCATCCTGAGCTGCGGTGGATCCTGCTGAGCAACCGAAGCTCGGCAAAGTGAGCGCAAGTTGCAAAGATTCGCTTTCCTACGTCGGCGTCGAGGAGAACTCCAACGGGTAATCCTGGGAGACGAATCCAGTTCAGTCAAACGGATCCACGAACAACCACGATCTGCTGAGCACCAAGAGATCCAGGGACGGCAAATCGAGTCTGACGGCATTAGGGCCCACTGCAGGGAAATAGAGGAGCCCGACGCCCAGGCCAGCTTCAATCGCACAGCCATGCCACCCCGTTTTCCACGTCGTCTCTTGCGTGGAACCCCGAGAGCACGCCAGTGTAGGAAGTCAGAGGAACTGACCTGCGTAGGTGATGAGTAGAACTCGTAGTTTTTTAGATTGGAGTGGAGCCCAAAAGGCTTTGGCATAGCGTGATAAATATCAATAAGTTGTTGGCGGTCATAGACAAGCAACGAATGACTGGATAAAAACAGTAAAGTCAATACAAACAAAGTGAGTAGCAGAGTCAGTGGATGGCACGCCATAGACACCGGTGCCATCTTTTTCCTACGTTATTTTCCTATGTGGCATTTTTCATTATTAAGCAATTATTAATACATTTTAAAATAATAAAATATTAATATATTCTATTCAAATTCCTCTCTCTCAGGATCTGGAATCTCCACACACACTCTTGACAGTGGCATTGGCACCTTCCCTCTTCCTGACTATAGTGCAAATACTGGTTGCAAAAGCATTCCCAAAGGGAAGGCCCATGGGGAGAGTGACCCTTCTCATCTCCAGGGAAAACATGGCTCAGGGATGAAAATGTCCCACAAGGCCTGGACTTTGGAGAGAGAGCTGTCATCTTTAGAAGAGGATTATATGGGAGGTCAGGATATGGACCATCATACCAGCACTTTGGAAAACAAGATTCCATCCAGCCAGATTGCAAACATCGTTCATGATGGTATATAATACTTTTTAGCCATCACTTAAGGTTAATCAGTTATGTGAGCTGTCAATATAGAATGATTGTACATTAATTAATAGAAAGAAGTTCCAGAAGGTATTTCTTTTTCCTTTATTTCTCAGCTTTGATTTATTTATTTCAGGCACTGATATCTGTGGAGCACCTATGAAATTAGGTCCCACAAAGAACTGGACTTTCCCAAACCTCAAAGCATCTGCAGAGCCGTCTGAGGTTTATCTTGGCGTTGGAGATGGAGTGGAGCCAGTGAGTCATAAGACTTCATTTAAGAGGGTGAGCATCACTTTAGATCCTAGTGTCACCCAACAAGAATTTTTTTTATTTTATTAAACTATTTATATACACTACCATTCAGAATCTTGGGGTTGGTTAATTTTTTTTTTTTTTTTTTCTTATTTATTTTTGGCTTTTTTTTTTTGCCTTTTATTATGATAGGACAGTATATATAGACAGTAAGCAAAGTAGGAGAGAGAGGGGGCCAGGATGGCTAAAGGTCCGCATGCTGGGGTTCAAACTGTGGATGCCCGAAGCGCAACGGCACTATATGTCGGTGCCAACCTGTAATGTTTTTGAAAGAAGTCTCTAATGCTCATCAATGCTGCATTTAATCAGAAATGCATTAAAACAGCAATATTGTGAAAAATTATTGCAATTTTAAAATTGCAGTTTTCTGTTTGACTATATTTTAAAATGGCTTTTATTCCTGTGATGGCAAAGCTGAATTTTCAGCAGCCATTGCTCCAGTCTTCAGTGTCACATGATCCTTTAGAAATCATGCTAATATGCTGATTTGCTGCTCAAGAAACATTTCTTCCATTATCAGCCGTTGTGCTGCTTAACATTTTTGTGGAAACCATGATACATTTTTTCATTCTTTGATGAATCAAAAGTTCAGAAGAACAACATTTATTTATAAGTGTCTTTACTGTCACTTTAGATCAATTTAGTGCCTCCTTATAATAGTATAAAAGTATTATTTTATTAAAACAAAAATCTTAATGACCCCAAACTTCTGTGTACACACAGTAAAGTTCAGCAGCATGTTTACTTTCTTGCATTTAGATTACCTTTGCCATCATCTAAAGTTCACTGAAAGTTAATCTTTTAAATGACTAACAATAACAGTAAATAATTTGGCAAATTTCAAAAATGTTTTTTTTTTTAATACTGTAGATTTTTATATATATATATATATATATATATATATATATATATATATATATATATATATATATATATATATATATATATATATATATATATATATATATATATATATATATATATGTGTATATGTATGTATGTATGTGTGTATATGCATGTTGTTGGGCCTAAATTCACTTGTAACATTTAAAACAGTTGATTTTTAGTTTTTAAAAATTTAATTTATTTACAGAAAATAGAAATTTAATTTTAATACCATCCATTTATTGGTTGTCAGCCATAACAGGTAACAGCAGTTAGGATTCTAGCTGACCTAAATAGACTTTTTAATAGCCACATATAGACTGTAATAAAGTATAATTCTGATTAATGAAATGATTAAGGTAATATTATGTGTTGTCTTGTATTGTATTATCATGTACTGTTCAGTGTTACTCAATGTGCATTTTTTTTGGGCCTGTTTTACCTGCAGCGCAACAAGACTAGTGATTCGGTAGCCAGCCGTGAGGGAGACCCGAGAAGTCTTCCTCAACCCGGTCAGGCACGTCGAGGCAAAAGCCGCATTCCCGCTAACCCAGACATGGTGAGGGACACCGGTTTGGAGTTGGTGAGAGAGAGACCTGACGACGGCCTGTCTCCAAGCCATCCCCAGGTCCTGGAGACCCCCGAGTCTCTGAGCGACTCCCTCTATGACAGCCTCTCCTCATGTGGTAGTCAAGGCTGAAGTGTTTTCAAAAGGAACTGAATGATAACCAGGTGCAACCTTTTTGTAACCCCTGATTCTCGTGACACTTCAGATATTTTTCCAAGGTGGATACTTATGGGATAACCCATTTTTTTTTTTTTTGACTGAAAAAATCCCACGCCACACATTACCCACGAAATACCCACGTTTCTATCATGATGGTTGGAAGAAGGACTTTTACAGTGTGTTTGTGGTGGTGTCATTTTAGCCCATTATATCAACTCTATCATCTCATTCGTGTTCTCTGTTTCAAGTGGTAGCAAAAGTAGTGACGTTCAACTCATATTATCTTTAAATTACGTTTCAAGGACAAATCCAAGCTCATCGCGACAGTCTTCCAGTTTTTAATCTCACAGAATGTTCTGGTTCTCATGCAACATCAGTGCACACACTCTTTGGTAACATTTGTGTAAAGTTATTGGAAAGTGAATGTTAATATATGTGATTTTCAATTAATTTAATATGCATATTTCATTCAAATAAAAAAGAAAAACACGTGTAAAACTGCATCAGCCATAGACTTTTAATTCATTGTGTTCAAAGAAAAAAAAAAAAAAAAAACCTCGTAGCAGCAACATACAGTAAGTGCGATCCATATAAGACAGAGCTACAGTGTTCCACGGTGAATTATTTGCGTTTATTTATTTATTTTCTTTGAATAGTGTGGTAAAACAAGACCACCTTTTATTGGTTACTCCTTTCTAAGTTTTGTTCGAACATGTTCTGTGCCTGACTTTGTGTGTACGTGTCTCGCTGTGCGTCTCTAGGTTAGTTTGTTCTCCAGATCTGGCCATGACTTGTTTTTTTTGTGTACGTTACCTTTTGTTTTGCAGCGATTTAAAGAAACTTGTGACTTGTGAGCTAATGACCTAATTTTGAACTGTGTATTGTTGGATCACCCTGCTTATAATCAGCGAACAAAGCTTAAACTTAAACCCAGGATTTTTTTTTTTTTTTTATCACAGTTTGGCTCTGACTAGACATGAGAAAAATTATCCAATCTTTCAATGTGGATTTTGAAAAGGTGGCTGACGATTTCTTAATGTTGACGTAATAATGCTGACTCTGCCTTACGCATCTTTCCACAGCTGTTAGAAATTAGCCTCCTGTGGGCCAGGTTTCATGTTGATTACTCAGCAAAAGGGTTTTTTGGGAAATATTCCTGATTTATTTTTTCCACAAACCCATCGTATTTCTTCAGCCTAAAGCATTGGTGCAATTGAATTGGTGCAATTCAAGTCAAGGTGCGTTGCATGCGTTTGACGATGCTAATCCTGCAAAATGGATTACAGGCAAAAAACTTTTCATTTTCAAGTGGTTGCTCAAAAAGCCATAGGTTAATAGATTAATAGTACAACCCGAATCCTTTCTAATCTGTGCTGACCTCAATAGCTGCTGCTGTTGTTGTTTTTTTGTTTTTGTTTTTTTTTACAAAACGACCACAACAAAAGACTAATTAGAAACATTCCCAAGCGCATATGCTTCGTCATCCAACAGTCTTTCCAGGCCTGTGTAAAAATTTTTGTAGAGATAAAATAACTTTGTAGTCATCCTCAATCTTATACGCATGTCACTCTTGATTTGTCACAAAATTCTTTTGTTTTTATTTTTTATAAGTAGTTTGTGTTACTATCGTAGTTCCCTAATTTGCCTGCCGTTATAACCTTTGTTATTTACTTTGTTGTAATTGTCAGGAATATTTTATATTAGTTTGGTATGTTTACAAAAGAATTTATGATGAAGTTGTTAATATATCTGTAAAATGTTTATATAAGGTGCTATCTGATTTTTGTTTTCACTCTGTCCTGCAAAAGCCATAAATGTTTTCATAATCTCCTTTCTAAGCAATCGCCATCACTCATGCAACTCAATAAAACCTTTTTAAGTATGTTTGTGTGGTTTATTAATTACAGAAAATGTGACTTGCACGTCTTTATATACAGGTGCATCTCAATAAATTAGAATGTCGTGGAAAAGTTCATTTATTTCAGTAATTCAACTCAAATTGTGAAACTCGTGTATTAAATTCAATGCACACAGACTGAAGTAGTTTAAGTCTTTGGTTCTTTTAATTGTGATGATTTTGGCTCACATTTAACAAAAACCCACCAATTCACTATCTCAACAAATTAGAATATGGTGACATGCCAATCAGCTAATCAACTCAAAACACCTGCAAAGGTTTCCTGAGCCTTCTAAATGGTCTCTCAGTTTGGTTCACTAGGCTACACAATCATGGGGAAGACTGCTGATCTGACAGTTGTCCAGAAGACAATCATTGACACCCTTCACAAGGAGGGTAAGCCATAAACATTCATTGCCAAATAAGCTGGCTGTTCACAGAGTGCTGTATCCAAGCATGTTAACAGAAAGTTGAGTGGAAGGAAAAAGTGTGGAAGAAAAAGATGCACAACCAACCGAGAGAACTTTATGAGGATTGTCAAGCAAAATGGATTCAAGAATTTGGGTGAACTTCACAAGGAATGGACTGAGGCTGGGGTCAAGGCATCAAGAAGAACTGGACTGTTGCCCAGTGGTCCAAAGTCCTCTTTTCAGATCAGAGCAAGTTTTGTATTTCATTTGGAAACCAAGGTCCTAGAGTCTGGAGGAAGGGTGGAGAAGCTCATAGCCCAAGTTGCTTGAAGTCCAGTGTTAAGTTTCCGCAGTCTGTGATGATTTGGGGTGCAATGTCATCTGCTGGTGTTGGTCCATTGTGTTTTTTTGAAAACCAAAGTCACTGCACCCGTTTACCCAGAAATTTTGGAGCACTTCATGCTTCCTTCTGCTGACCAGCTTTTTAAAGATGCTGATTTAATTTTCCAGCAGGATTTGGCACCTGCCCACACTGCCAAAAGCACCAAAAGTTGGTTAAATGACCATGGTGTTGGTGTGCTTGACTGGCCAGCAAACTCACCAGACCTGAACCCCATAGAGAATCTATGGGGTATTGTCAAGAGGAAAATGCAGATGAGCTGAAGGCCACTGTCAAAGAAACCTGGGCTTCCATACCACCTCAGCAGTGCCACAAACAGATCACCTCCATGCGACGCTGAATTGAGGCAGTAATTTAAAGCAAAAGGAGCCCCTACCAAGTATTGAGTACATATAAAGTAAATGAACATACTTTCCAGAAGGCCAACAATTCACTAAAAAGGTTTTTTTTATTATTTTTTTAATTGGTCTTATGAAGTATTCTAATTTGCTGAGATAGTGAATTGGTGGGTTTTTGTTAAATGTGAGCCAAAATCATCACAATCAAAAGAACCAAAGAGTTAAACTACTTCAGTCTGTGTGCATTGAATTTATTTAATACACGAGTTTCACAATTTGAGTTGAATTACTGAAATAAATGAACTTTTCCTCGACATTCTAATTTATTGAGATGCACCTGTATACTGAGATGGATTCTGGTGCCCCTAGTGGTCAAAACAAGGATGTATAAGTTGCTTGTCATATGATTGAAACAATTTAAAATTTCTGATACACCTAATTTGGTATCAAAGTTTCAAAATGAATATCATTTTAGGCTAAAGAATCCAAATGCTTGTTTTGTGGTTTCATCATTCAGAAGTGGATGTCTTTAATTTGAATTGCTATTTACATGCTGTTTGAATTCTGTGCAGCTATGTGAAAGGTTGTTGTTAATAATAATAGTCTACAGTGGCTCAATAAGACAATACACAAACATTTACATAATGTTCCACAGAAAAAATTTATTGTTGTAAATACAAAAGTCAAAAATGTGACCGATCTTATCAGGGCATTTTTTTTTTTTTTAGCGAAAAGACAATCTACCCTTTTTTATTTATTTATTTTTTATAAAAAACATGGCCATTTTGAATATTTGTGCTACAGTAAAAACAACTTATAATATAAAAACATGATCATGTTTAAATAATATAAGATGAAGTACAGAGGTGGAGTGTGTGTGGTCTGCGTCGACAGACAGTATCATACAAAGACGAACAATTCAAGTTCAATTCAAGTTCAACCAAATATACACACAGATGACAGTACAAGTAATTGTCTGCATAAATACAGCAGAGAGAAAGACAATTACTGGACAAGATAAATCTCTTTGGTTCATTCTGTGGTGTTAATTCTGCTTCTCACGTATCATAAAACCCCATCAAGTACACTTGAAGCAGACATAAGGCCACTTTAAGATGAATACAGGAAGTGTCAAGATAAGCATGTTGTTGTAATTCACATAAAACAGTGTTAAAAATAGGTATTTTTAAGTAATGCCGTTAACGCACCTCAGCGACAGTAAAAACTGCAGTTTAAACAAGGCCTTGTGTAAATTAATAAGACTTTCCAGAAACAAGGTTGAATGGGTGCTTGGTGTCACATTTGCATTTATGGAAAAAGTATGCATAGCATGTTGGATAAGACTGTGTCGATGTGTATTCCTGAATCTGGAATACATTAGAAACACTAGTTTTTCTTTAAAGTATGAATATGAATGTAGAAGATTAAAAAGTGTGAGGTTGAGTTCAGGTAGGACTTTGCATAGAAAGACT
Source organism: Spinibarbus caldwelli (assembly GCA_039654775.1). Classification (NCBI taxonomy): domain Eukaryota; kingdom Metazoa; phylum Chordata; class Actinopteri; order Cypriniformes; family Cyprinidae; genus Spinibarbus; species Spinibarbus caldwelli. The sequence continues at coordinate 13,126,412 of CM077261.1, read as the reverse complement.
GGCCTGAAAGTTTGTGTTTTATTTTGCTGAGCTGTATAACATAATTGCAAATTACGGATGACCTGCCCTCCGAACTGTATTAATCTCCCAAAAGATGTCATTATAAATGTAAAAAAAATGCTAATAACAAAAAATAGAAAAGTAAAAAAGGAATACAAAATCTGTAAATTGTTATTGCAAAATGCAAACTTGATGACTGAGACAAAGCTGGGTTCTGACCAACTGTTTAAAGTCCTCAAACCTTGTAGCAGAACCACATATATTTTGAGCTGAGCAGAATTATGAGCTTTCGTGTTTGTTTTCAGGTCAGAAGGCGGAGTCTCTTGTCATATGAGCTGCTCATGTGTGATTGGCAGTCAGTGCTACACAACATGGAGGTTTGCCTGGTCTGGTGGTGTAGGGATTATGGACCCCTGAGTTGTTCGAGTCTGCTGTAGACATCATCAGCCTGACTTAACTCTTCAAATACTGGGATGAGGTGAAGCAGCTCAGTGTCCTCTGAATCATCAAACCAGGACAGTACAGGAACCTGTTAAAGGCACAGAGGTTATTATATGCCACTACTTTATAAGCTTAATGTAATATAATTATTTTCAGATTATTTAAATCTACAGGGTTTATGTATTTTAAAAGCATGAAGATCATTTTAGATGGTGGTACTTCAATAATTTGTTCCATATACAGTGGGGTCCAATAGTCTATAATGAAAATATTCAAAATCTAATTTTAATCAAAGACATTCTATTCTGTTAAATTTGTCACTATAATTTTAAATGTTCAGCTTTGTTAATATACACATAACATTTGAGATATATATATATATATATATATATATATATATATATAGAATAGAATAGACATTTGAATAGACATATATAGAATAGAATATACATTTGTTTCTATATAACACATATAGATGATGCATTAGCATTCAAAAATTTGGCATAATTCATTTTCTTTTTTTTTTTGGTTTTGAAAAAAGATTATGTTCAATAATGTCAACTATTATTACAATTTCAAATAGCTGTTTTCTATTTCAATTTATTTTTACATTTTTGTAAAAATTTTCAGCAAGTTTAAGGAACAGCATTTATTTGAAATATAATTATTTTGTAACATTGTCTTTACTGTCATTTTTGAGTAATTTAATGCATCCTTGCTGAATAAAATTAATTTCTTTAAAAAATATTCAGTTACCAAACTTCTGAATGGCGGTGTATATACATGCACTGTCTATGAGACTTTTGGACCCCACTTTATATATGTCAAATACAGCATAAACAAACAGCTGTTAAAGCGAGAGTTCACAAAAAATGAAAATACTGTCATTAATTATTCACCCTTATGTTGTTCCAAACCCGTAAGACATTCATTCATCTTCGGAACACAAATTAAGATATTTTTGATGAAATCTAAAGGCTTTCTGACCCTCCACAGACAGCAACGCAATTACCATTTTCAAGGCCCAGAAAGGTAGTAAGGACATCATTAAAATAGTCAATGTGACATCAGTGGTTCAACCTTAATTTTATGAAGCTACAAGAATACTTTTTTATGTGCAAAGAAAACACAAATAACGACTTTATTCAACAATTCTTCTCTTCTGTCTCAGTCTTCGATGCACGTTCATGACAGTACCATGATGCATGCATGTGCATTCCTCTGTTTGCAAACAAAGCGCAGCACTTCTGGGTTTCTACGTTAGAACACCGGCTCCTGCGTCAGCAGCATCACACGCATGCATCGTGGTTCTCTTGTGAACGCGTGGCGGAGACTGACACGGAAGAGAAGAAATTATTTTTGTTTTCTTTGCACACAAAAATTATTCTCGTAGCTTCATAAAATTAAGTTTGAACCACTGATGTCGCATGGAGTATTTTAATGATGTCCTTGCTACGTTTCTGGGCCTTGAACATGCTAGTTCCATTGCTGTCTATGCAGGCTCAGAAAGCTCTCAAATTTCATCAAAAATATCTTAATTTGTGATCCAAGGATGAACAAAGGTCTTACGGGTTCAGAACGACATGATACTCATGACAAAATTTTCATTTTTCGGTGAACTAACATAGCAAGAGGAAGAATCTAGTGGGCAGGCTTTAACAAAAAAGCTAAATAGCGGCAGGACAGTGAGACCCACAGCATTCTCTGGGTGGAAGATGTAGGAGGCAGGGGAGTTGTCCAGGATCAGGGTTTTGTGGAGCTCACGGCCGAGGCGACTCAGGTCTTTAACATAGCAACCTTGATAGAAGACGCAAGATTCACGGAAGAGCCGAGTGCGAAACACGCCACACTGATCCAGCAGGTCAGTCACGGGGTCTGCATACTAACACAGCCATGAATGGGGAGAATGAGGGATGGGTTAAGGAAACGTTGATACTGGAAATCTAACACTATAAGAGCATAACTCTATAACACTAAGTGAACAGCACTAGTGAGAAATTTCAATTTCCCGAAGCTCCTAATGAAATGAGATAAATGTTTGAATACCTTAGCAAGGCTGGCAGTGAAGAGAACACATTCAAACAGTTCTCCCATCCTCTGGAGAAACTCATCCACGTATGGCCTCTTCAACACATACACCTAGGATAAGTTAGATGTTGTGTATGTGACTAATGATTTTAATTCACCATTCAAATGTAGAGTCTTTAAGTAGCAACATTCTATAAATAAAATGAATCACAAAATGTTCTGTAGATCCATCTAGTGCTGTCGCTCGTAGCCTCCTCCTGAAACAAGTAATCAAGAATAGGCCGTACTAGTGAGAACTAACCTATCCTGGATTACTTGAACCAGGCAGAGGCCAAATGCAGATTTTCTGTGAAAAGTTGTTGAAAACCATAAAGATTTTAATTCAAATTCAATCTCATCATTTTAAAACTACAAAAAATATTCTGGCTGTACCGCTTGTTTTGTGAGTAAAACAAAAGAATTAATGGGCAAATATAGTGTTTTGTGATTGTCCGCTGTGACGTCATAATCTGAAGTGTTGTTCTCACATCAATCCAGCAGATGGCGCTCATCATTCACTTTTAAATATAGAACAACATCTCCACTCTTTCCTCAGGCCCAAGCCCTGCACAATTCAAGTCAGTGCGCACTGGCAGGGGATTACTGCTGTTTCTCACACACACAAACATTTATCAGATCTCACCTGGTGTGTGGTCCCCTCAATCTCCACAGGCACAATGAAATCTGCATTGCTTATTGGCTACAAAAACACAATGTGGATACAGTTAAAAACACCAGTGGAGTGAAAAACTTATTAACGCTGTTGTTTACATGCAAATAATTGTTGTTTACATGCAATAATTATTGTAAAGATAATATTTCATATATGCACCTATTCTTAAAGTTACACAGTATGAAGCTCCTTAAAATGACAAATTTACAATATCAATCAGTGTTTGATAAATTGGGTATACCTTAAAGGAGCTATGCACCAGTGTTTCATCCAGATCTATGACGACACAGATCTTCCCCTGGTCCTGAGAGGTCACCGCTGGCAGCAGACACTCTCCTGGTATCTACAGATGACGTAACAGATCAATATTTTATTATTTCCTAATCACGTGGGCTTGTAACTCACAATCAAACAACCAAAAATAAATAAATAAATAAAGATTGATTGAAAAAAAAAAAAAAATACATTGCATTGCCCCTTCATTGTCTGAACAGTACATTTAATTTTACACATCCAGATTATAATACATACATTTCTATATGGAATATTTTGTATTTATCTACTTACACACACACATATAATATTAATATGAAAATTATTTTACGTAATATTTTTATTAATAAAACAGAAATGTACAATTTGACAATGTACAGTGTTAATTTGTTTTTTTTGTCCTTTACGAAATGACATCCTTTAACAATTGGCAGCTAGTTTTAGTTAATTCTTAAAATGTTTCTTTCTTTATTTGTTTCATGTTTCAATGATACAAAATAAACTGGAACAAAAAAGTGACCGTGTTGATTAATGGTTACTATAATACTTTGGCAATGGTCCCATTGTCCTCAGGCGCTAGCAAGGCATCATGGGTAGGTGATGTTGGCAGTTGGGCATCTTGAGCTCGAAGGCAACAGATGAGCTTTTTGAAGATATTCCTACTCCCAGGTTTCTGAGGCGAGCTTTTATTCACCTGATCTGTTTGAACACAACAAAACTTTTTTCAAATGCATAATTTGCATATATTAGTCCCGCTGATAATTGTATTGCATAAACATAGCATAAAAAGTCTCATGTCGCGTGGTTTATAAACAATCCCACTTGAATCCCACTAAGTGCTACTGTCAAACCCCACCCAGAGTGCATTAGTAAATGTTAATAAATATTTTCAGTGAAGCACTTTAGTCTCCAATAGATGACAAATAGAAACTTAAATTCACGTTTGCCAGTCAGCTAGATACATTTGCATCAAATGCACCACTGAGGCTTGACAGAGCTCTTAAATAATTCAGAGCACTGGAATGAAATGTATGTTTTCGTCAGTAAATACGGTGCCTATCAACATCAAAATGACCAAATGCTCAGCCGCCCCTCTCCAGAGATGGCACACGTTGCACAGAAACAGAAAATCTGTTTTAAATGAGACTGCTGGCCACGGCTGGTATATGTTATATAATCTCAGAGGGCGGGAAAACCCACACATTTCAGCTGTACCTTCGGAGCAAAACATACACACACACTAACGCACTCACACACCACTCCTGCCATTTCATCACAGGAGAGTCTGGCAGAAACAAGCCCTAGAAATGCATACGCCACAGACATAACTTGTAGCCACAGAAATAAGAGCTATGTTTTGTAACACGACATCTGTAGCGGGCTTTGTAGTGCATTACGGAGGGGCTCCTTGCATATTTAGGGGGCTTCTGCATACTTTTGCTTGCAAATATCTACATGTAAGTGAAACATGATTTTGTTCAGACATGCCTGTTGAGATTCCCAGGAAGAAAAAAACAGACATAAAAGCTCTCGCAACATGAAAGTGCGCCATGCAATGATTAGAATCTGTTTTTTATTGCTATGGTGATGTAACTTCAGTATTACTAATGAATTTTTTTGTTTCTCAGCTAAAGGAATTGACCGTGATGATGAGCAGGGGCCGATCCCAGGCACCTTTTCCCCCTCTCGTTCCCTATGGGAGCTTATGTAGCCATAGGAATCATCTTATGTAACATTCGAGCAGCATGTACAGCAGAGGGAGGATGAGAGAAAATGGCCTCCTTCGTCATCATTTACTCTGTGCTGTATTTGCCCATCTGTACACTCGCTGATAACGCCCTGCTTAACAAAAGGACTCAGGAAATGGAGTACAAGGAAAATGTATCCATGAATTCAAATGCACTTTCTTGAAAACATTTTTCACATGAGGATGGAGCGACACTGCCGAGCATTTAGAGCGGATTGGAAAGGGTGTTTTGTTAAGGACCGTCAAAGGTTCTGCTAGAAGCTTTTAAGTGGTCAGGGTTTCTAGCTATTACACTTCTGCTCAGACCTACTCAAATGAGATTGTGTGTGTGTGTGTGTGTGTGTGTGTGTGTATGCGTGTGTGCTTTTTAATCAATTTACCAAAAAACAGTTTAACTGCTGAATTAAAGAAATCAGTGAATTGTCATCTATTTTTTCTAGATAATAAAGATCTCCAAGGCGAATTAAATGGCAAGCATGGATTTGAGTTTCAAGGGATCGTGTGTAACTGGAGTCCAAGGAATCTGTTAAGAAAACAACAAGGTCTTGATATTTGTAATTGGACCAGTGGACAAAGTAATTTTTTTTCTGAGTTGTGTTGCATGTATCTAACAGGTGAAGATCAGAAAACACTGGTATAACAGCAGCAATGTTTTCCTAGATAAAATGTCTTAGATTTGCTCAAACCAATTTTACACATACCGTATTATCAATACATATGGAAGCTATTTTTCAGGCATTCAGATTGCTGTCTGAGAACTAATCTAAACACAATTCTAATGCATTCAAGTATATCAAAACTGTGTATCTAATTAAAAAAAAAAATAATGTTTAGAATGAGAATTCTTAAGAGCTCTTGAAGCACATATATAATATATATATTTTTTTTTATTTGATGATTTTCAGATTATCTGCTACTGAAGTGCATATTTTGTGTTTTCAAATATTTGATATATAACTGCAATTTTCTGTATGTCTCATTTTCTATCATTAATTTGTATTATGTACTGTATATATTTGTTTTATATTGACAGTCTGTCAGCCTGATCTCTACATATCAGCCTCAGTATGAGTTGTTGAAAAACATCCATACTGGATAACCTTTATATTTAAAATAAGCATCGTTTTTATTGCCTTTCTTCATGGATTGCATTTTGATGTTATGATGTACATTAAACTAAACCACAGCTGGACACTGATGGATATTCAGCTAATGATAAAATAAGATAAATGTCTACATTATAAATTTCTAAAATTGAATCCTTGCTTGATTTGAATACCAAAATATTCAACAAACTCATTTAATCAAATTCCACAAGGTTCTCTGGCAAAGGTATACAAATCTTTACATAAATATAGCAAACATTCTTTGAATTTGGTATCTGGTTTATGGGTCAATGACGTGACTTGTACAGATCAATTAAATTACTCAAAAACACATTAAGAAATGCAGTACAGAAATGGCTTGAATGTGGCTTCTATACCATTTTCAGTTGCCAAATTTAAATTATTTTGATATTTTATTGTGAAGTTTAAGGTCAAAAATGTCTAGGTAGTGTAGCTGTCGGGAGAATGTAAAAAAGAAAATTTCATTAAAAGGATTAAATTCTTGAAAAAAGAAATGGTGGCAAAAGTAATTATATATAAATATTTGTTATTGTTTCTATATTGTTTTCTATTGGTTCTAACAATATTAATAATATTTGAAAAACTGCTGACAGACAAATCAAAGTCAGTGTGGCATAACAAGCTGGAAGCCATTTTGTTGTCATGTCACGAAACAGAGGACCCTATTAGTGTGACAAGTATGAATTATAGCCATTTAGTTTGTTAAAAAAAGACATTATATATGTAGTTTTATATTTATATATTTTTGACCATTTTAAGCATTTTTTTTATATTTATGACTCAAAAATTCATTATATTTTTACCTTGAAAAAAGTCCTTTTGTGTTTTTGAATTTGAGTACACTCACACGCTACATGAAAAGAAACTATTTCAGTGCTTTTTACTGGGTTACACCACTTGATAGTTTCAGAGTTACCGAGTCTGAATATTTGCACAAAATGGTACGATTTTCAAACCATCATAAATACAAAGTTTATGTCTTAGAAGATAATTGACACATGCGTTTTAAAACTATACTGGTAAACTGTTTTAACCTTTAAACATTATTGTCTCGCATACATCTGTTCACCTCCCAAACACCATCATTTCTGAGTCTTTGCTGTTATAGCCACAAACAAAAAAGTCACACTGCACACTTTATGCCAGCGAGTACAAACTGAGTTCAAGGGGTCTTGAAGGAAATTGTGCAGACTTGGCTTGGCTATTTTCCCAACATTATGGCTGCTCGTAATTCACTAACCCGGAGATCGTAAACATCTGAAATAATACCCTAATTGACATCAGTGAAGTACGGTTATAGTATATTATAGTACCGGTGTTTATATCGTATTTGCTTCAGATCTATAATAAGCGCACAGCTCTGCGCATATTTACAAGACTCACGATAAACACTGCTGCGAACTGCGAGTCAAAACAGTGAGCAGTTAGACTCGTCCGTCAGGTAGTAAGTAAGGGGTTACAAAATGGTTACTATGTAATTTTCCGCATAACACCGTGGCCTTTCCTCGTTAAACGTCTAGATAAGGCCTTCATTAGCCGTTAAGGTTTGCGCGTGTAATCGTCGCGTCGCGCGGCAGATGGAGGGCGTGTGCTGAGGGGTGTGTTGTGCGCTCCTGCGCGGCACCTTGCGCTCGCCATTAGGCCGATGTTTTTCTACATTTCAACTCGATGTTTTGTGTAGTTTTAGGAGTGTGAGATGTGCTAATGTGGGTAAGTCGATTAAACAGAAAATGGTTTTGCAACACAATCTGCGTAACGTTAAAACAACATGTCACTCAAATTATCCATTCACCAAACGACGTCCACAAAAGAGGAAACAACACGCAACTTGGTGGGATATATTTAAAAATGTCCAAATATCAAATTCGCATCTATTGTGTGAAGGAACAATAAATAAATAAAACACATACTTTATTAATATACACTAAGGAGCCCATATAAAAAGAAAAATATATATTACAGAAAGAAAAACAGGTCAACGTTTTCTACACGTCGTCTGAAATTCTTTTAAAAACATATTACGCAAACATTCAGCAATGCCTTACTGCAACAGCAAAGCATGTACATGGTAAAAATAAGTTACACATGTATTTTTTTTTATTAATCCATATACAAAACGGAGCGGACTTACATGTCGCTGTAAGGAGCCGAATTCGTTAAGTTCCAACGGTTTGAACTTAACGAATTCCGCTCGCGACTGTGACATGTCAATCAGCTCGATGAGACAAATAACTGTCACAGCGCGAGCGTCGAACACGTTTGAATCGACGCGATAAAGCCAGACAGAGAATATGTGACCAGAAAGCGTTGACAGCGCCGAAAGCATGTGGCAGTGCGTCGCCTAACGTTAACTTACCTGTTTTCGAAGACAACCGAGAAGAATCCTCTCTCTGCACTTGAGTGATGACAGAACTTTCCATCTAACAAACGCACAGCCATCAACGTCCAGCCAACCTTTTCCAGCGACGAACAGTCGGTCCGCATTTAGTGGCATTAAAAGCTAGCGAGGCTTGAAATGAATAATTTCCGTTCGCGCAAAAATATCTCAAACCTACGGCGACAAAATATTTTGATATTTATTTATTTATTCCCGCCTTCTATTCTCTTCCACATGGGAGGGGCATGACACTTTGTTTTGTTTTCTCTTATCTGCTATTTTCTAGGCTTCGCGTCTCGGTTTACTTTATCGCTTGTATGTTTATCCATAGCCCCCTCTAGTCTAGGTAACGTTAAAGCCCTCACTTTTTCTCTAACAACATGGAGAATCCAGGCGAAAGAAGAAAAACAACCGTGGACATGGGGTAAGGACGGTTTCAAGTTCCCCTTACTACAGATAAACAACCCTGTAGCTGGGCTATATCCAGAACAGGGTTTTTAAAAAAGACACGACCAATTCGCTCAGATGTCAAATGTAAGAAGATAAGACGCGAAACTAGGCGCTAACTGACGATTTTTATGTTTTTCCGTGTATTGTTTTGCTTTGGACGGACTCGCCGGGGCGCCTTGAAACCGCTGGTCGTTTCGGATTGGATCTCCAGGAAGTGGGAGTAGCTGAAGCATTCTTCTGTTCTGCACACTCCACACCGAAAACATTCCAGTGCTGGTTTTGTTGCAAATCAGTAGTCAGAAGCGGTCGTATTAAATCTAAATTGCAGTGTCGGAATGCTAATTTAATAATAAGGAAATTGCAAAGGAAATGAGTAATGCGACTGAACGGGTAATGTCTGAAATAAAAATCTCAGGTTTTAAAAATGCATCACACCTCCACCGAATCATTTTCTACTGATCGTCCTTATCATCATTGTAGTTGTGATGATGATGATAAAGTGGATTAATTAAGGCTATATATTGATCACTTCAAAATTTCTGTTTGTGTTATCATTGCAGAATTCGAGTAACCTGCGGATTCTGTGCCAAAAATAGGTAATGTAATTAAAACATAAAAAGCATTAATCCAAAGTTATAAGGCAGTGATTAATAAAGTGGTATTTTAGTGTGTTCATTAATAAATAAATAAACTAGGGCACAATTAAGTTATTAAATTATTATTAAAAGTCGTTTGTATATATTTATTGAGTGGTAAATGTTGTATTTTAATTGCTCAAATTAATGCAAGTGTAATGTTAATTCCAGCATGAGATTTCTTGGAGTTTGACATCACTAAAATCGATTAATTAGGTCATTAAACTTTAACATAATTAAAAAATGAACAAAATAATCAAGCTTCACAACTAAGAACTTGTTTGCACTGATAGTATTTCATGTCATGATATGAAACGGTCAGAAAAAGCATAATTGTAAAACTGCAGTGGTCAGCTGTGTGAAAAAAACAAAAAACAAAAAAAAAACTATTTTTGAACTATGAAAGCTTAATTGCCCTGTATAATGCCTTCCACAATCCAGTTAGGTGTCAATTTAATGACTGAATGGTGTAATGAATTAGCTGTTGTACAATAGCATCCATTTTGTTTGCAAACAGAAATGAAAGCTGTGCTCCTTCCTTCTGTTTTTTCTACATTCTGGGTTTCTATCTATTTTTTTCTTTTAGGAACAAAGGTAGAGGATGGTAAATGTAAGTGATAAAAGGGTAACAGACATAGTTTTTATGAGTCTGAATACTGCCCAGAACTCCTATGTTGGAAATCTATTCCTGACTATTCCCAAATGGGACCAATTCTATACCACAAAACCAAGACATAAACAAGAATAGTACCACTGTTTACATTCCTAGTTTTAGAAATGTGGAAGTTGTGCAGATGTCAGATGTGACTAAAAAAAAGCATAAGCGGGAGAGCTCCAAAACATGTTTTGCTTTTTTTTTTTTTTTCAGTTTTTTTTGCAACTCTGCAGCAGAAGGCATGGAATCACAAAAAAAGCCATTCTGTTTACAGTGCATTATAATATCAAACCACACTATTTCAAACAATTAAAGAAAAAGAAAAAAAGAAGATAAAACATTAAAGTATGTTTTTATGGTAAAATAATAAATTCTGCTTCATAAATAGCAACATAATTTTATTTTTTTGTTACTACAATTTTCAGTCCATTGTGAATGAAAGCTTTGGTCACACTTTAGTGTGGGACTAATTCTCATATAACTATTAACTACGACTTTTACCTCAATTAAATTCTAATTTGCTGCTTATAAATAGTTAGTAAGATAGTTGTTAAGTTCAGGTATGGGGTAGGATTAAGGGATCTAAAATATGGTAATGCAGAATAAGGCATCAATATGCTTTAAAAGCATCAATGCTTTAAAAGTACTAATAAACAGCCAATATGCCAGTAATATGCCTGCTAATAATAAGTTAATAGTGAGGATTGGTCGCTATAAACTGAAGTGTTAACAAAGCTTTTGTTACAGAAACTTGCTGTATACAGTGCCCCTTGTTTGTCCTGTTGACTAAACATTCCATAGAGGACAAAACAGAGATAAAAAGACATCGTTAATGAAGATTTATCTTGATTTACACAAGTCAAGCTGAGAGCTCTCTGTAAAATGATTTAATATTGAAATAATAGTTACAGCAAAGAAGCTGGTGCAAAAGATAGTCACTCATAAAAAGCATTTATGCAGGCTTTTCACAATTAAATTCTAATGAATAAAGTATTTTTGTCCTTTTGTGTAATTTGTTTTCACAAGAGAAAAGCGTAAACATGATATTTTCATTACTCATTTCATTTCTTATCATTTAAATTTACAACAATACATGAAGAGCAAAAGTGTGTGCAAAGACTCTTACAGAACCAATATTGGGCTCTTAAAGGAATAAGTCACCCAAAAATAAAGGTTTGTTGAAAATGTACTCACCCTCAGGTCATCCAAGATGTAGATGAGTTTGTTTCTTGTTCTGAACAGATTTGGAGAAATTTAGCATTACATCACTTGCTCACCAATGGATCCTCTGCAGTGAAGAATGCTGTCAGAATGAGAGTCCAAACAACTGATAATCAAGAGAGAAATATGCACAGGTTTACAAGTGAAAACAGCCAAAAAATGTAAACAAATATATTGGTGGATTTTGATATGGGAGGTCAACATGGGATAGACATTTTTTTCGCTGGATCAAGCATTATTATGGATTATGGACTCATATTCTGTGTGGAAGTGATGGTTTAAAATTAAAAGGTAGTGTGGATTATTATTGAGAATTATTGTAATCAGCTGTTTGGACTCTCATTATGGTGGCACCCATTCACTGCAGAGGATCCATTGGTGAGCATGATGGAATGCTAAGTTTTCTCCAAATCTGTTTTCCGATGAAGAAACAAACTCATCTACGTCTTGCATGGCCTGAGGGTGAGTACATTTTAAGCAATTTGAAAAATTTTGGCTGAACTAACAACTTGTTCCTCTTTAATATCTTCTTGTGCTAGGTAATACCTTTTGTAAATCTGTAGGTACCATCATTGTTGTGCCTCCAAAAAGTTCATTAAACCCAAACGGTAATCCTAGAACCTGCCCTAACCCAAAAGGGCAATCTAATTGCTGTGTTTTTATAAGGTTACAATTCTGGATTGGTGCCTTGAACAAGGACGGAGCGAAATTAGAACCTGTTCCCTAACACTCAAGCATCTGTGGTGTACATTTCAAGACAAACAACAAGAAAACCGTCAAGCTCTTCAACATACTGATCAGATGCATTCAGTTTATTATAAATATACGCTACCATTCAAAAGTTTGCTGTCATTTTTTAAATGTTTTTGAAAGAAGTTTCTTATGTTCACAAAGACAGTACAGCAAAAATCAAAACAACAAAAACAAAAACGCAGTAATATTGTACAGTATTATTACAATTTTAAGTAACTGCTAATTTTAATCTTAATATATTTTAAGTCTAATTTATTCCTGATGATCAAGCTTAATTGTCAGCAGCCATTTCACCTGTCTTCAGTGTCACATGATGCTTCAGAAATAATTCTAATATGCTGATTTGATTCTCAAGAAACATTTCTTATTATTTTAAATGATGAAAAAAGCTGTGATACACTACCAGTAAAAAGTTTGGGATAAGTAAAATAATAATAAGATTTTTTTTCAACAATGACACATTAAATTGATCAAAAATGACACTATGACAGTAAAGACATTTATAATGTTACAAAAGATTTATATTTCAAATAAATGTTGTTTGTTTACTTTTTTTTTTTTTTTTTTTTTTTACCAAGAATCCTGGAAAAATGTGTCATTCCACAAAAACATTAAGTAGCAAAAACTTTTTAACATAATAAAAAGAACAGTTAATAATTGAGCACCAATAATAATCGATAATAACTGAGCACTAAATCAGCATATTAGACCGATTTCTGAAGGATCATGTGTTACACTGAAGACTGGAGTAATGGAGTAATTCAGCTTTACCAGGAATAAATGACATTTTAAAATATATTAAAATAGAAAACAGTTATTTAAAATTGTAATAATAGTTCACAATATTACTGTTTTTACTGTATTTTTGACCAAATAAATGCAGCCTTGGTGAGCATAAGAGACCTTTTTCAAAAACATCTAAAAAATCTTAATTATTTAAAACATTTTGTGCATATATTAAAATGCAATAACTACTAATAACTACTAGTAATAATAATTATAAAAAATACTAGAATATACAATTGTATATAAAATTTGTTTCAGTATATAACAATATAACAATATATCAATATAACAGTATATCAATATAACATTAACTACTAATACAGGTAAATATAATAACATTAAATATAATAATTGTAAATAAAATGTTTTTAAAAAGATGCACGTAAAACAGTCTATCGTATCGCAACATATGAACATGGGCTCTTTCAGTGCTGAAATCCCAAGATGTCTTCAGGATTCATTCAGTCTTCAGGCTCTTTGTACATATCAATAATCAGTGAACAGGATATAAACTACTTAATCCTGCCTAGAGTCCCCCACCCTCAGTGACTTATGGTCTGTGCACTCAATGACCCGAACACATATGCTCAACGAGAGCTGTGCCCAGATTGACCAAATCTGAGGTTTCTGTAAGGCTCAGACTCAAGTCTGGAGCCATGTGATTTGCAGGAAGGGGAAGGAGACCCCCACCCACAATCACTCTCTCTCTCCCCCCCAAACCTGCCCCTGAGTGGCCCCTGCCAGGCTCTGTTTCCAGGAAAGGGGCCTAGTGGACAGGCGCAGGGGCCTGCGTCAGGGAGAGCCTGGCTCATTGAGAAAAACAAAAACAGAGAGGGGAGGTGGGAAGACTCTCCCTCCTTACATAACAGTCTCTAGCAGTGAAAAAAAGCCTCTCTCTCTACCACCACCGTACTTGAAACCCGTCTGTCTGCTCTTTACACAATGCCACACCCTGTAGTAGGGCTCTGCTAGAACTTCAGCGTTTGGGACGCTTTTATTTATTGGACAGAAAAGAGACTCTAGCTTCTTTTAATAATTTAAAGATTGCCAGCTGGGTGGTCATTAGATGCACTGTGTGTGGAAATGACATGCATGTGTCAAGCTTGCAAAAATCTTTGCTGCTGTGCATGAATTTTAAGATGACAACACTTAATAGCTGGATTTTGCAATGCATATGTGTAAAGAACATGTAGTAATATTTATTAGGGTCTTAGAGTTCAGAGGCACATACGACGCTCATACCAACAGTCTATGATTTCTGACGCTTTACTGCCTCCTTGTGGTTACACTAAAAACTGAAAAAGCAAAAAATAGTATACCATTTTATTGTGTAAAAATTTACACAATAAAAATTCTATAAGCAGTTTTATGTTTTCAGTATTTATATTTAATTTAATTCAAAACATCTTGCAAATGCGCAACATAGTAGGCAATTTATCATAGCCAATGATATTCACAGTATACACTGCCAAGTGCAAGTTTAAAAAATGATTTCTGAAGGATCATGTGACACTGAAGACTGCAATGACTGCTGAAAATTCAACTTTGAAATCACATGAATAAATTTTACAATATATAAAAATAGAAAACACTTCAAAAAAATTGTAATAATATTTCATAATATTACTGAAAGAGACTTCCTTCTTAATTAGTTCAGACTTTGGACCAGTAGTGGAAAAAATACAAATATTTATTCTATTATGCAATATTCGTAGTATATACCAATAAACAGCAATGACAACACTTCCCTGCTGAAAAGACCAGTTGAATTTCCATGCTGATCTAAACTGGTTTGTGGTAGACTAGCATATTGTTCTGCTTCTGATGATGTTGGTTGAGGAAGGGACTAAGTTATTTAACAAATCTGGTAGGGTTAAAATACTTAAATCATGGACTGTCTGAAAATTTGTTTAAATTAAGTAGCTCAAAAGTAACAAAAACATATTTGTGAAAGTAACATTTTTTTTACATTTCATAGTACAAACTTAATAGTAATTTTTTTATTTAAAATTAACTGATGAAATCATTTCTCTTTACAAGGAGTGTAAAGAGTGAACGACTGTAGTTTATTTTCATTTACTGAGTGTAGTTCCTAGGAGTGTGATTTTGCTGTTTGTTTAGCAAGACAGATGAAATTAAAGATAGCTTTACGTTGTAATCCACCAGTTAATGATCAATATGTAACAGAGATGTCTAAACAAAATGTTAAGGAATAAAAAGTATATTTGTACCCTGGAAACGGAGTAAAAATACATGTCAGTTAATGAAGTTTAATGTTTCCAAAATAATACTGAAGCATATGAACTACAATTACTTACAGTACATACTGTACATCATACTGTACACTTTTAAACAGGGCTAATTTTTTTTTCAAAGATACGAGTGTCCCAGTAATTCTTAACCTGACTAGATTTTATGGAGAATATTTACTCTAAAATTGTTATTTTTTATTAAGTGTATCTCTAGCAATTAGGCCTGAGATTCTGAGAATGCATAATGACATGTACATAGTATTGTAGTTTTCATTTATTTATAATTTAAAAAAATTCAGCCTGATTGTCACCTCTACAATCTGAAACGTGTTTCAAATGTCAGGAAAAATTAAATGTTACCAGTCTTCATATAAGTAATCTGAGTAATTTTTAAGTAATTTGAAAGGTAATGTAGATTTCATGCATTGATTATGAATAGCATAAATGCAGAATAACAGCATCATATATTATAATGTGTAATATATTATTTCAATATAATGTAACAGCATTTAACAGCACTCAATTTTTTTTTTTTTTTTACTTTAAGCAATTACTTTAATTTCCACAGGATGAATGTAATATGATCAGTCAATGAACATGGATAACTGTGAACACATTAGCAGCTCATATTTTAACATCCAGTAAACACACAATAGAAGTCAATAACAAAACAAAGTAATCCAAAAAGCCAGTTATTAATAATTCACATAGCAAAAAAAAAAAAAAAAAAACCTTAAAAACTATTACCAAAGCATGTTCAAAAATGATCACAAACAAAACTAGAGCTCAATTATATACACAATAGGACACATTAGCCTAATTTCTTGAGGCAAATGTGTATTTTAATACAACTTTCTCAAATCCAGAAAATACATGTATCAGTCCTTCCATTTTTCTTAGTAATTTCAAAAGGGTAAATTATAGTTCCTAATAATATAATTCCTCTCAAAGCATTTCTCGTTTAAATTAAATCACTTTGAATGACTTTTTACAATACACGTCAATGGAGAAACTTCAATGTCATCAAGGAATAAGATGCTCTATTATACTAACATTTGACTAAAGGAAACAGCTGAGCTAACAGGGTGAATTGAATTCTTAAAAGTAATAAAATAATAATATGCAGGCTATATACAATTATGACTTAATGGGGTTCTTAAAAACGCTTCAATGTGTAAATAGGTCACATCTGGACGGATTCATTACCCTATGAACTCTCAGTTAATATGATTTCTTAACCAGACTTTTTCACAGCATTTTTGCATTTAATGATGAGATCTCAAATAGAAGTGCTATATATAGTCCTGTATGTTACAGTTTTCACAAAATTACCACCCTAAATCATTTTCCTGGCTCGTCATCTTTGGAAATAACACATCCCAGGAACCTAAACCCTGTCAAAAGCAACCCACCCAAAATAAGAAAACATTTATATATTATGGCACTCCAAACAACTACATTATTTACATTATTCTATTTTTTCCACCTTCATGTGGAAAACAATCTTTCCCCTCACCAATTCCTCATATACAGGATTATCAACACTCGATGAAAGTGACAAAGTGTCTAAGATTATTTATATGGAACTTTATGGGGCTCAAATGGAAATCTATGACATTATGAAGGCAAACTGTTAATAATGTGCCATATTTGCGCACTGCAACATTAGAGAAGGTTTTGTGGCTTAAGGTTTTGTACATTTACAAACATGTCCGAATGCACTTGTTGATCCCAGTCTGGGAAGCAAGCAAAGATCACTTTATGGATATATACATGCTATTCTTATTCATAAAGACTTGAGGGGACGTCTTAGAACTCCTCATGTACGTTACGGGCATAGTCCATGAGTTTGCTGCCAGTGAAGTACTCGCTGTATTTAAGGATCTCCTCTAGTTCCAGGTTGTGGTTTTGGTTCTCATCTGCCACAGCAATCATCTGCTTGGCTTCATTCAGGGCATTGTATTCATTCATAGGGTCCATGTATTCCTTTGGGACAGATATACATTAAAATTAGATGCTATAAAAGTGTTCTTATCCTTTAACAGCACTGAAAAAAAAGAGGACCAACCTCCAGCTCTTCCATGGTTACAATCATATCATGGTTAGCGTCGATGACTTCTTCAAACTCCTTCTTCCTTTCACGAACCCAGTCATCATCGATGTCTTGGGCCTGCTGATTCTCCACAGTTCCCATGGGGAGGGAGATAAATTCAGCAAGAGTCAACTTTCCATCTCCATCTTGATCTGTTTAGGAAACGTATAGGGTTTGCTTATAATTAAGAATCACAAGAAATGTGTTGGCATTTCTTAGGCATAAATTTAAGATTACCAAGATCTCGGACGATCTCCTTGACCATGTATCTCAGCATGCCTCTGCTGTGCTCTGGGTGCAGGAACGAGAGGAACTCCTCTTCATTCAGCAGCTGGTCAGCTGGAGGGTTATCTGCCTGGAACCAGCGATCCTTCAAGCTCTCCAGAACCTCCTGAGCTGTAGTGAGGCCATATTTTATTCATATCATTAGAAATGGCTTTGTTATGAGTACTAGACCATATAAGACAACTGTATCTTCTAAAGTGCAACTTACTTTCTTCATCCACTTTTAGTTCTTCATTGTTTTTTATCTTCTCAGCCACTTCTTTTTCATTGAAACCTTTGCTGGCCAAAAACTTCACACGGTATTCATCCCAAGTTACATGTCCTGAGAGAGCGCAGTTTGAGAAACTGGCAGTCAAGACCATTGTTAAGTGTTATGAAATCATCATGCCAGATGTCAAAAACAATAAAAACAAAATTTTGTTCTAGCAAAACACAGGAAACTTTTATAACTACAAATCATGTTTAAACTTACCAGAAATCTGATTCAACATATCTCTACTTGACATATAATTTTATAATGGCATGGGTCTAAATAACAACATCCACTTACCATCCCCATCAGGGTCCACGGCACGAAAACTGAGCTTGTTTTCTTTAACGGCCTCCTGAAAATGTTCTTCTGTCTTCTCCATGATCCAGCGCTGCATTTCTTTAGCACTGACACTCCTGTCTTTATTAATATCTACCCTAGAAACAAAGAGTAAAGGTTTGTTGATGCAGCTATAGGCATGATTAGACAAACAAAAATTGATTGATGGCAAGATATTTTTGGCATCAACATTTTAATGTAATCAAACATTTGCTTAATGCCTAGGATTGTTTTTAAAGTCAGCATGAAATGCAAATTCACCGTTTTCTAAATGCATCTTATTGTGAATGATTCATCTATGAGCATGTTTCATTATTTTTCTTTTTTAAATATGATATTTTTAATCAAAATATCATAACTCAATCTTGCAAAACGAAGATTCCAGACTTCTCTCTGGTGATGTATGCAGTACGTATTCTCCAGTGATTTTTAACTGCTTAAACCAGTCTTTTTGACTGCATTCTTGTATTAAAAGCTGCCTCTATCCAATCAGCAACTGGCAGATAGAACCGAGACCCCACCTAACATTTTTTTCTGTCTGTTTCACTCAGATGTGTCACAATACAGAAAAAAAGATCTGTCACTACTTCTGTTTCATCACCACTGCTCACTGTTTATTGGGTTAAACTACAAATGCCTTTAGAATGACACCCAAGCACATGATGGGAAAATTGCATTGTTTCCACAGCTGTGTACATACTTGGTGAAGATTTCAATAAGTTTCTTCCTGTTCTTCCTGGGCTCTGAGTCCTCCTCAAACTCTTCCATCTCCTTCCCCAGAAACACCTCCTGATGAAAGTCTTTATTGAGGTGACCGTCCATTTCCATCTTCACACCGTTCAGATGGTCAGGTGGAAGGATCTCATTGTCCTCTTTGCTGTTGGGGTGTTTGTCTTTTAACGCTGATATATTTGCTGGCCTGGCCTGAACATTCAAAGCCAGCATCACAAATACTGCCAAAGTTGAGGCGCACAGGCGGCCAGGCTGAGATCTTCTCCAGTTACACATGGTTTAACCGCTTGAACGTCACAAACAGATGTAGAAACACTAGGAATAGAAAAATAAAATCACATCAAAACACAAATACAAGCAAACTTCAACATATTCAAATAAGACAGTGCAGTTTGCTGCTGAAATAATATATACATACATACATAAACCAGACTTAGCTTTTTTTCTGGTTTTAAAGAAACCAGCTTACACCAGCTAAAACCAGTAAACTAGCTTTTTGTTTTTTAATCAAATGAAATCAAATAAAAAGACTTCTTTAGGTCGTGATGAACTGACACAATTATACCAATTAGTTAGTAGTACTGAATATGAATCAGCAATGTTTGACAACACCTGTCTGAACGAATAAAGATGCAGCTTGTGAACGGAAATAAACAACAAGCTACCTACCTGAACGGTCCTTTCCAAAAAATAAAATATCAGCTGAATGAGCAGAAGTGGCCTGCTGTATTGAAAGCAGCTTGAGCGACTGTTTATGTGCAGCTCATCGCGCAGTTCCTGTACACGTCTCCACTCGAGCCGTTTATGGCCCTGAACGTAATGTCCTCCCTCTCTGGACTCAGATAACACACAGACACATTTCAGGAAATTTACGGTTCAGGAAAGAAACATTGCTACGTTGTCAAGATCGCGTGTCTTCTTCTTGTGTAACATGAGGCGAGAGATAAAGCAGATATCGCCATCTACTGTACCAGCAGACCAATGGTGGCTTATAGACCCTGAGGTTAATCAGTCCTGTGTTTTGCTGTTTTTCTGTGTGATGGAGAAGTACCTGCACACTAGTGTGCTACCTTTGCCCAGAGCAGATCCTCAAGAAGGTATGTAATGGTTAGTGGACAATGGTAGGTATTTTTTGTCATTTAAATCCCTCTGCATATCAGCTTATGCCGTTTTGGATGCTGCTACATTTTTATATTCTGTAAATTGGACAAGAACGAATAGATAAAATAGTTAGAATGCTCACCAACTCTGCATTTGATTAAAACACAGTAAAATAAAACAATAATATGTGACCCTGTCTGTGAAATCCAGGCAAAAGTCTCAAAATCTAATTATGAGATAACAAGCATCGAAGTTTGATTTCAGCCATTAATTTCATTATGATTTCAATCTTTGGCATGGACTTACTCAATATTAAAGTCAATATTAAAGATATCAATGTAACATTTTCACAGAACATTCTTTACCTTATGAAGAATGATTTTATGTAGAAAACTGTAAATCACCCACACACACAAAAAAAGACTTTAGCTGGATTTTCATAGTCAGGGTTACATATTGCAAATTATTATTACAGCATCTTTAAAACATCTCAGAGAATTCAAACAGCTGGTAAAGAACTGCTTTAAAGCGATGTGATGTAAAAGTGATGTTTGACCAGCTGACTGAGAAGATCTGAGCATTTATATGAATTTATATGGAGTCATCTAATAACATGAAATACCTCCATTTGCATGTACACATACTGAGAATGTTAGAAACATTCCATAATACAAACAATATTTTTGTTCCTATCATACTTACCCCAAACTTGTAAACCTTTAGTAGTGTATTATGGTTTCCATAAATATTTTAAGCAGCAAAAATTGTTTTCAGCATTGATAATAATAAGAAATGTTTCTTGAGCAGCAAATCAGCATAACAGAATGATTTCTGAAGGATCATGTGACACTGAAAACTGCTGTAGTAATGAACATAAGTAATGAGTGAAAATTCTGCTTCGCCATTCCAGGAATAAATTACTTAAAATATGTTAAAACAGTTATTTTAAATTGTATTAATAGTTCACAATATTGTTGTTTTACTGTACTATAGTACAGTAAAACAACAATATAGATTAAATATAATGAAATACAAAATGAAGTGCAATTTGCATATTGATTTAATATACATAACATTTGCATATTAAATTAATATACATAAAAAACTAGACTGACAAGTTTTTGTGCAGAAATGCATTTTTTCAAGATTACTGCAGCTTTATTTCCAGCCACAAGAGGGGGAAGAGCGCCAAGGCACGTAGGATATCTCCCAGATTTGTTGCTCTGCTGAGAGACAGTGCTGTACATTTAACAAAGTTACACAAATCTACATAATGTAATTTGTGTCTTAGATTAATAGGATCATACATTTTATGTTAATGTGTAACAGTAAGAACAATAATCTATTAATGACATGAACAGATTGTGGTTGTATTTGTGCGGTTGTATTGTAGATCACTAAAATTACACTCACCCTTAATGCCATGTTTTGCAAGTTGTTGAATATAATGGGAAAATATTGTTTGTACTATGGAATATGTTTCTGACACAGTCATCTTAGTATGTGCACATGCAAATGGACGATTGACTCCACATCAATTCATATAAGCATTCAGCTCTTCTCTAAAAGAACCAAATATCAAGTCAGCTGGTCAAACATGACTTTCTAGTGCCTTAAAGCAGTTCTTTCTGAGTTGTTTGAATTCTCTGAGACTAAATGTCACATGTACAAGGCTACTGCGAAGTAGGACACTACGCACACTCACACAGATTTACACCTACACACATGAACACGCATTCCCTAGAGTCTGCCTGCCAAAGAGCTCTCCCTCAAGACTTAAGTATTTCATTAGTGAGATAAAACAGGGCTGAGCCCACTGAGGTTGCCAGTTTCACTGATGAGGAAAGGAGAAGCAGGGGAATCAGAAAGAGAGAGAGAGAGAAAGAGCGAGAGACAGAGAGGGGGCTGTGATAAACTCTGCTGCGAGCCCTCCTGTAAACAGAGTGAGAGAGTTTAGGAGCAACAACATAAGATCTGGAGAGGGTGAAAACACAACTGTGAGCAAGACCCACTACAAAGTCCACACAGATCGCGCACTTTGAGGTGAGTGTGCATGTGTTTTTGTCACCCTGCAAAACTGAGCTGATGCATTTGGGTGCGATTGTCCTGTCAAGTGCTTCTCTGCTTTGAAGTTGGCCGTGGGGGACTGATTTTTCCCTGCAAGGAAAAAAAGGCAAGAGAAGGCCAAAGGCTACGAAAACTGGAGTGTTTCCAACTTCCAATTCCTTCAGGACGTTTTTTTTTTACCACCTCGGCTTCAAGAAGGAACCACATGTGAAGACTGATGGGGCAAGAACTCAGCATTGCTTACCAGAGAATCGGTTCAGATGCATCACCGCAGAGACTCCACATCCCAGTAGGAGCGAGACGGAGGTAAAGAACCAGAGAGAGAGTGAGAGGGAATCTGAGTAATTTCCATCCACTCCCCCCTTCCCACTTTGGGACCTTCTTCAGTTGCCCTCTGCTACCCCCCATGGGGCAGGAAGCGTGAAAAATCTCACTAATGGGTTTATTTGCTGTCAGCTCAGCGACGACCTGTCATTTCCCAGGACCACTCCACACTTGACACATTTCATAGTCGAGTAAGCTTTGCTTTGTTTTTGCCTAAAGAGCCCTTGCTTCACACTGCTGGCTGTTGAGAAGATCAAGACCAGGCTGAGGTATCAGGTGAAGCGGACAAGTCCCTTAATCACTTTGCCCGTCTACTACAGTATTCTTCTTCCAGTGAGGTCAAGCGTGTGGGACGTCTCGCTGATCCTTTGTATTTCTCCAAGTCGAGAACATCTTCTGCTTTCTGAATCAACAACGGTCTCCTGGCTGGTGGGCTGAAGATGCGTTTCTGGCTGCTAGCTGTGGTGACGGCAGTGCTCTGGAGCCAGTGCATCCTTCTAGGGTGGGCTGAGGCCAGGAAGATGCGTAAGAGGCCGAAGGAGCTTGCGCCGCAGCACACCGAAGCATTCAACACCACTCTTTCCAACAGTGAGGAGCTGGATGGCAGTACGAAGGTATACGTCATATATGTCATTTGATAGTTTCTTATTGCTTTTCTTATATGTTTAAGCTATGCTCATTTCCCAGCTCTGCACATGAATATGCTTATGATTCCACATCAGTAGTGTTTAATTATTGTTTTATGTAAGCTCACTGATTGAAAAATTTTTGGAAATTGTCCCTTTAGGGCTACAACAGCTTGATACTGAGGCAGCATCCTCAAAAGTGCACATTTGTACCTTATCTACCCCTAAAATGTGTTTATTATTACCTTAAGGGTACAAGGTACTATCTTAAAATACTAATATGCAACCAACAGTGTATTTTTCAAGGTACGGCCCATGAGACAAGCTAAAATTACAATTTTTGCACATTTTCAGGGTGTCACATGTCTGTGTTTTTGATTACGGTTGATTTTTTGCAAACGTATCTTCGTTTTACTAACAAACTTCTGATATTGTAGTAATCAGTCAGTCTCAAGGCTGTGAAAACACACAGACAGCTGACGCCACTTACTATGTTTTACATGTCTTGGGGCTCTGTTTTATTGAGAACCTCACCCTAACTGGGTGCTAAAATTGCAGGAAAAATGATAGAAGACATGATACAACACATTGGTTATATACACTACCAAATGTTTGCGTTCAGTAAGACTTTTTTGTATTAAAATAATCAAATGTGACAGTAAAGACACCTATAATGTTACAGAAGATTTCAGTTTCAAATAAATGCTGTTCTTTCTATTTATTGAAGAATCCTGAAAAAGAGAGAAAAAAAATCACTGTTTCCACAAAAATATAAAGTGGAAACATATAAACTGCTTTAAACATAATAATAAGAAATGTTTCTTGAACACCAAATCAACATATTAGAATGATTTTTGAAAGATCATGTGACACTGGAGACTAGAGTAATGGCTGCTGAAAATTCAGCTTTGCCATCACAGGAATAAATTACATTTTAAAATATATTAACATAGTAAACAGCTAGTTATGTAAATGTTATATTATGTTATGTTAGTTAATATTTTAAAAAAATAAATGCAGCTTTGGTGAACATAAGAGAATTCTAATAAAAAATGTACTGAGCCCAAACTTTTGAATGGTAATGTGTGTGTGTGTGTGTGTGTGTATATACTGTATATGTATATATATATATATATATATATATATATATATATATATATATATATATATATATAATTTATTTACAGTTGGTATGCTAATGCACACTAAGTCTTCCTGTAGCTCAACAGGATTCACAGGCAATGCACAGAATAATAAATTATATACCTTAAATGCACTTTAAGTTATTTAGTTAAAACATCTGCCAAATGTGTAAATGTAATGCATTTTAGCAACAAATCATTCCTCACAGTATGTCAAAATCACCCTGTAACAGCCAGGCAGAGAAAATACCTCAGAATGATGTGTTTTAAATGCTCTGTTAAATATGTCAGCACACTCATCAGAAAGCCGACTGCATTTGGCACCCACCGTTGTCTCTCATCATACTTTGTAAATGCGCCTGAGCAGAAGTCACCAGCTGCTTAGCAAACTTTGGCTATTTAAACAAGCTTAGAGCAAGCTCATCCAAAGCCTATGATGGAGATGCTACAACCATTTCTGATTAGCTTGGCACGGACTCAAACATGAATGTTTCTTGAGAATTAGACAGGTCTAATTCTCCAGAACAGAATGAGATTCAGAATGATAAACAGAGCAGTTTGCAGGCTCTAATGTGAGAAATGGATGACTGTAGCGTGAGATATGTGAAGAATGCACATTCAGAAGGCCTGATCAGAGCATCGATTAGTCCTCTCAGTAGGTGTTCTCTACCAGAACATGAAAGAGGGCTTGTTTGTTATTTGAGACTTGTGGTGTCTGTAGGTCACGGATGATGAGAACGGTAAACAGGGACTCTTTTGCATTTGCTTATAAAATAAATAAATACAGAATTACCATTAATTTCCATGCACATAAACCTTGGAAAATGTCATATCGTGCTGAATTATCGTGCGTTGACATTTCTGGCTCCGCCAAGGCCAACATATTACTATTCCAACTCTGTATTTGTTTATTGCTCCTGTATTGTTTAGATATCAGGGTTTCCATTGGAAAATTAGCTCCTGTCTCAGCCCACCCATAGAGTTGGCATTCTCAAGTAACTCCCAGCTACCCCTGTGCCAGCCACTCTCACTATAACTGCTTCAGTGATCTTGCTGACAAGGGTTATTGTTTTATTGAGTTTTTACACATCGCTTAAGTATGTTGTGACAGTCTGGTTGTGTCTTATCTCAATACTGTGTTTATTTTTACATTAATATGAAGGAATTTTTAAAAAGGGACAGTCAAAACTTGTGTTTGTGTGTGTGTGTGTGTGTGTATATATATATATATGTGTGTGTTTGTGTGTGTGTGTGTATATATATATATATATATATATATACACACACACACACTATAAATTTTTTTTCAAAGTTTTAAATCAAAAAAAGATTAAGTATGTTTTATAAGAACTTACTATTTAAGGTGTATTACATCTAATTTTATGTTTAACTCCATGTTACTTGCAATGTTCTTTGTAATTATTTATGAAATATACTAGCAATTTCTTAGTGAAAATTAAGAAATTTGGGGTCAGTAAGACTTTTTTTTCCATTAAATTGATCAAATGTGACAGAAAAGAAGCCTGTTGACCTTGAGTCAAACTCTTGATGCTGTACCTTCATTGCATCCCAGGTGTGTCCTTCGCTACTTCCTCCTCCTCATCTTCTTCTTCCTCCCTTCATGGCCCAGCACAGGCAGGCTGCCATGATGTAATTCTTGGGAAGGTTAGATGGGGAGATATTTAAAGACCCTTGGCAGAGCTCTTTCCCAGCCCATTGATTCTGTCATTCACAGGCCAGGCTGACTCCGCTGTGTCTGGGACATCCGATAGGGGCGGTGCGGCCCCCTGAAAAAACTGGGGCAGCAGGCCACATAAGCCCCTCACAAAGCCTCACAGAAAAGGTCCTGAAAGAGGACACCTCGAGAAGGATTAGTCACTCTCCCTCCCTTTGCTTACATTCTTTTCATCTTGTCCCATACAATCAGAGAGTAATGACATAATCACTCTAAAACCCAGTGTTTTGACAGATTTGTCACTGCCAGAAAGCGTCACTCGGGTTGGGGACCCTGGGTGAAATTAATAGGGATGGAGTTCATCTTTACAGGAATAGGTGGGTTTTGTAGGATCCATATGCTACTTGATGTCCAGTTACCTATTTGATTCTTAAAATCCCAATATCAGTCTTTTACTCTTTGCTTATTGTCCTGTAGATGTCACTGTGTTCTGCGGTTTTTGTTTATTTATTTTTTTAGCAGGGTTTGATGAGGGCTTCATTCAAAATCAACACAGCCAGTATAGTCTGATTCATAATTAGATTCACAAACAAATGGATCTTATGAGCAGATTCATTTATTGAAACAAAAAATACAGTGAACCAGAGTAATGACAATAATGAGCCGGTTATATTTAGCGAATCAAAATATTGCGCAACCAGTGTAATTCGCCTCATGAATGAACAACTCTTATGATCTGGTTCATTTTAATGACTTAAAACATACAGTTCAGTGCAACCAGTGTAGTTTGATTTATGAATTAAATGACTCTTATGAGCCGGTTCTTTTTAGTGAATCAAACCATTCTGCGTGACTAGTGTTGTTCAATTCCCATAACAAATGACTCTCTTGAGCTGATTTTTTAAATTGTTATTCGAAAAGATGAGTTATCTGTTTAAATCAGACTAAAACGGTGCCATGTCTAATTTACAAAATGAACAGAGATGTGTTTTTTTCATATGAGAAAAATATAGGCTAATGATTCAGAATCAAATGATATAGAATCAACAGTGGATTCTAATCACAAGCTTGTGAATCTGAATCAAATTCAATCAGGAATCAAGACACAGCTCTATAAAAGAGTGACCGGTGAATGGTAAGTTGTCTCTGTTTTGGCTTCAGTAGTTCTACCTGAAGAAGCCATGAAAACACTGTGTTCTCAAAAACAAAGCCCTTATAAATCTGAAGTTGTTTAATATTAAAAACTTGACTTATTTGCAAATGTGATTAATTGCAAAGAATAGAAATGTTTTAATCCAGCCCTGCTATTTACTTGAACAGTGGCCACTGGGACATTCACATTAGGACAAAGAGTACAGGGAACAGACATTAAATGGGGTACAAATAACTCAAATCAAAAAACCTGCCCTAAACTGAAAGACAACTTGTTTTACTCTCTAAGAGACACAACTTTTCCAATAACACTTCATATGAACGTTTCTCACACACATTACGTCGGTGTAGGTGTTTATCTGAAGTATTTCTCAGCTGTCCATTTGACCTACCACAGATAATAAGGGAAATGAGCACCAGCGCAAACTAACTCAACGTTATAATTTGCACACAAAGCAGGTGTGATGCTGCAATCAGACTCTCTTCAACTCTGACTTTTTTATGGCGAGAGGAGGGCAGGATAATTCCTTGGTAGATCTCATAATAAGTCTTGTGGCTCTCTCTCCCCTCACATGTCTTCACTAGCCAGGAATGCACACTTGATATACATATAAATATCTAAACAATATTTACCCTGCTACGATGGCATGGAACAGCGAGAGTTATTAAAACAACACGAAGCCTCATTACCTCGCCTACATGTTAGTTTTGTAACATTACGAGTGTATTCTGACACATACATGTTGTTGTGCTTGGTACGAGTGAAGATAGAGAGTAAATTGAATTCAGACGTCTTTGATGTCACTGTTTAATGACCAGTGGGCCTATAATGGGCACATTTCCAGCGTTCCCCCCCTGAGTAATAACAAAGTGGTTAACTGCCTGTTTCACTGCTCATGTAAGAATGTGATGAAAGGAGCTTTATGGTAACTGCAAAACAAATATTCGACATACATGCGAAAGAAAAACTCTATCTGTCAACCATTTGGAATGTATTAGTTATCAGACCTTTTCCACAGGGAAGGAATTACAGAATAATGAGGCCTCGCTAATGAAATATACAGTGGTGCTCGGTCTGTTACCTGTTAAATGATGGCCTTTGAAGCTTTCTGCTGCTTGATATCCAGCCAAATAATCATTTCTCTTTTCGTATCGCTATGTTCTGACTTCCAAAGTAGTAATGACTTGGTACCAAAAGAAACCATAATTGCAGGTAAGAATCTGAGGCTATTTTGGTGTCTTTTATGAGTCAGGGTATGTACGAGAAATGGTGGGTGAATTGGGAAATAATGGGTGCGTGACATGGAGGATGTAAATCTGTCTATTTGTTGATACGGTAAAGGGGGATCCTTCCCCAAAGGCATGGGATGGGTAAAATCATCAAGCCATGCATGGATGAATGCACAGACAATCATTATACACCCTTCTAGAAACAACAATAACTTTGGGAAAGCCCTTAGTCACCATTTCTCTCTGTAAAGCACTTGTATAGTGTTTTTTTTGCCAACTATTTCTGATGTGTTTGTATTGCGTGCTTTAGTTATTTTTCAATGTCAACGAGTGTTATTTTTACGGGAACGGCTATTGCATCTTTGTAGTGTTGACAACAGTCCTGAGGAACATGTTTTAAACATGTTGTTGTAAGTATTTTTAATTGTCAAATAGTTTTTCAAATATTGGCATTTGAATTTGGGGCTGAATACTTTTACAACATTTTACATTTAGACAGAAATAGACCTAACGGTTGGGTATTTTTAGCTACATACTTGTCAGTGTGTTACTGTAATGTCTGGTAAATTTTGGACCTGAGGTACAAAGATCAACAAACAGAAGCAATTTCTTCATAAAATGTCACTAAACCTCATGGCTGTGTAAGAACAGACCCAATTTGTAAAGTCTGGACTATATACTTGTCACCGAGTTCATGTCAAGTAAAAACATTTTGTGTCATTTCGTACCTTCAGACTGTGTAATGAAATGGATATACAGCCTAGATGAGGTTACAAGGTTTTTCACAATCAAACACTGCTGCATAATTGTTGATTGTGGCCTCAAGGCAGATTTTGATGGCCGTGTTTATGTTTGCTGTGGCGCACCGCCACAAAAATAGTCTCTGACGTTTTTCTCTGAAAATGAACTTTTTTTTCCCTCTGAATGCACAGTGAGCACTAAGAATTGTGGAGAAATGTTGCACTGTTAATCAAGCTAATTATTTGAACACAGTTCAAATCTAAAAATAAATGTTGGAATTTTGATTTTCCATTATTACCTAAATAATGATTTAAGACTATTAAATTAATCATTGAAACTAATTACTGCAATGCATTTTCAGCAATCATCAGAAAAAACTCTGACAATACACTAATAGGTGCACTACATTTAATTGAATTTGCTCAGGCATTTAGTTCTGGTAAACCCCAAAAAATGAAATTGCAGTTTGGCAAAAAACCATTTACAATTAAACAGAAGTTTGACACGCTACATAAATAAATTACTTTGTAATTACAGATTCCTGCTCACACTTGTAGAAGAGTTACCAGATACTTTTTAGACATTTATAAGTTAGTGGCTGTTCATGTTGTGGACAAAAACAGACAGAAACCTTCGCCAAATGTCTTCATTTGTTTTCCACAGCTGAAAGGCAGGTGTGGAACAACATGAGGTTAAGTAAATAACACAATTTTCATTTTTGGGCGAACCTTTTAACCAATTAACAGAAAAAATGAGATGCAGTTTTTTTATATTGTGTTCATTATGTGAAAATTGCTTTGTGTTTGCTTTGTGGGGCTATTATAAAGTCTCATAAGTCTCTTTTTCTCAGCTTTCTTTCAGACTCTCATCGAAACTCTTTGCTTGACTTTTTTTTACTCAGTCTCTAATGGAGCATTTGGCAGCTTTGCTCCACAAAGCTCTGCTGTTTTAACAGCCCCAAAACAAACTCATCAGAGAAAAATCCATCCCAGTGGTATGCTGAGATAATAACAGCTTGCCATGATCTGTCATGATCTGAAATACTTCAGCGTATTGGGCTTTTCATACAAGCCATGCTACCGCTGTCAACCGAATCGACTGTGTACACAGCGTCCTGAAATATTGGAAAGTTTATCGCACTGAGCAAACCGCTGCACATTCCGTATCAGCCTGAAGTCTCGGTGAAAATGTTCCTTTGTATCCAAAAAATATTTCAGAGGACTTTAACTGTATGTCCAAACATAAAGAATCCTTGCTTTTCTGACAGTCAGAGAATGGTTTATACTTTTTTGAGTAAAGAACATGAGGGAACATGATGAAATGAGATTGCGTGGATATAGATGTGTCTCCACAAACTTCGACGACATTTCCAAGCAGCAACTTCAGGCAAGTTAATCCTTGTCTTGACAGAGTTATGGATCCTCCCCGTACACCAACTGATCTGACTCTGATCATTCGAAGTGTTAATGGAAGTTCCTCGTATATTTTGAAGTGAAGGTGAAAGTGTTGACTTGTCCACCTTGCCAATCTTGTGGAAACTGGTTGTAACTCTCTTCCCGAGGCCAAAAGAGAGTACATTCCCCTTAAGCTTTAAGTTAGCTTCTGTGCTAGCATCTGTGGCTTATACTTCTATTTGGCACAGGAAATTAAACAACTCAATGGAGCCGCCAAAGTCGATATTGATCCTTAATAGAACCGTGTTGAATCAACAGTATTCGGGGGACTTCATGACCTGAGCGTTTGTTCTTTTTGGTAATATTAGAATCCTGCGGATCATTTTTTGGCACGACCAGCCTGCGCTGCGCTGCTTTGACATACTGATGATACAGTCTGTATTTATAAAGCATTCCATAAAAGACAATGGAAAAGAAACAAATCACGTTTTCTCCCTGTGTTTGGGGAAGATCTGAGGGATTGCCTTCTGCTGTAACTGTATCTGTACAGATCTGTCTGTCTTTTGGCTGTCTCCGGGCTCCTAATTCACAACAATAACACTCAGACATCCAACATGTGAGAGGCCTGTGTGCTAGTCAAGTTGTTTATTTTGTTTCCTGTCACAAGAATAGAGGGAGAGAAAAAAAATTACACCCAAGCAAAAATATGAGCTCGTCTCATTCCAGTATGTATAAGAAAAACAAAGGGATACTTTGTTGCAGCTTAACGTGAGGCAGGTCTTTCTGTGAAGAGATGCAGCATGTTAGTTTAACAGATAAGTGATCCAGGTCTCGGTGCCAAACCTAAACAAATTCCATTTCAGACAGCTTACCTCTACAACTTGTCTCTATCTTTGTTTCTATCTCGACCGCAGTCACTTGAAGTTTAGGGAAGGGCTCAAGGAGATTCAATTCATATTTGTGGTTACTGGGATTTATAAAGCCTCACGTTTCATCTAAGCGAAAACATCGTCAGCTCTTCAGCATTGTTGGTGGTTAGTTGACCAAGTAATAATTATGATTAAATAAATATTTTTATTTCATATTTATATAATTATTTAGTTTTCTGGTGGAGTGTAAGTTAAATTTGTGAGTACTGTGTCAAAATGCTATACAGCTAAAAGTCAATGTATGTAGAGCGGATTTTCACAAAAAGGAAGCTTTTTTCTTTGCTTTTGAAATTGATAGATGAAATTTAATGCACAAACTACGATTTAGATCTTAATGGCGGATGAAATATGGACTCATTTTTATAGGCTAGATGAAATTCTAAAGATCAATGTATGATTTTTACCTTATAAATGTATCTGAGTAACAGCAGATTACTTGATTGGTACTTTGTAGGGGTGTGACGAGCACAAGTACTTTTTCATCACACCCCTGCAAACAGTGTGTTCTTTCAAGTAGACAGGCATCTTAAACCATTTTAATATTAAATTCTGAATGCTACTATTGAGAAAGTAGCTCAAATTGTAGAATCTTCCAAAAAAGGGGAGATGTCATTAGTTTGGCTGATGATAGCTGAAGTCATTCCAGTGTGGGATTTAGAGAGTTCAAACTGATGCCAAATAGAATGAGTTATATCACAGATTGCATATTTGATAACCTCTCTCTGAGTTAGAAATCTACCTCTCAGAAATGAACTTCAGGCGCTGAGAGCTTATTGAAAAGAAGAAGCCAGCAATGTTTCCACTGAAAGCCACTGTATGTGTTTAAAGAGTTGCAAAAAGGAACCCACAGTATAATGCAATGTCTCGGGCCTCTCATTTTTAGGTGAACTGTAACGTTGTGCTCATGGAAACTTCTTGAGAGAGATCAATTTAGAAAGTCTGTTTATTTTTCACAGACCCTACTGGGCAAAATTGACGTAGCACCTGAGAGAACTACTGAGAAGGAGTAATTAAGCAAAGAGTAAAGTCCTCAAGAGAAAATTTGACTGACTGTGTTTGGCATGAGGTAGTGCTGCATTCCATACAAAAGACCCATTCCTTTACTCCAGTGGTGCAACCTGCCTTGATGTCTGGCACCATTTAATAGCATCTTTAGATATAATTTTCCTGTGAGGGTTTGTAAACAGAAATTATGACTCATTGGATTTCGTTACGTAGCTACAATGCGCTGCACTCAATGCCAACTGGAGAATGATCTCTGAATTAAATATCTGATAAATCACAGTTAGAACTTCTCCCAGTGACTCATCAAATATAAAAATGGGAATTGCATACCTTTTTTATGCATCCGCTCTGACGTATACACTAACCAAACCTAATATTATGACAGTTTGTCATGTGCATCATCTCCGGAATACTTAAAGTTATAGAGAACTATGAAAAAAAAAAAAAGTCCAATAACATGCATGTCATCATTTCTGTATTTTTATTCAGCAGGTCAGTGAGAACCAGAGAGTGGACCCTCTTGGATCATGGATGGATTTTGTGAAGAGACCTGTGGGCAACTTTCCCGGAAAATGCCGAAAGCGAAAACGACCACTGGTGTGGAAAATCTTTACAATCATATATTATCAAATGTCAAACACATAATCAACAGTAGCACATGAGACAGAGCTGAAATTGTGGGAAGGAGAGGAATTTTCATTCAACCGGAATGTACAGAACAATTCGTATAAATCAAGGAAAATGTGAAATTTAAGAATGTTTTAACAAGTTAAATGAATAGTTCACCCAAAAAAAAAAAAAAAAAAAAGCTGAGAATTTACTCCCCCTTAGGCCATCCAAGATGTAGATGAGTTTGTTTCTTCAACAAAACAGATTGGGAGAAATTTAACATTACAGTATATCACTTGCTCACCAATGGATCCTCTGCAGTCAATGGGTGCCGTCAGAATGAGAGTCCAAAAAGCTGATAAAAACATCACAACAATCCACAAGTAAACCACACAACTTCAGTCCATCAATCAATGTCTTGTGAAGTGAAAACTGTTTGTAAAAAACAAATCCATAAAGGCATTTTTTTTTTTACATAAAACCGTCACTTCTGACCAAAGCAGAGTTCATAGTCCATAATAATGCTTCCTCCAGTGAAAAAGTCAATCTCCTGTTGTCCTTTCACATCAAAATTCACAGACATATTTGTTTATAACTGTTTTGGACTGTTTTTGCTTGTAAACAATGCTTGATCTGGGCATATTTCTCTCCTGATTTAGACGAGACGACTTTTTCACTAGAGAAATCAATATTATGGATAGAGGACTCAAATTTAAATCAGAAGAAACAATTAAAGATCAATTTGTTAATTACAAATACAGCTTTTCACTTCAGTGGAGTGGAGTGGTGTGGATTACTTGTGATGTTTTTATCAGCTGTTTGAACTCTCATTCTGACGGCACCCATTCACTGCATAGGAGCATCACTTTGTGAGCAAGTGATATAATGTTACATTTTTCCAAATCTGTTTTTGATGAAGAAAAAATCACCTTCATCTGGGATAGCCTGAGGGTGAGTCCATTTTCAGCAAATGATCATTTTTGTTTATTATTTCTTTTTTTTTCTTTTTTCCAGTCATGGTATGCCAACTTTTTTCTTAAACATATAGTTATATTGGCCAAGCACCTACAGTGAAGTTTTTTTCGGTGATGTGCATGCTTTTTTGTACTTTAGTACATTCCTTGGCTTACCACCATTACTTACTGTACAAGACATTTTGTGATGGTAATTAATAAAATAGGTAGCTAGAGACACAACTGCAGCACAACTGCAGATGTTTTGCACTTCAAAAAGTTTGAGTGTCTAAGAATGAATTTTTAATGTATAATTTATCTATACCAGAAAATTTGTAATATATTGCATAACACATTCCTCAATACATTTCAAGTTGTTACACATCATTACATAAAGTGAGATGCTCTTTTGAGCATTCAAAGAAATTTGAGTCTTGATTAAATTGGTTTAAAATTATGTAACAGTTATATTTCTTTGCCTATCAGCCTGGTCCCCCGGGCCCTCCTGGACCTCCAGGGCCTCAGGGACCCCCAGGATCCCCTGGGGCAGAGGTCACTCAAGAGGTCCTGCTGCGAGAGTTCAAAGAAATGATCAAAGGTGAGGACCCACAATCCCAGTGATAGACATTTTCTATCATCATCAAGGGGCTATCATGAAGATGAGATGGACATTTTGAGAAATACAGTCAAGAGGTGTCTTTAACTGCATGCAGTGATGTGTCTACTTGTGATCTGCTTGAACAGAGGCCACAGAGAGGCGAGCAGCAGTGGACAGGCCCAACGAACCCAGTCAGCTGCCCACAGCTCTGATTACTCTAGAGAGTATGACCTCCTACAGGAGAATCGAGGAAGCCTTCCACTGCAAACTCAAAGGCCCTGTCGTTGTGGACAAAAAGACTCTGGCTGAACTGCAGAACTTTCAGACAGTAAGTTCAGACAGTAAATATATCCGTCTTATATCATAATGGAATGTCTATCCATCCATCCATCCATCCATCATAATGGAAGTACATCTGTCTTTTTAAGAAGTGGCATAAATACTAAAACATCTAACTTTATCCTACAGTTTATGGTGAAAAAAGGTGAAAATTATAATTATAATATATAGGTTATGTACTAGTACTATGTACTATATATAATATAATTAAAACTGTAACACTTTAGAATAGGGAACACTTATTCACTATTAACTATGACTTTTCCCTCAATAAATTCCTAATTTGCTGCTTATTAATAGTTAGTAAGGTAGTTGTTAAGTTTAGGTATTGGGTAGGATTAGGGATGTAGAATAAGGTCATGTAGAATAAGGCATTAATATGTGCTTAATTAGTACTAATAAATGGCTAATATTTTAGTAATATGCATGCTAATAAGCAACTATGAGACCGTAAAATAAAGGGTTACCATTAAAACTACCCTTTTATAAGTAAAAATATTGATTATTTATTGGTATATTGACTATTATTGACAAACAATAATAGAGAATTCCCAGAAGTCTATGTGTGATCCATATCATTTATTTTCTTCCTTTGGGTTTTTTATTGATGGATATTTTATCCCAAATCACAGTGAGATTTTTAGCCTTGACAAACAATGCTTGCAAAAATACCTTTTTCCATTTTAAACAGCTTCCATAATCTTAATCATAAGCTTTTCATAATCATGCATTTTACGTTTATGGTTTCTGTTATCGTTAAGCTAATGTTTTTAAAATCTATTGTGTTTATAGTTTATGGTCAAATAATGCAATCAGTCACAATTAGGCCTATATCTGGAATTTTAACATCAAATGAACAAAAAAGAGCATTTTGTGTTTTATATTTGTGCTGCATGTTTAGCATATTATTGTTAACAGCCCAACAAAAACGAAGGAAACACTGCATATAAAACTGGGTAGCAGCAAATTCACATTAATGCTAATTCAAATCAGCATTCCAGCTATTTAGAACAGTCATTTACAGTAAATGATACAGCTTCCAAAGCGAACATGTGATCGTCTCGTTGCGGCAGTGGGATTGGCTTTTGCCAGAATGTAAGAAATTCCAGTCTGTTGCAAATAATTTCAGATTGGCTTATTTTGTCTTGGTTCCATTTGGCTTCTTCATGGTGACAGTTTTACACAATACTAAACACCATTTCGAAACGCTTCCAACCTGTGTGTGTTCAGAGTTAAGTGTGTAATTTCTCCATCACCAAACAGAATTACAAATATTTACTCAGCCAATCAAGAAGGGCCTAATCCACCCTCCTCCTAAAAAATATATCCTTTTTCAAATGTGCTACATTGCTGTCTTGGTGGTGTACAAAAGGTACTCTGTCTGAGGTTTTGGATGAGTGAGTGGTGTGTATAAAAATAGACACCATTTGAAACAGTGCGCTGTTTCAAGGAAGAGCTTTACCCTGTGGCATTCTGATCAGCCAAGGACACACACCGAAAATCCATGTTTTTGCAGCGTCTTTTAGTCACGGAAAAAACTGCAATTGATTAATGCGGACAAGATTTAATCTAAGCTCCAATGAGCAATTTAATTCTGCTGATTACTGAGGATGTATGATGCTTACTTTCCGTATTAAAGAAATTATGATCATATAGTCTTTCAGATCTGTCAAATGGATGAAATAACGGTTGTAAATGTCAATGCAAAGCTTTATTCATACAGTGTAGAAATAGTTGTCAAATAAAATTACGTTCTTCTCATATATCTGTTGGGATCTGACATGTATATGAAAGGCATTCATTGTACGTGTTCAAAGCTGACAGCACAAAAATGGCAGAAGCGAACAGTGTTTAGCACACTAATCGGAGGAATCATTATAAAAGCGTCTGAGTCTGGAACTCTTGGTGGGTTCTGGAGGCGTAATGCAGAATAATGTGGTCTGGCATGGCTGCAGCGTGCAGTTATGATCAAAAACAGAATCGGAGGATTCTTGGCAGATGTCTACATATTTCTAACCATTTAATGGTTATGTGCTCCCAAACTGAGCCCTAAAACTGGTATATTTTCGAATGCTGTATGCAGAATGCTTGATTTGCATGTGAGTTTTTTAGTGTGGAGAGCAAGAATTCTGCTGAAAAACATCTTGAGACGCTTGGAATGCTAGTCAGCAATTTACATAGTATGATTTTGAGATAGAGAGTGAAGGGTGTTGATCAATGGTTTTTAGGTGTGTTCACTGTAGGCCCTCTATAATTCTCACCTGTTTCATACCTTCAGCCTCCTGCCAAAGGTGCCTTCCTCAGAGGGACGGGGATGGATCAGTCCACTGGCCGATTTACAGCTCCTGTAACTGGAATTTATCAGTTCTCCGCCAATGTTCATATTGGTAAGGAAAGGCTGAAGGGTTCACCTCACCAGTAACAAACTTTCTGTCTTTCGTAATCTTTTGTTTTCTTACACTTTTTCAGTCTTAGACATGAGGTTTGGAGGTCTGATAATGATTAACGAATCAAACCCATGTTCAAATAATAGAATGCATGAACTGCAAAAATGTACACAATTTACAGTGATTTTTAAAGTACAAATGTATATGGATGGTACACAATTTACAGTTAAAATAGTGATATAATATAGTAATAATAATATTAATATATATACGTTATTTTATTATTTGATCAAAAATGTTTCATTATAAACAGTAATATTGTAAATTTAACAGTAACAGTAATATTTAACAGTAATACTGTGTATTTAAAATTTCTATTCAGTATATTTTAAAATGAAATTTATTCCTGTCATGGCAAAGCTGAATTTTCAGCATCATTACTCCAGTCTTCTGTCTCACATAATCGTTCAGAAATCATTCTAATATGCTGATTTGGTTTTTAAACATTTCTTATTATTATCTATGTAGTTTTGTAGAAACCTTGTTACATTTTATTTCATGATTCTTTGATAATTAGAAAGTTTAAAAGAACAGTTTACTTGGAAAACATACAAAATTTTTGTAACATTATAAATGTATTTACTGTCACTTCAGATCAATTTAATGCATCCATACTGAATAAAATGTTAATTAAAAAAAATGCTTACTGACTCCAAACCTTTGAATGGTGTGATAGGTATGGAGAAATGTAATGGATATGGATATTGAGGGAAAAAAATAAATACACACACACACACACACACACACACACAATTTAGGGATAGAATTGTCTGCCAAATACAGTAGATAGATTAATGGAAAATTCATTTTCTCTGCTATAAATACAAATCCATGGAGTGCAAATTAATATTTCAATGTCAACTCTGCCATCATGTAATGGATGTGTTTCAGACTTGGCACTTTCTCAACAGATGGATTGCATTCCCCTGTAACTTACATTCCAACCGTGCTGCATTTGTTTGCTGAGATTGAGGGTGTCTTGCACAATCTTGCATGTTTAAAAAGCTAAAAAATTTGTGCCGTGCTTGAAAGAGCACAACCATACTTTTTTTTTGTTTTTGTTGGTTGATGCTTTAAAGAGGGGGTCCAGTGATCCTTCATCCGTTCTTTCAGAGGTAATGCTTATGTGGAGTTACACTGAAATAAGCCCCAGGGACTCTGAATGCAAAACTCTTCTAAGCTGTGGCGCCGCCATGCAGCTCCGGGAAAAGGAATTGGCTCTTTGCAGTAGACTGTGGCAGAAAATCAACATCCCCAAACAAATTCACAAATCCACTGCAGACTTATAGAACAGACCAATATTTAGACACGGCTGGAAGTCAAACATGACTGGCTGTGGCATCATGTGCTCCACATACAAAGCTCTGTCAAACAACATTTCAACAGCCTTTACTCTTCATACAACAGATTGTAGTGCATGTCTAAAAAGTATTCTCAGGAAATATGATTTTTTGTACTTTGTGTACTTTCTTGCAGACCACACTGAGGTGAAGAAAAGTAAGAACCAGCTGAGAGCCAGAGACAATGTCCGAGTTTTGATCTGCATTGAATCACTCTGCCACAGATATACGTAAGTTTGCTTTATCTCACACTAAAGGTATAGTTCACCCAAAAATAAAAATTCTGTCAGAATTTATTGACCCTCATGTTATTTCAAAACTGTATGACTTTCTTTCTTCTATGAAACATGAAAGGAACATTTTATCTTTTTTTTTTTTTTTTTTTTTTTTATATACTAGCTTTTATGCCATTGCAAACAAGCTTAAAGGGATAGTTCACCCAAAATGAAATTCTGTCATCATTTACTCACCCTCATGTTGTTCAAAACCTACTGTATATGAATTTCTTTCTTCTGCTGAACATAGAAGATATTTTAAAGAATTTTGGTAACCAGACAGTTTCTGGTCCCCACTGACTTCCATAGTATTTTTCTTCATACTATGGAAGTCAATGGCTACCAGGAACTATTTTCATTTTTGGGTGAACTATCTCTTTAAATAGACACAAAATTACCATAAAAGTATCATAAAAGTGGTTCATACAACTACACTATACTACATAAAAAGTCTATGGAGCCCATAAGGGGACATGGCGATGGAAAATAAAATGAGATGGGCGGAAAAAATTAATTTAATGCTTTTACATTCCCCAGAAACTGTGTTCACTCGCAAAAATAATATGAGGCAGGAGGAAAAACGATATTTCAGTGCTTTTGTGAGCAAATGCAAAGTTTCTCTGGGTAATGCAATACTTTTGCGAGAGAATGCAAAAGTTTTGCGAGAGAACACAAAAGTTTTGTGAATGAACAGCATTTCTCAGGGAGTGCAAACATTTAGCAAGCAAACGCAAAAGCTTTCAAATATATTTTTTCCTCCCATCTCAAATTTTTTCCACCACCAATGTCCTACAAATCATACAATAGATTTGTGTGATAAACAGACTAAACTGTAAGTTATTCTTTACTGAAAACCTCTTGAGAGAAGAAGTGATGTTTGATTCATGAATGAATCATTCAAACTGTATATAATTAATGTTCTAGAATTATATTGTGTTTCCAACTGGCCACACAGAGTTTCTTGTGATTTTCGTTGATTTCAGGTCTTTCTGTCAGACTTAGTGTCAGTTCTGTTAGTAGAACCATCCAGGAGAAAATCTGACACCAGCAATTTTGCTAGAAAAGTTATTATGATTACATTATGTATAATTTACCCTCAAGTAGTCTATTTATTAACATTCGATTTTGGACCCGTTGTCCACCGACCACATCCACATCAATATAAATTCATGACTCAGATTCTAAGGAATACATCGCTTATGATGAAAATTAGTATTTTTCTTGAGCTCCTTCTTACATTCAGAGCATGTGGTTTTTATTTCAGTGGCTTAAGCGTGTGAGTGCATGTCATAAAAATCCTCTTTCACAAATCAAACAAAAATGAATTTACTTAAAAGAAAAGAGAAAAAAACTACTGGGGGAACATGAGGTGGGGAAGGGTGAATAGGGGTGGCAGATCTTGGATAAACTCTTCCAGTGTTTGCTGGTTGTTAGCGCTCTTTTGCTCTTAGTGAGTAACGCATGGGCTGTAAAGCATGTTGTCTGTTCTAGCTGGTGTGGAACCAGCAAGGCATTTCCTGTGTTAAAGTGGAGCAGGCCTTTAAAAAATGTCCTCTCACCTTCAGTCTGGTCCTCGTCACCTTAGTAACCTTTACCGCCACCTTTGACTCGTGGGGTCCCTGTTGGTCTTAGCAACAGTACTGAAGAGTAATTCCTAAAATTTATTGCTGGAAAGTGCTTATAGAGACCTTTAAAGGGAAATTATTAATTTTTAGGAATGTACTTTTATGTATAACAAAACAAAGTGATATTTCTTTGAATAACTGTGCCATGATTTCAATAAGTAAACATGAATTGTAATGGAATTATTTTATAATTGTGCTACTTTATCTTTCGCTAAAATAAAATAAAATAAAATAAAATTAAATTAAAAATTGAGTAGTCTAACCAATTCTGTGCTTCCAGATCTTGGATATGGGAATCTAAGAATCTAATCTGTACTGGCTGTTTTAATTTTGTATTGATTTGTGAAGTCTACAAATTAATAATTTGTTCACTAATAATTTTTTTCTGTACCATTATGCAGATCCTTGGAAATGATTGTTGGCCTTGAGAGTAACAGCAAGATATTTACGGTATCTGTCCATGGACTGCTGGAACTTCAGGTAAGAGTTAGTTAAACATACTCCACTCAGTTTAATGCAGTTTCACTTTTATATAGTTGTATCCTTGTCATACAAATCCGGTGTTTCTGCTGCTTTTAAGAAAAACAACAACAAAAAAAGCTATTTAAAATCTTAACTTAAAACAAATCAGAATGAGTTGTTGATGTGAATGCTAGAAAATGAAATAAGTTTGTTAATGAATGTTTCTGGTCTTATTGTAAGAGATTCATCAGTGCATGTTTTTATTATTAAAAAAAGGTTAACTTAGTTCATAGTGGATAATGTTAACCAATATCTAAATAAGTATTTAAACATTGTTTTGTAAACATTGCATTATTACATTTAGTCTGGATCACTTCTGGTATGAAACACTCAGTTTTCATTATCCAAAAATCTCGCTGAATAACCAGTTTCTTAAAGGGGTCATGAACTGAGAAATCAAAAATTCCCCTGATCTTTTGACATATAAGAAGTCCTTGTGCTATAAAAACATTCTGTAAGTTTCAGAACTCAAAACTTTCTCGTTAGTTTAAAAAAAGCTTATATTGAAGCCAATCTGCCAAAATGACAGGTTGTGGAATGTACCACTCTATGATGTAATAGTGTGGCTAATCACCGCCTGCTTCTACATCACTGCCTGTTTAGCCCCGCCCACCAATTCACGCACGTAGTAGGTAAATGACAAGAGCGGCAAATGCAGTTCTACGCAGAAACCAAATGATGAACTTTGTTTGATGAACTTTAATGAAGATTCAGACCACGTCAGTAAGAACTTGGTCCTTTGTTCACTTCATTTTACCACGGATTCTTTACAAACAAGACACAATTCGACGCAGGATTTTCAGAATGACTGAAACTAAAAGACAATGCTGTGCCAAATATATTGTATATGACGTTGCACCACATAAGTGTGAGTAACTGTTTTCATTATGTGATCACTATTGCTTTGTCTGTTATTACAGAACGTTTGATATGTACTGAGTATTTATACATTTTAACCTAAATCAGGGCAGCGTCCATCTAGGAAGGATGTAGGCTGTTAAACATACACAACTGTTAGCCAGTCAAAACGGTGGGCATTTATTCAGAGTCTACAATCCAATGATGAGGGGGGTTAAAAACAGGACAGAAAATAGCCTATTACTTCTAAATTATATTTTTTGATGTAAAAAGTGGACCTCGGTTCATGACCTCTTTAAATACATAAAATTAAGTAAAATGTGTTGCAGATTGACATCGACTTTGAATAATATGTTTTCTTTCTAACAGGCCGGGCAGTACACCTCCATATTTGTGGACAATGCAGCTGGAGCATCGATCACAATACAGAATGGTTCAGATTTCATGGGCATGTTGTTGGGGGTATAGCCTTGTTTTACAGCCAGACTATATCTGGCAGGCCATGTAAGACTGCATAGTTCCTCTTTGGACTATCACCCAGCACCATATATCCTCATGAGACAATATGTGACTGCTACAAAGCTCTCGGCTTGTTCATGGACGAGACATGGACATATTAAAACCCACAAAGCAGAGACAGTTGGATGCAAAACTGAAAGACTTTACCGAGGACAGTCGATCCACATCTGCCTCTCTCATGTGCCGTCTACGGTCTACAGTGAGGTTTTTACCTCCTCAGAAAGATCAGTTCTCACTGTTTCCACCTACCATGTCCTATTTTGTGATTTATAGATGTATACAAAGAGATTTTTGTATTTTGACATTGTGTTGTTATGTCCTTCCTCTTAATTAATAGTGTTTATATACAGAATGTTTATATACACAGTTTGTTTTCTACGGTGAGAGGTTTTCTACAATACAAGAGCTAAACTATTTTGGATTTATCTTGAAGGAATATTTCACCCCAAAATGAAAATTTGTTAAAAAATTTACTCACCCTCAGACCATCCAATATGGGTTTCATCGAAACAGATTTGGAGAAATTTTGCATTATGTCACTTGCAATGGATCCTCTGCAGTGAATGGGTGCCGTCAGAATGAGAGTCCAAACAGCTGATAAAAAAATGAGAAAAACTTCAGCAATTTTTCATTTTTGTGTGAACTATTCCTTTTAGGATTTTGTGATCTTTTGGAGGTGTTAGCCAAAACGCGCACCTCCTCTTGTGCATACATGCCTGTATTTTTAAATATAACAAGCTAGACAAAGTTTTATTTACAATGCAGCTCAGAAAAGCATGTTGTAGTGACTTGATTATTGATAAAAGAACAGATTTTCCATTATACTCGGCCAAAAGAAGGAAACAGCTAAATACAAGAAAAGGAACCAGATAAATGACTCAGTCTATTTTTATGTCCAACAGCTAACAGTCTCAAACAATAGTGTTTATCAAGGAGTGTGTGTGAATGTGTGTTTGGAAAGCTACTGCCATGATCGATTAGACATGTTAGAGTCCTGCTGAGTTCTCATTTTGTTTACTGCAATGCCAAATACGTCATCTGAATGCTCTGTTTTTCACGTCTCCATGGAAGTTTATTCTTGCTTTCTTTCAGATGTGTTGCTCTTCTTCCTTTTCCCCCAAACGTCTTCTTTTATTAACTTCAGTAAATACAGAAATTAAGATGCACATATATATTAGCATATGTACAATTTTCCATACAAATTATTTATGTTTAAATGTACCTGC
This sequence comes from Spinibarbus caldwelli, assembly GCA_039654775.1. Lineage (NCBI taxonomy): Eukaryota > Metazoa > Chordata > Actinopteri > Cypriniformes > Cyprinidae > Spinibarbus > Spinibarbus caldwelli. The sequence goes on along the minus strand of CM077261.1, from coordinate 13,082,560 downwards.
CAATTAAAACAGATTTATTTCTTTAATTGGCTTCTAGCCTTCCAGTAGATCTCAATACAAGTGAAAATAATGTAAGTGAACCTGTTTAAACATACAGTATTTGCTTGTATTGTGGTGTAATGGAAATGAATCTATATTCAATAAATGTAAAATATCTATTCACCTGGGCATGCTTGCGGTTGACTCAAAATGACTTTTATGAGCTTTGAAATCTTGCTAATGTTCGTAATTCTCTGCTCAATAAAGCAGGCAGGACGTACTCCCGGTGCTGCACGATGAAGCTCATGGAAAATATTCTTTGGTGTGGTAGTGTGGAAAATGCTTCTTTGCATCATTTGCATTGTAAATAATCCAGGATACCTCAAATACCTTGGCAAACAAGAGCACGTTTGACAGTATGCCACCTTGGGCACACCAGAGATCCATCTATGAAATCCAATCATTTGAGTGTCATTTAGATTGTCAAATGGAAAAACATAACACTTACATTGTGCAGATAATTTTTTTTTTTTTTTCTACAAGAACTGTTGTTTTGCAGAAGCTGCTGCACCTTCAAGCCTCATCTTTAGTCAATAGGCCTTTCATTCTTCTTTTCTACTTACACTCTCAGAAAAGATGGTGCAAAAACTGTCACTGGGGCAGCTTTTGTCAACAGGTACACCTTTGTACCTAAAGAGTCCATATTGGTGCCTTAAAGTTACATAGTAGTATCTGACATCTACAGGTGCATCTCAATAAATTAGAATGTCGTGGAAAAGTTCATTTATTTCAGTAATTCAACTCAAATTGTGAAACTCGTGTATTAAATAAATTCAATGCACACAGACTGAAGTAGTTTAAGTCTTTGGTAATTTTAATTGTGATGATTTTGGCTCACATTTAACAAAAACCCACCAATTCACTATCTCAACAAATTAGAATATGGTGACATATCAATCAGCTAATCAACTCAAAACACCTGCAAAGGTTTCCTGAGCCTTCAAAATGGTCTCTCAGTTTGGTTCACTAGGCTACACAATCATGGGGAAGACTGCTGATCTGACAGTTGTCCAGAAGACAATCATTGACACCCTTCACAAGGAGGCTAAGCCACAAACATTCATTGCCAAAGAAGCTGGCTGTTCACAGAGTGCTGTATCCAAGCATGTTAACAGAAAGTTGAGTGGAAGGAAAAAGTGTGGAAGAAAAAGATGCACAACCAACCAAGAGAACCGCAGCCTTATGAGGATTGTCAAGCAAAATCGATTCAAGAATTTGGGTGAACTTCACAAGGAATGGACTGAGGCTGGGGTCAAGGCATCAAGAGTCACCACTCACAGACGTGTCAAGGAATTTGGCTACAGTTGTCGTATTCCTCTTGTTAAGCCACTCCTGAACCACAGACAACATCAGAGGCGTCTTACCTGGGCTAAGGAGAAGAAGAACTGGACTGTTGCCCAGTGGTCCAAAGTCCTCTTTTCAGATGAGAGCAAGTTTTGTATTTCATTTGGAAACCAAGGTCCTAGAGTCTGGAGGAAGGGTGGAGAAGCTCATAGCCCAAGTTGCTTGAAGTCCAGTGTTAAGTTTCCACAGTCTGTGATGATTTGGGGTGCAATGTCATCTGCTGGTGTTGGTCCATTGTGTTTTTTGAAAACCAAAGTCACTGCACCCGTTTACCAAGAAATTTTGGAGCACTTCATGCTTCCTTCTGCTGACCAGCTTTTTAAAGATGCTGATTTCATTTTCCAGCAGGATTTGGCACCTGCCCACACTGCCAAAAGCACCAAAAGTTGGTTAAATGACCATGGTGTTGGTATGCTTGACTGGCCAGCAAACTCACCAGACCTGAACCCCATAGAGAATCTATGGGGTATTGTCAAGAGGAAAATGAGAACCAAGAGACAAAAAAAATGCAGATGAGCTGAAGGCCACTGTCAAAGAAACCTGGGCTTCCATACCACCTCAGCAGTGCCACAAATTGATCACCTCTATGCCATGCCGAATTGAGGCAGTAATTAAAGCAAAAGGAGCCCCTACCAAGTATTGAGTACATATACATTAAATGAACATACTTTCCCGAAGGCCAACAATTCACTAAAAATGTTTTTTTTTAATTGGTCTTATGAAGTATTCTAATTTGTTGAGATAGTGAATTGGTGGGTTTTTGTTAAATGTGAGCCAAAATCATAACAATTAAAAGAACCAAAGACTTAACTACTTCAGTGTGAATTCAGGTAAATTCAGTGTGTACTGAATTTATTTAATACACGAGTTTCACAATTTGAGTTGAATTACTGAAATAAATGAACATTTCCACGACATTCTAATTTATTGAGATGCACCTGTACATATTAGCACCTAAAGGTACTATTAGTACCTTGAAAAGGTACCGCCCAAGCAGCTTTTGTACTTTTTTTCTTAGAGTTTTTGAGAACCAAAACTGTTCAAAACAAAACAGTGATCTTGAAGTTTTGAAAATTCTGAACATTCTGAAGGATGCCCTTAATGCTCTGGTGAAGTTCTTCTATCATAAGCCAATACCACAGCTTTGTAATACAAAGCATTGTGGTTACATTATCAATCTTCTGTAAAACCGTCTGCTGCAGTGTTATTTTAGTATTATTTATATACTATCATAGATTTTATTAATATTTTGAATGGGTTATTATTTTTATATTTTTCAGTTGTAATTTTAGTTGTACTGTCATGTGGTTTTGTCATTTGTTTTAGTTTTTTTATATTTCTAAATAGTTTAGATTTAGGGTTGCAAAGGCAACATCTAAAAATTTTGGCAAAAACTTACAAGATTGTTTCATTTGTTAACATTAGTTAACTACATTAGTTAACATGAACTAACAATTAACAATACTTCCACAGCATTAGCTAATGTTAATCTCGACATTTACTAATACATTTTTAAGATCAAAAGTTCTGTTTACATCAGTTAATGCACTATGAACTAACATAAACATGGACATTTTAAAGGAGACCTATTATGCTACTTTTTACAATATGTAATATAAGTCTCAGGTGTACCCAGAATGTGTATGTGAAGTTTCTGCTCAAAAAAACCCACAGATCATTTATTATATGATTTTGAAAATGCCTATATTGAGTGGAAGCAGAAACACTCTGTTTTCGTGCATGTCTCTTTAAATGCAAATGAGCTGCTGCTCCCCGCCACCTTTTGCAGAATAGGGCTGTGCCTTTACAGCTCCTTCCTCAGATACCTGCTAAAAAAAACAAACATCTGTTTGGTTTTGATTATCTTGTCTATCACGTTGAAATTATGCGTTTTGAACCATATTAGTTTAAACTTCTGATATACGGTTTTCTGAACGCACACATCCGAAACACACGCACAGAAAGTGGCTGTCACACAGCATGTGCTTATTAAACTAAGCTCTCTTTCATGTCTTATTGCGCTTAAACTGTCAAATGCACACAAGTTTATGTTAAAAACTCACATAAGTTACAGAAACAGTCAGTTATGTCTGTGAAGGTAAACATCTGGAAAAGAAATCATGTTTATATTAGATCTGTGTGGCAGCAACGTAATATACACTAAATAAATCAATAAATCCACTGCTGGGACTCTAAACAGTGTTCTGTGTGTTTGTCTGTGCAGCCAAAGACAGTACAGTTAGCATGCTTTGCTCGAACTTTGGCCATGGCATACACCGTTGTCGCTTGCAAAAACAGAATGGTGGTGCCCTGGGTGGAAACTTGCAGATAAGGGGCAGTAATATTAAAATAAGATCCCCTTTCTACGTCATGGGGGGAGCAAAATCTGAGCGGCTCTTTTTTTTACAAGCTTGCAGAGAAAGGCTTACAAAAAAAAAAATACTGGGTTGTTCTTTTTCACATTTTCTGGGTTGGTAGATGCACCGGGGTCCCGATTATAGCACTTAAATGGAGAAAGTCAAGTTTTCATGATGTCACACTACTAACCCAACTAACAAAAGCTAATAAATGCTGTTCAAATATATTTCGGTTACACATTATTTTAAGGTATCCTTGTTACAGTGTACATGTACTTATAATTATATAGTTAGGGTTAGGATTAGGGTTTGGCTTAGGGTTATTTGCATGTAATTATGCATAATTAATTGTTATTATAATAGTAAGTACATGTAACGTGTAACAAGGACACCTTAAAGGGATAGTTCACCCAAAGATGAAAATTCTGTCATTAATTACTCACCCTCATGTTGTTCCAAATCCGTAAGACGTTCGTTCATCTTCGGAACACAATTTAAGATGAAATCTGAGGGCTCTCTTACTCTCCCATAGAGGTTACTACCACGATCAAGGCACAGAAAAGTACCAAGATGATCGACATAGTCCATGTGACATCGGTGGTTCAACTGTAATGTTACGAAGCTACGAGAATACTTTTTTGTGCGAAGAAAACATGCGTGGACGCGCGTTCACGACAGTACCATGATGCAAGTGCGTGGCGGCGCTGGCGCTGACCCTGATCCGGCGTGATGCCGTTGAACACATGCGCCATGCCTTGTGTTCAACGTCATCACGCCAGATCTGGGTCAGCGCCGATGTGGTGACAAATCATGGTACTGTCGTGAACACGCGTCCACAAGTGACGCAGTAGAGGTGAAAATGTGGAATAAAGTCTTTTTTTTGTTTTCTTTGAGCAAAAAGTATTCTCGTAGCTTTGTAAAATTATAGTTGACAGACTACATGGCCCAGAAAAGTACATTCACTACAAGTACATGGACTACTTTGTTGATCATCTTGGTACTTTTCTGGGCCTTGAACTTGGTAGTACCCTTGCTGTCTATGGAGGGTCAAAGTGCACCCGGAATTCATCAAAAATATCTTATTTTGTGCTCCGAAGATGAACAAAGGTCTTACAGGTTTGGAACGACATGAGGGTGAGTAATTAATGACAGAATTTTCATTTTTGGGTGAACTATCCCTTTAAAATAAAGTGTTACCTATATACAGGTATCTCATCGTTAATTCATGTTAGTTAATGCATTAACTAATGTTAATGAATACCAAAGTTTTTAGTTTACAATTTTCATCAAATATTTATTTTTATTTATAAAAGAATAAAAAATGTATATTTTATGACTAAGCTTCAATTAAGATGATTACATTTTTTTGTAGTTTTAGTGTAGGTTAATGATAACAACATTGTTCTGTTGTAACAGTTTAATGACACTTAGTTTTCTATGGTGAAAACTTAGTATGTACAATACAACAGCTAATCTAAGCGATCATCGATGAGTTTAATGGTCTTTTTGAGATGTAAAACGCCCATTTCCTTATTACTGGATTTTGTACGAGTTTACTATGCACCTTCAAAAAGCGTTTTACTATCTTGGTAACTGATTTAACAACAGATTTTCCGTGATGCTTGGCCAACAGAAATCCAGCAAAAAAGTGATGATGTTTCAATCTATTTTTGTGTCCAGGTCTGTAACAGTTTTGCAACAGCTTGACTAAATTAAGCCCTTATTATGTGAAAAATGTACACATAAAAGACTCCCAACACTTGTGACAATTTTGCACCACTTTTCTTTGCACTTAGGGATAATAATTGAAACCTGAATGCTAGTTACACAGTGTCTGCAGGTAATCTCTTTCAGCTGTTATCATTATCAGCATGGACTCGCACAGTAGCCGCAGCTCATCTCAACCATCCCACATTCACTTTAATACAGTTACTAACAGACTGTATTTTGAAAGCTTTCGTTCATTAATCAGTATTTGGAGGATCCATTCAAGGACTTCCCCTGCCATTTTGACATATACTGGAGATAAACATCATATCACAATGGGCTCGAAACAAAAGAATGAGCTCTAAAAAAAGAATAAGATAAGTTGATATTTGGAAAAGTGTCTCATAAATAATGCTGCTGTTTGGGTGATCCATATGGATATATTTTAATGAGGTTTTCCTATTATGTGTAAATATTATAGAACACATGTAAGGCCTTCACATTTCATACTGCAGCTTTTTTCTATTCTTGAACAAGACTATTTAATATGTGAGTTATGTTCTAGACAAGATTTCTAGACATGACTTTTTCAGTCAAATGTTTGAAAACATAGACAGCTAAACTCCTTCACAATTTAGTTGTAGATTTATACTGCGGTTATTGGAACATGTGGTTTTAAAAACTAACTATGCTTTGCCTGGCATAAAAACTCTTGGCTGAAGGGCTGCATGGCCATTTTCTTAAAATAACATTAATTGGAGCACAGAAACATGTGGTTAAGGACACTAATGTTGCACTTTTAAAGAGAACTAATCAACTCTTTTATAAGCTGTTAGAATCGACTGAGAAGAAACAGTGGAAATGCGAGTGTATGCCAAAACAATAGACAAGAAGTGTCTCAGGGTGTGATGATTATAATTGATTAACAGATATCAGCTTCTTTCTTTTTGTTAAATAAGGCTCACAAAAGCTCCTTAAAAAAATTTATTTACTTTTTTCTGACCTACAGTTATTTCTACCACACTGAACGACTGTGAAAAAAGTTTTTTTTTTCGAAAGCCAGTGAAGAGTGTGAGATAAAATTTGAGAAAGTGTGTGAACAATCAAGGTAAATATCACTTAAATAATATTTTTATTGTTCATCATTTCCATTCAAGTGGTCAATATGCAAAATTAATTGAAAAAAGTGTTATGATTATAAAAGTAGTCTAAGCGAGGCAGTAGTTTTATTCTAAAAATGTAATATAATTTCCACAACAATTTCCACCAAAATCAATTGAGATTTGATAGAAATTTTCAGGTGAATAAAACAAGTATTTGTTGAGGCATGTATGTTCACTCATTAGAAGACAAATATGACTTAATTTAAAAAAATATTTGGGGAATTTTATAGCTATGAAATAGCTGCAACATTGGCCAACATCATTCATTAACTGTTCTGTTTAAATCTTTGTCTTTGTATTCAGCTATATTGTTTTAATGTGCAATTTGGAAGCGGCTCTTAGCTTCTTTTTAAAAACAAAAACAAAAAAAAAAAATGTAGGTCTTATTCACAGAGGACTTAATATTTAAATGCATTCAACACACATTACATTCTTACATATTGCTATAATAATTCTCAAATATTAGAAGGACTATCACTGCAAAAGATTTGTCTTTTTGTTGATATGTTGTTGTTTTAAATATGTTTAATGACAGCTATGTGAGCATGCTTCAACTCATTCACCGTCCCAATGTGGAGCGCTCAGAGCCTGCCAAGGCAGTTGCGAAACCACCTTGCACCACAAACTCTCTGACAGGAATTTCCCATTGCCCCATTATCAGCATCAGACAAGCTGAGTGATCCCAATTACCTCTTGCCCAAATGCTAAGAGCAACTTTTTTTTTTCATAGAGGAGAGTGAACGTTTATGAATGGTTCCATTGTGAATGTGAAGTTACCTTGTTCGCTGAGCACTGTATAAATAATCACAGCGTATGGCTGTAGCCTATAGGTTTTAATTAATAGATTCCTCATCCTCAACAAGAGGACAGGTAGGAAGATAACAGCACAGACGTGCATGGATTGACTCCAGAGATAAAATGAGGCACCGTTACATGTTTAACAGGCTTCCTCTTCACAAATCTATGCCTTCATTGTTGCACTGTAAAAAGCAAAAATGTTCCTTCATAAGACAATAACAGCAGATTTGTCAAATCTATTGAGAAGATTTCAAAGCTAGGCCTTTCAAAAATATTCTGACTTTTAATAATATTACACTATACTGTTTAAACATTTGGGGGTTTTAAGATTTTAAATGTTCTCCAAGGCTGCATATAGCAAAATAGTAATTTGTTAAATTTTATTACAATTTAAAAGAACCATTTTCTATTTTAATATATTTAACAATGCAATTTATTCCTGTGATGGCAAAGCTGAATTTTCAGCAGTCTTCAGTGTCACATCACCCTTCAGAAATGACTGTAATAATGCTGATTTGGTGCTCAATAAATAAATAAATAAATAAATAACATTGAAAACAGCTTTATATATATATATATATATATATATATATATATACACACATATATATATATATATATATATGTATGTATGCATGCATGCATGTATGAATGTATATATATATATATATATATATATAATTTATTTGAAAAATAGAAAAAATAAAAGAACCACATTTGAAATCTTTAGTAAAATTATAAAAGTCACTTTTGATTAATGTAATGCATCCTTACTGTATAAAAATATGAATTTCTTTAATATAAAATCTGACTGACATAAAACCTTTTGAACAGTAATGTAAATTTAAATATAACTGAATTTTATGCGATTTCTGTAATAAAGTAAATTTTAGATATACTGGGAAGATCGCTCTTTACTGACACTAATAAAAGCATAAAACATTTGTTCAAAATATGAAATATTATCTAAAGTAATATAGCTACCTTTCACAACATATCTGCATTTAATATGTATATAGGCTATTTAAATAGTCTGTTTCATAAAACTTATGAAACAGCAAAAAATTAGAAATAAGAAATATGACAAACCATTGTTTAGGCCAACTTAAAATGTAAATTAAGGAAATGATAACATTATAACTGACCTGATAACATAAAAATTGAAATGGTTGTATACAATTACTGCATGTTAAATGTGACAACTTATGAAACTTGTTCTAAACATATAAATTTAGGTAAAATTATTCTTTTGTAATATATCTGAACCACCAAGTCCCAGTGTGGTTTTATTGTTCACTTCTTTCCCCAACAGCTATTATACATTGTGTGGTTTTTTTTTTTTTTTTTGAAGGATTGAATTCACAAAAAATATTTAAGATAGTTGTGAAACCAACTCCCCAGAGAAAACAAGCATTTGGACTTGGACTGACTCCAAACCTTATAGTTAAGATATATTGTAGCCCATGTGACAACTAGCCCCGGCATTTCCTACACTATGTGAGATCACATGACCAAACCCTGAAGTCAGACACAAAAAGAGTTTCTCTAAGAGACCTGGACATTATACAAGACCATCGCAGTGGACGTTTGGAATGAGCCATAGTTCTCTACTATTGCTCCAAATTTCCTATTTGTCAGCATTTCCAAACAAGGCCACCTGTAGAGAGCAGAGCAGACAGAGAGACTCTCTCCCTGGGCGACGCTGAGTCCCTGTATATTATGTTTTGTGCATGCTTCAGATTTTTTCATGGCAACCCGAGTTACTCTAAACAGCTCTGCGCAGCCCCAGCCCCACTGATACCAGTCGCCACCAAACACAACGGTCACTATGGCAGCGGCTCGATCCTGTCTTGTTTCGGTCTATTGGCTGAAAGATTGGATGAGGTCAAAGAAAAATGCCTAAAACTGTCTAAGACATTTTGTCCCGGGATATTTCAAGTAGCACATTGTGCAATTTGTCTGAAAAGCACTCTTTTTTGTTTATTTTCGTTATTAGCATTATTATTTGTCCGCCTGTCTCTAAGTCCCCACCTGGCAACATAGATTCTTTCTTTTCTTTTATCCCACTCTCTTTTTAACCCCACTTGTATTTGTGGTGTTCTGGATTATAAATGAGCCTGACAAGTCTCTCCAAGCTTACGTTACAATGTGCAGCACTGTAAAGCTTTGGAATGAGCAAAGTACACAGACAGTGAGCAACGATTGATTTTCCTATAAATTGTGAGCGGGAGCTATTGCTCAGACAAGGAGGCTCCGGTAAGACACTGAAGGCCTTGCCAGGAATGAGAATGATGCTCCTGTCTCTGTCTATTCCTCATTCTGCATGCAGAGAGAGAGAGAGAGAGAGAAAGAGAGAGAGAGGTGTGCCTACCATTATGGGCTGTGAAAACTGCTTACCTTATTTCCAGCATCATTAAAACCAGATGGTAAATATTTATTAACATTTTGACATCAGTGATAATCATAAAGGACAACTTGATTTTTGTTGAATTGAACTGAATTTAATTTAATTAAGCCATGGTTATAATTCAAGTGACAATAACACCAGTAACATATTTTTAATTTATAAGAAAATGAATTATGATTTTTCCAAAGATGCCATCAATAGCATCTCAAACACACACTACTCAGATTAAAATCTAACATAATATCATTAAATCTCTTTGTTTTTTTAATAAAAATCTCTCACACAAACATTAACAATGTAACACTAATAACACGTGAATTACCTCTGTAAACAAATACATTTAAAGGTAAATTCAAGGGAAACTCACCATGTGCACATTTGAACAGCCAATTCTTCCTCTGAACTTTGACCTTAGAAGTACCTTTTCATAACTTTTATAATAATAATAATAATAATAATAAACATATCATGAAATAAATGGTAAATGTTCTTTCAAAATTATTTTTATTATTAAATATTTATTTTTACACATTGCACCTTGTTTGGACTAATCCTAACTAATGCTAAAATAAATAAAAATGAGCACCTGGCAAAATAAAATATGCAAAAATATATTTTATGGTAAAAATATAAAAAACTATTTTACAAAGAGTCAAATCATTTCAATTTGTTAAAAAAATAGGTGTTTTTTGAATATTTGAATACTTACTCCTTAAAGTGTGATGATTTTTACAAATTTTGATAGTTTACCCAGTGCTGCTCTATTAACAAAGATATTCACTTGACATTCCTGTTAAAAATATAGAAATTAGGGATGTTTCAAAACATTTTTTGATTAAGCATTATTCATCATGTCATTATGTTGTCAAATTGTAAAATTTTTCAAAGATTATTTATAGCAATATGTTACATTCTTTGTTTTAGACCGCAGTGGGATTTTACATAAGCAAATACAAATCATCTTATATTTACATAGTTATACAACCACAGTTCCAGCTGGCATTCATCTCCATTTTCATAATCTCTCCAACTCCAAAACTGCAAAGCAACACCCTGAGGAAAGACTCGTGAAGATACATTATGAATCACATAGCGGCCTCATTAGGTTAATTACCCCACAAACGCACAGCGGCTGGGCATGTTCACTTCAGAACGGCGACTGCGAGACGTGATGACACAGGCTGTCTTTGAGAGCGTCCTCATAATTGCTCCGGCTCTGACACACATCTGTCAGTGACACACTGCTCACGTTAATGCCATTCTGTCCACAAAAACCGAGGGGGAAGGGGGGATTTTGGTACTTTGGGGTTGGACAGGTTGCCCCTCGGAGACCGTGGGAGGCCCGAACTGGAGCCATTGGTTTAGATTGGTATCGTGTTAATGGTTCCCCAGACTCTGAGACCCACACTGGAAAACCGTAAGAGTCTGAAGAATGCAGATCTCCCCAAATCAATGTCCCAATTAGAGACAATTGCACGTACAGATTTGAGTCAGGCATCCAGACGCAATATGCCTGTTGGAACGTGGCCCTTCTCATACTGTCCCATCTAGCCTTAGTCATCGACTGTTTCATATATGCTGTTTAACAACAACATTTACGCCATAGTATAAACTGTGAGAGACATTCCACTTAAATAATATCCAGTGATACGTTCATTATGTGGAATGGTCAGGCCATCACTTCCCACAGACCTCCAGTGTCCAGGAGCAGCCGTCAGTCATGCTCTCTGCTCAGCGCCACTGTGCTGGGCCGTTATGAGAAACATGTCAAGCATCTGTGATGAGGAGACAGGGATAGAACTAATAGCACTAATCAGAGTAAATCTGCCCCTATTATCTCAGCTCTGAGTGATAAGACAAGTGGAGGGGCTGTAGTTCCCCACGACAGACTGATGGAAAAATGCAATGCTGAACTTGCCTGGATGATGGAGTAAACAAATCAGCGAAACCAGCAAATGATCACATACTTCAACGACTCGATCTAACACTGCAGTTTAGATTTGCTGCCATAATCTTAAGTATTTAGATTGATTCAGTGATGTTAAATAAAACTATTAATTAAGAATTTTTTCATTTTTATATAGTTTTTACAAAAGGTGCTTTAGTCAAATTTCCTTCACTTCTGGGTACAAATTTGTTTCCAAATTTGTTTTTGAAAGACATCTCTTATGCTTACTGAGACTACATTTATTTGATCAAAAATACAGGGAAATAATGTAATATTGTGAAATATTATTACAATTTAAAGGGCACCTATTATGCAAAATTCACTTTTACATGTTGTTTGAACATAAATGTGTGTTGGCAGTGTGTGTACACAACCACCCTATAATGATAAAAATCCGCCTGCTTTTTATTCCCCATAAATCATAAGCAGTGTCTCAGAACAAGCTGTTTGCAGAATCTGTACAATGTGATGTCACATTTTCAAGCCCCGCCCACGACTGTTGACGGACACATTAGCAGAGAGCCCGCCTTGAGTGAGCCGCACACAATCCGCCATCTTCACGCTAGAGCATTTAAAAGCAGCATTTAAGTAAGAAACGTCTTCTTATTAGAGCTACAGAAATGATTCATTCAACAGCAGTGAGTGATTTTTTGATTTTATTTTGTTTGGCTCATATTATCAGCATAGACAGCAGTATAGGTACTGTATATTATGCTGCTGTCACTTAATACACAGATCTAATATAAACATGTGATTTCTTTCCCAGATGTTTACCTTTACAGACATAACCGACTGTTTTTGTAAATGATGTGTTTTAACATAAATTTGTGTGTATTTGACAGTTTAAGTGTAATAAGACATGAAAGAGAACTTAGTTTAGTACTCACATGCCATGTGACAGCCGCTTTCTTTGCGCGTGCTTCGGATGTGTGCGCTCAGAAACCCGTATATCAGAAGTTTAAACTGATATGGCTTTAAAACACATGATTTCAGCGCAATTGACATCAAAACCAAACAGATGTTTTTTGATAGAGTATCTGAGGTAGGAGCTGTAAAGGCAAAGTCCTAAATCTGGAAAAGGGGGCGGGAAGCAACAGCTCCTTTGCATTTAAAGAGACATGCACGAAGACACTGTGTTTCTGCTTCCACTAAAGGGGCATAATAGATGCCCTTCAAAATCACTGATTTCCATTTGAATATATTTTAAAATGTAATTTATTCCTGTGATGGCAAAACTGAATTTTCAGCATCATTACTCAAGTCTTCAGTGTCACATGATCCTTCAGAAATTATTCTAATATGCTGATTTGCTGCACTGAATCAGAACATTTGGATAGTTTGTTTTAATTACCTTTAAAAACACTGATAAATTGCTCAGAAGTGTTCCCAAAGGCATTTTAAATTTTATTTTTGTGTGTGTGTGTAAAATAAAATCATCATAAATGATATTATTATATTATTTTTATATAATATTTCTCTGTCTCTTTTATAATCATGAAAACATCATTAGTTTCTGAAGCAATATTTTTTCAAGATACTTTCTGCTTTCAAAAGACACTGACATTTACAACCATCGAGCATCTTCAGACATTAACTCAGCTTTTCCTTTGAAACAGTTGATTATGAGTTCCAGGTTACTCCAGAGAGAAGTAGGAGTAACACGGGAGTGAGATGGAGACAGCCAGAAGGAGAAAAATCTGAAATATTGCCTTGTCTGGTTCATAAAGTTCAATGTCAGCAATCCAAATGGATTTCTCATTCTCCCGTTGGTGATGGTATGTGGTGTGGTTTGACACAGCTTTGTGCAGACCCCGTACACACAAACTCCCCCTTCGGCTTCTCAGCCAGCCACCGCGCCATCACTCAATCCGCTCCTTGTTACAGAGCTCATAAATGTCAAAAATATCAGAGCCATTACAGCTATACCTCCATTTATGCTCGTTTTAGAAAAGTGATCTTCTGCTGGGTGCTGATGGGGTGTCCGCCAGGTCATTTGGATGGAGAGTCACTCAGCGTCCCTCTGTCGATGCCTCTCAGCCCCTGCTGTGATGAGGCCTGTGTCTTGCATGAAAGATAAAGGGATGAAAATGAAATACATTTGACCACATAACTGTCAAACTCATAATTTGCACACCTTTTAACTTTGGCATTCCATTGCCGGCTGTCCACATTTCCTCAACATACTGGAGCAGATTTTTTAGTCGCAGAGTTGAATGTGAGATCACAGTCAGGTGAGAATATATTGAGGCTGTGGCTGATATAATGGTCTAGCTAAGTTCTCCATTTGTACCAGCTTTGTAGCTCATAATGCGTCCTCTCCACATGGTTGCAATAATCAGAGGGCTTTCCTTAAAATCCAGTGCAAGGCATTAAATGAAGTGTCTGTGATAATTCTATTAACATAGCTTCAGTTCTGTTGTATTAATATTAGGGATATGGGGAAAAGGACCATCACATGCAATATATAGCTATCATGTTTTTTTATGTGTATTTTTACATGTATGTTAATTTTTCTAGTGCAAGGTGTTGTATGAAGTGCATGTTATATCTCTGTTAACACAGTTTGAATTTTGATGCATTAATTTTAGGTAAACAAGGTAATTTCTTATGAAATGTATGAATAACACTGAAAAAAAATTGGTGTAGAAACAATTTTCACTCAAAAATTGCTAGTAAAGTTCACAAACAGTTGCAAAGAAACAGTGAGTAACACATTTAAACATTAAATTTTGAATTATAAAAACACAAAAGGACTTGTAAACAATGTACATCTCCTATTTATTTTTATTTATTCATTTTTAAGATAAGTGTTTCGGTAACACTTAAAGCCTTTATGTGTATAATGCATTATAAAATCCGTTTTAATGCATTAATTACACCTTGTAATTAATGCACCTTATAATGCATTGTACAATCTCATGAAAATTTGTAACCACAGTTATTACATTGTAACATATTGTTACACTATGCATTTTAAATTTGATTATAATTATTTACGACAAGATATAATGTATTACAACGCACATTATGAATAATTATAATGCATTATACCCTTCAATAACCCTTATAAGGCATTATACATAAAGACTTTAAGTAAAGTGTTACCTATTTTTCCTACTGCACTTATGTTTTTAATGGGGGAAAAACCCTGCAGATACTCTAGCTGCTAAATAATACCACTTGAAGAAAAAAAAAAGAAAATTTGTGGACATTATTTTCCCAATGTGGGACAGGTTTACAATCTCATGCTGGCAGAATATATTCCTGAAATAAACTTTCCAGGCTCTGGGAGTGAAAACAACTACTTTTCTTTAGTGAGTGCTACTGGCCTCAGCCTGATATTCATCAGCAGGGATAACCTCTGACCTCTGGAATCATGTGATGCTGAGTGCTGGGGATCCTGCTGTAGCCAGACAGTCTGACTGTGTAGCAGCATCTCTTTCTCGCTTACATGCCCTCATCTTTCTCTTTTCCCCTCTCTATCTCCCCTCAACGCCCGCTTCCTCCCCTAGCCTGTGGTTAGGCTCAACAATATCACTATGTGTTTGCTTTGTAAATATTCTTTCACACCACCCTCTCTTAAAAGACTTCAGCACAAAAAGAAAACTCTCATACTGAAAGCTGGGAGGACTCTCACATAGTACTATTTTTCACTATGTGAAACTGCTAAAAAGCATCTATTCTAGTCCTGTTCCTTTACTCTCATGGGCCAGTCTTCTGAATTTATAGAGATAGTTCATCCAAAAATGAGAATTACCCCATGATTTACTCACCCTCAAGCCATCCTAGGTATATATGACTTTCTTCTTTCAATCGGAGTTATATAAAAAAATGTCCTGGCTCTTCCAAGCTTTATTATAGCAGTGAATAGGGTTTAAGATTTTTAAGTCGAATTAAAGTGCATAAATCCATATTTAAAACTTTATAAACCGTAATTTCTACCTTCCGCTAACTGTCGTACGCACGCTTACGAGAGAGTGGCGTTCCAGCGGATGACATAGGCGTAGCGTAAACAACAGTGAGAATATGCTAGTCTCGCGAGAACCAAGTTTTGTTTACAGCAAAGAAAAACCAGTCTCCTCTTGGCTTATATCGAAATCCTTTGACATTTTTCTTTACAAATCCTCGTTTTGTACTTCTGTAATTCATGACTGGTGTTTTGTTTTGCTCAGTCCACTGTGCTTCCAAGTGCATCACTGCACTACGTCATCCGCTGGAACGCCACACTCAGTTAGTGGAAGATTTTTGTGATGTTTTATGAAGTTTTAAATATGGATATTTTTCTAACAATAACGAATTGATTCACTTCAGTAGTCCTTTATTAACCCCCCAAAGCCACGAGGAGTGCTTTTTATAATGGATTTATGCACTTTTATTGGACTTCAAAATCTTAAACCCCATTCACTGCCATTATAAAGCTTGGAAGAGCCAGGACATTTTTTACTATAACTCTGATTGTATTCGTCTGAAAAAAGAAAGTCATATACACCTAGGATGGCTTGAGTAGTGATGTTACGTTTAACACCGAAGCTCCGAAGCTTGTATCAAAAAAACAACACATTTCACATTGAAGCACTGTATCGGAGCTTGATTCGTTTTGCCAAAAGCACGTGTTCGCCTGAAAACCAGGTGACTGCTTCAGTATCTGGTTCAAACGAAGCGAACCTCAGCGCCGTTTCCTTTACATTTATTACATTATAATGCGTTAGCATTGTTTTCTTTTTATCGTAATTTATATATTAAGGTCAAATGAACTTTGCCCATGAAATAACAGTCTAAGGACTGAGGCAGAGTTAACATTGACAGATCACATATTTAATTCATGAGTTTATGTTTGATTTATTTTAATTATTTTAGTGGAAGTACACCGACACAAATGAATGACTTTGACAATGGCCATTATGTTTATACAATAAATTAAAACAAGGAATCAGTAGTAGAACCAGATGTGAAACCAGCAGCTGTAATGAATCACAGCACTTT
Source organism: Spinibarbus caldwelli (assembly GCA_039654775.1). NCBI lineage: Eukaryota > Metazoa > Chordata > Actinopteri > Cypriniformes > Cyprinidae > Spinibarbus > Spinibarbus caldwelli. The sequence continues at coordinate 13,065,814 of CM077261.1, read as the reverse complement.
GGAAGGTGTTATTCATTTGTATGACCACAAGATGGACACAGCATGAACCGTTTTAAAAAGCTTCGAGTAATGAACCTTTTTCTGATACAATTGAGTTGAAAGCTTCACTGGTTCAGAACGTTTCACTTCGCTGTCACTACTCTTGAGGGTGAGTAAATCATGGGTTCATTTTCATTTTTGGGCAAACTATCCCTTTAAGGCAGTCAACTCCAAAGCATTTCATTTAAAAATATCACATGAGCAAGATTTCTGTACTTCTGAATAATCAGCATGGCTTTTTTAACAACAGTTCAATACAAGTTAATATTGGTAACTTACATTTTGAGTTCTATTACAGGTTACTTTGTCCATTTTTGCGGCACCAAATAGATCCAAACAAAACGTCTCCGGTTACTGTCGTAACCTCGGTTCCCTGAGAGCGGGAACGAGACATCATGGAGACATTTCTTTGTTATGGGAACTAATTCCCTTCCAACCTTTCATGAAGTCCTATTGACTCACGCCAGTCCAAATAACTGGCCAATTGTCGCGAAGTATGCAAATACATGCAAATACTGACGAGCTCGAGAGGCAGTATCAAAGACTATAGAAATACAAAGACAGTTCACTCCTATACTTATGAATGGGAGAAAGTGCAACGCGCAATATGGCGGGATAGTCCCGCCTTCTAAATGAAAGAGCCAATCGCTGATTGGTAAAGTCATTGCGTCACTGCAGCGGCCGTTAGAAGCTCCGGTTCCCATAGAAACCTGGGGCTGGACCAGCAGCTGTGCATGTGCAGTCATAAGCGCGTTGGAGCTACGCATGCGCATTGGCTGGTCTAGCCTGAAAAATAAGCTTTTTAAACGCTATTTGAGCATGAGAAACAACATTCATGGGGTAGTTCATTTCAGATTTTATTGCTGATTTGAAATATGTAATTTAATCGCGAGTTCAGCGAGACATTTTTGAGATTTCAGGATTCCCCCATTCATTTAGATAGGACTTGGTCTTGTTTGAGCTGCCTGGAGGCATTGCAAATATGGCGACCGAGTGAACGGACTTTCCTTAAAAGGGACTTTGGCAGTATAAAATGCGGTGCACGCGACAATACGTCAGAATCTGATACTGAACGCCACTATAGCTGGTCAAGCAGCGAACACGGCGACCTCCGTGATGTCTCGTTCCTGCTCTCAGGGAACCGAGGTTACGACAGTAACCGGAGACGTTCCCTCTCGAGCTTTCACGAGACATCACGGAGACATTTCTCCGTTATGGGAACGATATTCAATCCCCCCGTGAGAGAGGCTACGAGCAGCCTGTACAAGTTACACACTCAGCGAAGATAGAACACACACACAATACCCATAACCAATAGCGACGCTTGTTAGGCGGGCTCGCAGCTGATAGGTGGAGATAAGCCAATGAGAAAGAGCAGAACAGAAGCAACAATAACCACAGTACTGTGAGGGGGCTGCACAGAGATAACTGTGTTAAGCAGCAGTATAACACATAACATGATGGTACACCAATCGAATTAGACATTGAATAACAGGGGCTGCACTGAGTACAGGGCAGACAACAACAATAGCATATAGGGCTGCGCAGAGTAATTACTGTGCGAGGCAGCAAACATACATGAATAGAGGTAGCATAAACGTGAATCAGTCACTCACCGACAGCACTTGCGAGGCTAAGGACTGAACGTCCAGCTTGTAAAACCTGGCAAAGGTATTCTGAGAAGACCAGCTGGCTGCAAAGCATACATCCTGAATAGACATACCTCTCGACCACGCTCAGGAGGAGGTGATAGCCCTTGTTGAGTGGGCCCTAATGTGCAAAGGGCATTCCAAACCTTGGCTCGTATAAGCAGCCATGACAGCGTCCACAATCCAGTGGGAAAGCCTCTGCTTTGACATGGCCCAGCCCTTCGCCCAACCACCGTAGCACACGAAAAGCTGGTCAGACTGTCGAAAGCTGGCCGAACGGTCAATGTAAATCCTCAAAGCCCTGACGGGGCATACCGAAGTCTGAGCATCTGAGCGTCGATGACTCAGAAGACATGGCAGACAGCGAAACAGTCTGCGCTCTGAAGGGGGTAGATAGTGATTTGGGCACGTAGCCAGGGCGAAACTGAGGGCGGACGCGGGGGATGCAATCTTCTCGCCCCCTTAAGAAATCTCACCACCAGCGCGTGCCTGCCAATCGATTGCTCGCCCAGCGGGGAGCGAAACGAGGCAATAGCGGCCATGTAGACTTTCACTATCCAGCCTGTACTGTAGAAAACGCAAAACATCCTGCACGGAGCAAGCAGCCGGGTCGATATGAACATCACGGCACCACGAGAACGCCCGCGCCTCCGAAAGCGTGTCGAGCACACGAGAATTCAGGGCGCTCAGCTCCTTTCATATCCCGAAGCAGCTACACATGAAGGCTCCATAACTCCGGGTTCGGGTGCCACACCGAGCCGCTCGCCTGAGACAGCAGATCCTTCCTGATGGGGATCGGCCAGGGCGGCACCACCAGAAGTCCTGTCAGGTCCGGGAACCAAGGCTCGTTCGGCCAGTTCGGGGCGATGAGTATCACTGAAGCCCCCTCCTCCCTGATCTTGCATAACACCAGCTACAATATCTTGATCGGAGGAAACGCATACTGCCTGGCTGCTGGCAAGTGTGATGTCAGAGCTAAGAACACTGTTTCCAGTTCCAAGCGGTTTATGTGCCACTGGCTCTGAGGTTCTGACCACAGCCCCGAAGCCAGCATGCCCTCGCACACTGCTCCACAGCCGCAAGTCAATGCGTCTGTCGTGACCACGAATCGTGACGTCACCAACCCCAGGGGAACCCCCCCCGGCTGAAGAGATCTGGGTTGCGCTATGGCCTCAGAGCTTCGATGCAGCTGCGGAAGACAGCGATGCGCAAATGGCCCGAAGTCCACGCTGTCCATGGGACTCGAGATTTCAGCCAAAACTGCAGTGGGCGCATGTGTAGTAAACCCAGATGACATACCGCTGATGCCGCTGGCATGAGTTCCAGCAGCCTCTGAAATTCCTTCAAATGAACAGAGCTGCCCTATCCGAGCGCTCCCGAGAGAGGCAAGCCCGCATCTTCACCGAGTTGAAGCACACTCCCAGATATGTTATAGACTGACTTGGGGTGAGAATGCTCTTCTGCATGTTCACACATAGCCCTAGGGACTCCAAGTAACGAAGCAGTTTGTCTATATGGCTGGCTAGTGTGTCCCGTGACTGAGCTAAGATCAGCCAGTCATCCAAATAATTGAGAACGCGCATCCCGCTCGCTCTGAGGGGGGAGAGAGCTGCCTCCATGCACCTCGAGGAAAGAGTGCGGCCAAAGCCAGCCCAAATGGGAGAACAGAGTACTGGTATGCTGTGCCCTCGAAAGCAAATCTCAGAAAACGTCTGTGATGTGGTGCGGTGGATCTGAATGTGAAAGTACGCGTCCTTTTAAATCCACGGACTCAACCAGTCCCCGGGGCGAATTTACGCCAGGATCTGTTTCAGCGTTATCATACTGAACGGACGCTTGCAGAGCGCTCTGTTGATGGGCCTGAGATCTAGAATCGGGCAGAGTCCTCCATCTCTCTTGGGCAACACAAAATAGCGGCTGTAAAACCCGCTGTCCAGCTCACTCGGAGGGACTCGTACTATCGCTCCTTTGTCAAGCAGGCTGCATACCTCTTGTCTCAGAACCAGGGCATTTCGAGGCAACGTTAGAGACTGTACCACGCCGTTGAAACGGGGGGAGCGGCGGTGCATTGGCTAAGTGAGGGGGAAAGAACTCTTTTGTGCAAATGTATGCCTTTTTAATGAACACACACTCATCAAAAACAAATTTGAACAATTTTCAGACAGCTTGCGGCACTTGGGGGCTGGGCCGATCATGCACTCTTCCCTCCTCTCCGGGCTGTCAGGATGACGGCTTGGCAGCTGACGGCAGATGTGAGTCACGGCACGGGCTCCTCCGGTGGCCGTGGCGCCTCTTTGCTCATAGCTTTGGCGCGCTTTTTAACCGGTGTGGGCGGCATCTGCGCCTGTCACTACAGACTGTGAACGGCTATACGACCTAGTTGAGCACCACTTCGTAGGGGCGTTAACAACTGACATAATAGTCCAGCGAAATCTGGAAGGCTGATAGGATGCGCGCCGGGGCATAGGCGACTCCTCACCTTCGCACGCTTTTTCACGCAGGAGCATCAGGTGACTCCTCGACTTCGCGCGCTTTTGCGCTCTGGGGCATCAGGCGACTGACTCACTTCTGCTCTGAGGCGGGGGCCGCTTTACTGCTAGTGAGTGGGCCGTGCGGCATCTGCGTCAACATGAGAACCCTTGGCTCCAGTATTTGTACTCGGCTCTCCGCTCCGCCATGGAAGGGGGACGTGAGAAGCCGGGCTGATGTCCTGCAGGTTTGATGGGTGAGAGGAATGTGGACATTTAGTTGCCATGATCTCATCACCAGAGTCCTTAAGGTCCACCACTGATCAAGGGCAGACGGGCTCATCTGGCATCTGAAGAAAAATGTCATACTCACCTGAACGCTGCAGAGGAGTGGCAATCCAGGCACCGCCCTCTGAGAAGCGAACCTCAACTGTGAGCTGTAAATAATTTATAAGCCATATTCTTAGGTTGTTCAGCAAAGTGAAGGAGAAGATTCTGACGTATTGTCGCGTGCGCCGCATTTTATACTGTCTCTTGATCTCGTCAGTATTTGCATGCATTTGCATACTTCGCGACAATTGGCCAGTCATTTGGACTGGTGTGAGCCAATAGAACTTTAGGAAACGTTGGAAGGGAAGGAGTTCCCATAATGGAGAAATGTCTCAGTGATGTCTCGTGAAAGCTTGAGAGGGAACTGCAGCAGATCATATCTCCGAGTATGTAGCAGTGCTACGAATCGGTTGAATCAATGATTCAATAACTCACTCATAAAAACTGAATCAACTGCTTTTTGACTCACTCATAAAGTTCACTCGCTGCCACCTACTGGTGTAAGAGGGAAGATCATATCATTTTATTGACTAGCTTGTAACATTATAAAATGGTATACAGCCAAATTTTTTGAACACATCAACCTCTTTGATCATATTCAGAATTAGGAAACAATTACAATGCAGTCAAAGATAAATTATAAGAAACAAAAATAATTAGTTTACCTCCTGAGTCTTTTGTTCGTTTGTTAAGAGAAAGACTCATCTTTACTGCACTGTAAGAAAAGTTCATCATACATCCTTTTGCAAATACTAGTAATCGCTAAATCCTGACAAGACTTAATTTTTTGTGCCTCTTTTGTTGCACCAGATCCATCATTGTCTCCATTCTGAATAACAACTGCGGTTGCGATACTGTTAATTGTATTATGTAGCACACACTGAACAAACTCTGAAGCATTCCACATATATTAGTCATATTACAGTACTAATGCTGAGAGCTGGGCTGTTTGGAGTAGAGCGTGAGACAACATGTTTGGCTGTCGAGCCCTGTTGTGGATAGGAGTGCTGGTGTAATTAGTGCTCGGTGATATAATAGTACACAGTCACACCCCCCAGCTCCTCACAAAGCCTTTCAGAGCGAGAACAAGCAGAGCATTGGCAATATGACATTGAGGTCTCAGCCTGGCCAAAGAGCCTGGACGCCCCATGACGGCTGGCCATTGACCAGCGGACCATATGAACCCACAAGTGGCTCCCAGCTGTAGCGGGGCCTAAAAAGACATGCTGTGCTTAACTTGCTTCAGACCACTTGCTTGTCGGAGAACATGTGTGAGGTACGAGGGAACAGGTTTGTCTTTGATGAGAGAGTTTGTTTTTGGTTCTCAGTGAGGAGAGAGAGGTGGCGTAGTCTGGCCGCTGACGTAGCCTGTGGGACAGCCGAGACCATGTGGGGGGTACAGCTCGCCAGGCAGCTGGGAGCTCCTGTGCTGGGACGACTGCCTGTGGATTTAGCACTCTGTGGACATGTCTAGATACTGTGTCTTTATTTCCAATGTCCAACCCTGCTGGACAAGAGGCCTGTACTGTGTGTGCTCTCCGAAATGAATGCTGCTCTGTTAGAACTTTTCCAAAGCTGTGCCAACTGTCCTCTGCCTGTCTGATGTCTGTAAAGCTGACCTAACACACATAGTATAATGTACCAATTAGGGGCGTGATGACATTTCGAAAATAGATTTGGTAAAAGAGTTGCTACAGTTTTTACGCAGTTACAATGTTGCATAAACATCACATAATTCAGTTTGGTTTATATAAATCTTCCTACGTTATTACCTATATGAGGGCGGCATTATTCACGGACATGCTTCTTCAAGTACCTCCAACTTCTAATTAGGGTACATTTTTCAAGACTGTGTTTCTTTGACAAACAATAATTTGTTTTCCACCTACAGAAATGTCTGCAGGGCTGGGATTGTTACATATTACACAATTCAGTTTGATTTTAATTCATAAACTCCCACATTGATTGCAATTTGGTTATATTTTAATTCTTTTGGATAAATTTAATTGCTTAGCCTATCGTAAAATTATACTGTGCAGTGTTAGAAAAGGCACATTTGGAGGAGCACTGTGTGTTTTTGATCCACCAAAAAGAACCGATTCATAAGAGTCATTTGATTCAGGAATTGGACAATTAGTCTCGATGTCCTGCAGTATGTAGCAATCAATCTGAAAATTGATATTTTCTCCAGACTTAACTGAAAGCACATGAATGATCTGTTTCCAGCCATGAATCACACCAATACAACCATTTATGTATAATAAAATAACACCCGTCTTAGTGCCTTTGAAGAACCATCCCCAATTACCACTCAATGAATCACATAAGAGTGGAGAGGCAAGTCCAGGCTTTCAAGGCCCACAACCTGATTAAGTCCACAAAGTGTGCCCGAGGTTGGAGTCAGACAAAATAAGTATCAAGTGAGCGTGCTGCTAATTATGCCTTGACTATTACCTGGACTGACAGCAAGAGAATGGGAGGAGAGGGGGTGGGTCCGGAACATTCAGTCAAGCAGAAAGTTCCCAAACGCTGAGGCTAACACAGGTCAAGTGATTTGGCGCCTCGGGTGTATTAAAGCTATTTACAAGAGGCAAAGGGATTTATGGTGCTTTTGCACAGTCTGTTCTTTTATATGACCTGGCACTAGGTGGTCATGCTTTCTGACCTACTCAATCATTATTTCGACCCAATAAAAATCTTTCTTTTCATATGTATTTAGGCTGTGTTATAGGAGCTAGTGTTCTATGAAAGAATTGCTTCTCTGCAGTCACCACAATCTCAGTCAGACTGTCTTTTTTTCATAATGACCCTATAAATAACACAAGAGCACAAATACGTTTTTGTATATATATTTTCAGTTGTTATTCAGTGGGTCAATATGTTGTTGAAAATCAAACACAGAAGTGTTATGATAAAGAAATGCTAAAGAAATTGTCTGCACTAATCAAATAAGAAATTTGTGACTGATCATGTGACTCTTTGTACAGACACTCAGACGTTCTTGCTTCTACTGAAGCTCAAGATGTTAAAATCATGCTGGAGAACATTATCAGTTTTTACACAAACTTATGGAGTTAATGTAGCTCAATTGCTGCGATCATTAATGACAAAGAGAGACAAACCAAATGATAAGACATTCTGAAATGGATGTATTTTTCATTTCAGCTTTTAACTCAGTTTTAGTTAAAGGGAGAAAATAAAACAAAACACAATGGCTGCAGGTCAAAAACATCAATCTAGTGCAACAACAACAATTAAAATGTAGCACAGTGGAACACAACAAATACAGTAATTAAAGGGATACGCCATCGTTTACTCCCTCATGTAATCCCATTTGTATTACTTACTTTCTTCAGATGAACACAAACGTGTTTTAGAAAATAATCCATGTTTCTGCATATAATGCAAGTGTATGGAAAGTCCAAAGGTGATGCTTCAAAAACTACACAAAGTGAATATATAGTAACCCATACAACCCTGTTGATTAATCAGGGTCGTCTTAAGCTAAAGGATAGGCGTGTTTAAGAAAAATACAAATACCAATTTTAAATTGACCGTCATGTTCACTTTGTGTGGTTTTTGAAGTGGTCCTGTATACTTGCATTATATGTGCTAAAAGTCTTTGTTAGAAAAAAATAATTAATTGACAATCCTAAGCATCACACTATGACTTATCCACTTCCTAGTAGGAACATCGCTAAACATGATTTACAATTTAACATACAATGTTAATTTAAACACATTTTGAAAATTTAAACTCTCATCAAGCAACTTTGCAACCTCAATATGCTTCCTCAGATTTGATGGTGAACTTTTGAAGCCAGAAATTTACCTGATGAAAACAAATCTCATTGGTTCTTGCATGTCAAAACACTTTTGAACTTCAGTTTACCATATTTAATGTACATAAGATAAAATAAAATAGCAAAAATGTAACGTGTATTTTTCAAGTTGAAATACAGTTGTAAGGAGTAAAAAGTGCTGTCTTTTCTTCAGATATGTAATCAAATATAATTAGTCAATTTAAATTGTACTTGAAAAAATTACAAATACCACAACATACTTAAGTACAGTAATCAAGTAAAATTACCCAAGCATTTTACACTCTGGTATATATAAACCAAATGTAAATAGCAACAAATGTAATGGAATTTAATGAGAACCACAGATTGGAAAGTCCATGAACATAAAGTCCATGGTAATCCATGAACTCAATTTTGCAGCTTGCTTATGCTTCCATCTAGTGGACATAAATGATCAAATGGAAAGAATATGAGTTAAAACGAATTTGCTACTGAGAATGAGCTTTGTGAGTTCTTTTAGCTAATCATAGTATATTTTATGGTAGATTATTTCCATAAACAAAATAGGCTGTCAATATCCACAGCAGTTATGTAAAAAAAACTATAATAAATTGTTTTAAAAAAGACTGACTTCTGTTTAGCCTCATAAACACTGCATGACACTGCATAACTGCAGATTTTGTCAGTGGCATACAATCAGTGCCAGAAAAATACTAAGAAAATCAGAGCATTTCAGTGAATCTTTGTAGCCTTGTTGCATGTGCTATGTATGGTCATATATTTAACTTCACTGTTACACTGATCTGGCTATATAAATGCAAAAACAAACTTTTAAACAGTCTTTAGTTGGTTGAACTAAATTAATTAAAAACAAAAATCTGATCACTGCGTACTTGTTTCTGTGTAGGCCTACACATGGATTCTCTTTATTCAGGTTCTTGCACTTTTTGTTTGTTTCCTTTAGTAATTTATAATATAGATTGTAATGACAAGAATGTTTAATTCTTGGATATTTGGTATTGAGCTCAGGCTGCGTGAATCCTTGATAGAGCTCATCTGTCTGTCAAAACAAAAGGTCAGTTTCTTCAGTCACTTAACCTGGAGAGCACATCGACGGGCACTGAGACAAAAGGTTAAAACCTCAGAGAATGAAGAAAGAAAAAATGTAACATACAGTACAAGGCATTTAAAAAATTCAAAGTGTTTACCCGGTCAAACCACACATTCTTTCTTAACAACAGTCTTCAGCGTTTCCTTCGAGAATTGAGGAAAATTTACTTTGTTGGTCCTGAAGAGAGATTTAATCATAATAATCAAAAACTGCAATACGTGAATGATTTTCTCATAAATCAGTTAGGCATTCAAGGGATCTTCAATTGCATTTCACTTTAAATGAATCGAGTGCCCTTTCAGTGGTATTTGCATAACCAGGATGATGAGGTTTTCTCATCCATGCATGATATATTTCTGATCAAGCAAACATGAAGAAGGTTTTACTATTAAACTTAGAAAGAGGGTTGTTGCTTAACTCAGAACAAATTAGTTTTGTCATGTTTAACCACTATTGTACCAATTTGTTGAATAAAGTTGCCTTGTATGAGATAATTTGTGCAAATGTAGCCAACAGTCAGTAGACTCTTAAAAATAAAGGTTCTTTATTGCCTACCTATGGTTCATTGAATTTAACATCCATGTGTTTTGTAGTGCAGTTTATTTAAATTATTAAAATATTCTTCATAGGAAAAAAATAGTTCAGAGAAAGGTTCTTTGAGGAACCCAGAATGGTTCTTCTATTGGATTGCTATGAAACCTTAACCATTACTTTTAATATAAAACTGCGGAAATTGGAAATAATACATCATATAATCAGTACTATTTTTACTGTATTTCACGGACTTCATCTTTCCAGCAGACTACATGGTTCTCTTTGAGGACGGAGAGAGGCCAAAGATACATGGCTCCTCCCTCAGTGTTAGTAAAAACATTCCAGCCAAGTGAGAGAGCCAGCGAACTTGAAACCCTGGAAGTCTGTGTTTCTGGTCCTTTCTCCTTGTGAGCACTCACACACTCACTAGAGGACAACGGCGGCCCATAAGCAGCTGCAGCACATCAGCCTCACAGAGTTTGGAGTGTTCTTTTGTTTTGTGGAGTACCTGAAAGTGACCCTTATCCAAAACCACTATGAAAGCCAACATATTCTTCATTCTCTTGACCGTTTTGGCTCGTTCAAGAGGCCAGTACCACTATCAGGGCCTGATGAACTACTTGGAAAACAGGATGCTTGCTATGGAGGTAAGAGAAACTTGGCTTGTCTGGCTGCATTTCATACTTTCTAAAGTCCTACTAGTTTTCAGCCATTTTAAAGAGACGTCCACTTTTCTAGACATACATCAGAACTCTGAGATAAACAGTGCTAATAGGACAGTTAAGAGAGTTCATTACATTATTCCACTCGAAAACACTTGAAAATGTAATATCCGTAACAGCAATAGTTCAGAGTGAGAGTAAAGACACATCCTCCCAACACAGCAGTGACTTCTCAGACCAAAGAACTATCAAAATGTGGAGATCAAAAAGTGTTTATTTAAGCCAATGCTGTCTTACATCTACTATAGATTTATCACAGACTTTCTTTTCTTGAGTGAAGTTGTACCCCAGAGCAAAGAAACATCATCCTGATTGACAGAATAGTTTAGCTCAGCAGTTTTGTTCTCAGTGAAGCTGAGCTAAAAAAAAATAACACTGATTCAATAACCAAAATAATTACTCATGATTAAGTAGACACTTCATTAGAATAATGAATTTATTCAATCAATTTACATATATCATATACAGACAGGTCTGTCTTGATTACCTGAATCAGCAGGAGTCATTCAACTATTAAACAGTGTTTTTCATAAAATGAGTGTGAATGAGTGTGAGGTTGGGTATAACAGGATTAAAAGCTACTCATAAGAAATAGTTTTTTTTTTTTTCTGGTCCCAAAGTATGATGAAAAATGCCTTATAATGAATATTTAATGGACCAATAAAATGTAAGCAAAACAAAGTTTGTTTTGATTCAAAATCATGTAATATTAAATTCAGCTAGAGCAGCTAGCCTGGAGCAAAAGACCCCTGGGGTGGCCACAGTGATGTGCTGTGCATATTTAATGGAAATATTAACAATATGGTTCCATATTCACATACTTTTAATACAGTAATATATTTTTGTGAGATGTGTGAGCATATTTGTTCTGTAGCCCCTGCAACATGAGGGCTTTGCATCTCAAATCATTTAAACTGTTTGACAGCTGCTGAAAATACTACTGATTTAAGCACTTTGAAGAACAATGAATCTTACACTCTGTTTAAAAATTTGGGGTCATATTTATATACTTTTATTCAGCAAGGATGCATTCATTTAATCAAAGTAAAGCCATTTATAATGTTACAAAAAAAATTATTCATTAAAAATCCTGAAAAAAAAGTATCATGGTTTCCACAAAACCATTAATCAGCGCAAGTGTTTTCAACGTTGATAACAGTAAGAAATGTTTCTTGCGTATCAGCATATGAGAGTGATCATGTGATCATGTGACTGAAGACTGGAGTAATGATGCTGAAAATTCAGCTTTGACATCACAAGGATTTTAAAATATATTAAAATAGAAAACACTTTTAAATTGTAATAATATTTCACAATAAATTTGTATTTCACAATATATGTGATCATTTCATTGATTCTCATAAAGCTATGACCTTTGTCAAAGATCTATTGTACCTTATTATTAAAGTTTATTTTATTAAAATATTATATACAATTAAGTCACTGTATAGAGAAACTATGTTCCATATGAATGTTTTTCTCTTATTATATCTGATATATGGAACTGAATAGTCTCAAAAATATTTGACTCCAACTCAGCAAGAACAGGTGAATTTCTAAAGTGTAGAGGCAAAGTTTTTTCACATTTGTTCAAAATTATGTATTGTACTTTAATGAGTTCTCTCAAGTCCATTACTCAGGTTCTCCATCTCCTGACTCCACATAACGTTTGCGGTAAACCTTTCAAGTTGTGAATGAGCTTTTTATTCTACAGTTTCCTTGAGTGGGAAAAAGAGACTAACACATGCTGTCCAGAACACTTCTGCACCATTATTACCAGAAGCCCTTTTAATAATGCACAGAAAACTCACCATTGGAATACGTTTATCATTGGAAAGAATTTGCTGCACTCTGTGATCAAACAATTGTGTGGCTCATTAGTGTGTTTGTCATTCTTCCAGGAACGCATTGCCTTGTGGCATGAACAGAACAACCACTACAACTCCGACCTGAAGGAATTCAGACAGCAGGCCGCAGACCTGTTGGAGAAGTTGGGCAAGGAGCACACTAAACTGCGTTTAGACATGGAGGGCGCAGGAGCACGGGTAGACCGTGTGGAGCATGAGATGGACTACATTGAAACCAAAAATCCCCCTAAGCCTTGTGTGAAAGCAGCAGACAAAATGGTGGAACAGGATGTCGTTGTCAAAGAGAAGAAGAAGGAAGAGTTCTTTGAGTTGTCCGGTGAGTCAGGGGAATTGAGTTTTGACAGCTGTAGCTTAACTTTTGATCATGTACTTTAAATTTTAGCCTTGACGTAGTCTTGGTTGAGGGAGACTGGCTAAATTTAGCATACTATTACACAGTAAATCAGTTTTGGGGAAAGGTTTGGAGTTTTCTCTGGAAAATTGTAACACTGGAAAATCAAACTGGGAGAAATAATAACTGCAATTCAAGACAGAGAGTATGAACGAAGAGCATGTGCTTTGATTTAAGACATTTGTTTGTTTTGAGAACTAGCATCTCAATTACGTTCCCCCATACTGGGATTGTGCTGTAGGCCGTGTGACCATCTCATCCAAACAGTCTTTGCTTTGATGGTAAAAACCCTGGTTTCTGCTAATGCTTGGCTTATAATGGGGATTTATTGATTTAGAGGAAACAATGTGGTGTGTTCTGTTGATTAGGAAACAAGGAATAAAGAATCAAGCCGATCAGTTCACTGGATTTGCCAATTGGCTTTTGGTTTAGATGTTACACAACTGTTGGGTTGTAGCCTATTTTGTTATCCAGTATGTTGGAATCAAAGCAGATGAATGCAAATGTGTTTCATTTGGCTGTTCTTCTGTTTCCACTTAAGTGTGGTGTTGTTAACACTGTGTATAGTCCAGTAAATGCCATAACAAGACTTTTTATCTGATGTTGTTGTTTAACAAAAAACTAAGCACTATTTTTTTCCAAGGCTGAATCCAAAATTCCAATCCATTTAATTAATTTATTTCTTTAGCAACAAAAGATATATAAATATGTTGTACAATACCGTTCAAAAGTTATAGACAGTAAGTTATTTTGTAATGTTTTCGAAAAAAAAAGTCTCTTTTGCTCAGCAACGCTGCCTTGATTTGATCATAACAGTAAAATAGTAATATTGTGAAATATTTTCTATACATTTTCAATATATCTTATAATAATAATATAATATATAATAATTTATTCCTGTCATGGCAAAGTACATTACATTTTTAAGCAGCCATTACTCCAGTGTCACATGATCCCTCATAAATTATACTTTTTTTTCCAGGATTCTTTTATGAAAAGTATAAAAACAGCATTTATTAGATTTATTTTTGGTAACAATCTAAAAGTCTTTGCTGTAACTTTTCATCCTTGCTGAACAAAAGTATTATATTCTTTCTTTCTTTCTTTCTTTCTTTCTTTCTTTCTTGATAGATAGATAGATAGATAGATAGATAGATAGATAGATAGATAGATAGATAGATAGATAGATAAAACTGCAACAAAGAGAAGCACTGACAAGGGCATCCACCCAAAAGTGGGAAAAAATAATAAAAAAGAAAAATATATTAGCATATCCTTGACTGAATGATTGCTATAAGCTGTAATATATATGTTTTAGAACAGCCTCAATTTAATTATTGATTAAATTTAATAGAAGTTTAGCTGCAAAATGTGACAAATTATGACAGAAGAATCTATTAGAGCCCAAAACGTTTCAATAAATTGTGTGTCTTTGAAATGATGTGTCTTAGAAATAGTTTTTATACTCCAATACTCCAGCGGCCTGTGTATTATAATGAAGAGTATTAACAATTATCCTCGTTAAGCCCCACACAATCCTCTTTACTCTGCACATTTATAACAGCAGACATGACATGTAAGGGTGGATCTTTCACTGCTGAAGGCTTACAATGTCAGTTTTCTAGGTTTATTTCTTTAATAAAGTAAAACAAGGGTTTAAACTAACAATCTTGGCTTCATTTTTCATAAAGCTGTCTTCCAGTGCTTGTGCAAACTAAGCAGTCTGTATAAATTGCTTTCAGAATTTACCATATTAATCATAGGACGCTTCCCGTTGACATTAATCATGTTTGTTTTCATCGTCAGTGTGCGTGAACATTGTATCCAGTCTAAAGGCAATGAAGATCCTTAAGAGACTGGGAAGCCCAAAAGGTGTCTGGACCAAAGATGCCAGATCAGCAAAAGTCTATGTCTTCAACGGGACGTCCGACAACACGCTCTACGAGTTCAACTCCGTGCGAGAGCTCTCGGCATCATCAGGCATATCTAAAGGCAGGCAGATCACCGTGCCCATCGCTTGGAACGGGACCGGTCATGCAGTCTACGATGGCTTTCTCTATTACGTCAGTGAAAGTTCAGAGCTCCAAGTTATCAAGTATGACCTCAAGAATGGATCGGTTGCAGACAGCGCAGTTTTTCCCATGGACGACCACAGCCCAGTGTACCAGCTCAATCCAGAGACGCTGGTGGACCTTGTGGCGGATGAGGATGGGCTATGGGCGCTGTATCCAGCTGGAGAAACTATTAATCTTGCTAAGATGGATATAGATTCTCTGGATATAGAGCAGATGTGGGACACGGGGTGTCCAAGGAATAATGCTGAGGCTGCTTTTATTGTCTGCGGCACGGTCTATGTGGTTTACAACACCAAGCCACCGAGCCGCTCACGTGTGCAGTGTGTGTTTGATGTGAATGACATGGTAAGCAGCGGAGAGGCCGCTTTGATTTATTTCCCCAGGCGCTACGGGGCCCATTCCAGCCTCAAATACAATCCTGAGGAGCGGCAGCTCTATGCTTGGGATGATGGGTACCAGATTCTGTATAAACTAGCGCTGAAAAAGAAGTTATGGGCGATTATGCCACCACCTGAGGAATAGTGGACTTTTTTTTTTAGCTCTTAAAGGGCTGTGTGTTCCTGGGTACAAAAAGTGTGTGATTTTCCTAAAGGTATAGTAGCTGAAAATGAAAATCCTGCAATTATTTACTCACCTTCTTGTTGTCAAGTCTGTATGGAAAACATTTTGAAGAATATTTTCCATTCAGTTGCAATGGATGAGGATTGAGGCGTTTGAGCTTCCAAAAGGACACAAAACCACCATAATTTTTTTTTCTGAGTCAGAACTTTTAAATGAATTGGTTGATCCAGTTCACAAAACCAGTCTGAATGATTTGTTCATGATTGAACCACAAATCACTGATTCAATGATTCAATTGCAGCAGTTGACTGCTTACTGAAGAAGAAGATTATCTATTTATTTTAAACAACTTTAATTTGGGTCTTTTTTCCCACACAAAGCTAATAAAGTCATTATTATAACTTTGCAAAATTACGGTTGAACCACTGATGTCACATGGCCTATTTTACCGATGTCCTTACTACATTTCTGGGTTTGGGAACATTTCAGTTGCATTGCTCTCTATGTAGGGTCAGAAAGCTCTCGGATTTCCTCAAAAATATCTTAATTTGTATTCCGAAGATGAACAATGGTTTTACGAGTTTGAAACAACATGAGGCTGAGTAATTAATGACAGAATTTTCATTTTTGGGTGAACTATCCCTTTAAATGTAGATCTGTCTCTCACATAAAACTATTGCGTGTCTTCAGAAGACTTGAAATATAATCTCTTTTATAATACTATACAATACAACCACTTTTATTATGGTAGTTTTGTTTCCTTGCTCCTGTCCATTTTAGTCAACAGCATTCAGCAAAATGATTAAATAAATAATAATAAAAAAAAGTCTTTGGTTTTGGAACAACTCGAGGGTGAGTAAATAATGGCAAAATTGACATTTTTGGGTGAACTAATCCTTTACCTTTAAGAATACAGAGGTATATTGCTTTTGTTGCACATATTATTAAAAATATGAGACAATAAACAGTCTCAATAACTGACTGATCAATGCTAACCTACTATTTGTGATTTAATGTTCACAAGACTGAAAAGAAGCAACTCTATGCTTGAAATTACTGAACCAACATTTTATTTTGGCATTTTTGAAATACAAGAACCTTTTCAAACATTACAAGTTATATTGCAAGTACAAATGATCAATACAAAATTAGAAAGTTGTTCGGATTCACAAGGGGGCAAAAACAGGTTGTTAAAACACCAGCACACAAGAGTTAGTGATGAGGTAAAGAACCAGATCTAAACCTTATTAACTTTATATTCACCTACAGAAACACACTCTATGTTATCGGAGTATTACAACACTGGTGATATTGTAAAAACAGGACCAAAAAGTTGTACTGTGTCACAACCATTTCTTCAACAATTTGACTTGGAATTTTTAAAGATTCTGTTAAAATATTAAATCTATTTTACTATATAGAAATATTTAAAGCTTAACAGTTACCCTAGGAGATGATGGAGGACATTATGTAAAACTAGCCCCAAGTGCCATGTATATTTTAAGATATTTCAGCAACACTGACTGGAGATCAGTGTAAAGTCTTTACTCTAGTATCTTGAGCTGTGCCCACCATCTGTGACAATGAACTTCCTGCATAGTAGGTTGTTTCTATCAAGGGTCATCTTTTGTGCATTTGAAAGTGCATTGAATTTTCTGTCTTTTCTTGTTTGAAACATACAGTCAAAATGCCCAGGACTTTGAATGAAAGTTCTGAACTAATGTCATTTCTGTGCATTTATGTCATTTGTTTCCAGCATATGCAGTGTTGTAATTTTTTTTTTTAAATAATGACTGTAGAAATTTTAACTACAGTAATCATAGTTTAGCATTTAGCAGGAGTTTGCCTGAGCATCCCTGTTATATTTAAATTCCATGTTAAACTGACTTATGAATGAATTAACCATGTAAAAAAAAAAAAAGATAGAAACCACAGGGATAAACAAATAAAGTATTGCGGGCAATAAAAGTGTCAAATTTTGTTAAATCATTTATCATTTACTAATTATTACTTTGACTGCTCAATTTAGCTTTTTTAAGCATTACATATTATAAAAATAATTCTTGGGCAACATGGCATTAGTTTTTCTTCTTTTTTTTAATTTACAGAAACTGATCAGTTGACAGTTATATATTAAATTGTAGATAATTAATTCACGGTTTAATTCAAACAGTTTCAAATATCTCTTTTTTCTACATGAAAATCAAACAAGCAAATACAAATATTAAACTGAAGATGAACGTTAGTTAATTGGCTATAATTTTATGCTGTAATGTTAACCCTGCTCTTTTATACAGTACAGAATATGAATATATTTTATAAATTTGAGCATACATTGTTTACTCAAGACATTTTCCCAGACAATATGTCAAAATACGGAAAACTTTGACAGTCCAATTCAACTCACAATGAAATTACATGTCAAAAGATGAATGAGATGTCAACATTAGATTGAAACAGCAGAAGGATTCAAAGAGGAATTGAACTGCTATTAAAAGCAGTGCTACTAAGATACAGAACCACTTCTGTACCTCTTTAAATGCTATTATAACAAAGTGAATAAAATCCACATAAATCAAATCAGAACTCTATGAATATTTCAGCACTTTTACCTTAAATGCCCACTTTTGTACTCCAGATCTCGCCATTGAATATTAATGTAATCACATAAATTTATTCAGCTACATGTGAAGTGTTTTTGTGTGTGAACGGGAACTTCTTTACATGTAAACCGTCTTTGTTTTGGCAAGAAATTAATGGATAGGAAAAAATTGTTGTGCTCTGATAAATTTAGTCTCTTTTTACACATAACATTTATACAACATCTATAAACTGATAAATATTTAAATATTCTTCATAAAACGTATACCTTCAGACAGGTTTCATACAAGGATTTGAGAAAATGGTTTGTTCTTCGCATACAGCATATGACAAATCCATTCCCTTCTTTTTTCTCACTCACACAAAACAATGTCCTTTCCCTCAATATTTTATATACCATCCTTTCTGACCTCATTCTCAGTACTTCCAAAAGTTGATCCTATTTTCAAAGTCTTAAGATCTGAGCAGAGCCGTCTACAAAGAGCTTTGCAGTGTTGTGCGGAAACTTCTGTTTGCATGTAGACCGCTTGCAGAACACTGCATCGGATTTCAAATTCTTCAGGAAAATTCATATCGGAAAGTAACATCTCCGTAGACGATACCAAGCTATTCTAGGAACACAACGTTGGCTTTGTAGATTTTTCTAGGTACAGAGGTTTGTTCAACACTCCCAAGAATTGACTGAGGATCGTACGGACTGGAACAGCTTGAACACAAGGAACATCAGGGCAAAGACATCAGGATCTTAGATCAGTGTTTGGGAACCATCTAAAACAACCCATAGGAGAAAATGGAAATAGCAGGTCTCTCGTTTTCATTGGAGTGACAAACGGAGGATGCCGTGCTTGTAGTTTTACATATGGCTCTGATCAAGGGCTGGCGGGAGGTTTGGGGGAGGGACAAGACCCCTGACTGTCAAAACTGGCCGTTCTAGCTTTCCACTGTAAGAGAAGACATATGAAAAACCCATCAATGAGAGCATTATATGGCAGTTAATTGTTATAACAAAAGAGCTGCACCCTATAGATAGCAAATATTGCTCAGAAGAGTGGATTTCTCAAACTATGGTTGCATGAAATTGATAATCTAAAGTCATATTACAAGTTGAACATACTCGTTATTTTTAGCTAATTATTTTCTATAATAAAATATATATATTTATGTATAATAAATATATGAAAAAAATCATTTTAAAAACATAATAATAAATAAATTATACTGAGCAAAGCAAGCAAATCCAATCACATCTAATCATGTTCCACTTAAGCAAACTGCACACATGCAGGTACAAAGTAACCAACTTAACTAATTTATCTCCAACCTGATTTTCCTCATGTTTTATGCAATTATTTGAATTTAACAATATAATACAGTTGCAAAAACAGAATTAGCCTTTGTTGAATAGTCAACAAGCAGAAAAATGGTCTGGTACACTATTCAGGGTTGCCTGGTCTGTGTAACAAAACTAGCCCAATGGCCAATTAAAAATAGACCAAACTAGCTCTAATTCAAAACTCAAAATATGCCACCCCATACATAAAATACATATTTTACGGTTACTGTTATGCATTATACACAACTGCAAATTGAAAATCACTTTATACAGTATTAATAGTCATAAACACAGTCTGTTTTCATGAAGGAGCTCAAAATGCCAGTGCCAGTCTCAGACAAAACTCATCATCTAGCACTAGTTTTTTCACTGGTGGAATATGAAATGGGTAAAACATTTCAATACAAGCATTTCAGAATACAATTCGAATACAATTTATGTGATACATCAAGCTTCTAACCTATGACAACAGTTTAGAAGTACCCCAATTCTGCTTGAAAACTGCCGCATTGGCAACCCTGACACTAATTTATTCATATTAAAAACTGACAATGTGAGCATTGTTAGAAAGAAATTAATTGACTTCCAATAAAACATGATAATTTAACTCAAAACAGTGTGGATAACAAAAATCTGTACTGAAAACACAACTATAACCCATTTTAATTACC
This sequence comes from Spinibarbus caldwelli, assembly GCA_039654775.1. Lineage (NCBI taxonomy): Eukaryota > Metazoa > Chordata > Actinopteri > Cypriniformes > Cyprinidae > Spinibarbus > Spinibarbus caldwelli. Next base: position 13,045,658 of record CM077261.1, on the reverse strand, counting down.
AAAAACAACGATTTACAGTCTGTATAAACCTTCATTTATTGCTCAGCTGTACTTAATTAAATATTCAGGCTAAAGAGCATGTGACCACACCCCCAAACACAATGCATAGATGACCAGACAGGACCTCAACTGAAACAATGCTATTTTTTTTTTCAAATTAATTTTAATTAATTAATGTACATTTGTTTATTATTGTTTTTTAACAGAACAAAAACATAATTAAAATAAACAAAGAGACCAAAATGTGATAACCTGACATTTGCATGGGGCCAAATACTATTTTTTTTCCCTTATGATTAACTCTTGACCACAGGTAAGAAAGATCTGTATGTTTGAATGTTTACAAATCTGAATGTTTACAAAGAAAGATTGGTGACTGGTCAGAAATGAATTCTGGAAATGAAATTTGCATATGAAAAACTTAGTTCTTAGTTCTATAAACAGTAATTCAGAGGGTTATTATATCTACCCCTCACATTTGTGTTTACATTTGCTGGAGGGAGGTTACTTACCACTTTTTCTGATTTCTTAGGTTCCAGGAGGGGGTGCCAGTGTGCAATTGGCTTACGGGGGTATGCAAGCATCTCATTCCAGTGGTCTCTACCTAAACCTTCAGCACCACTGCCCAAACGGCACACACCAATTATCTCATTGTGCCCCACCCTGAAAGAAAGAATCATTTGTTACGGAATTATCTATACATCGGTATATTCCTTTAATGTAAATGAATAGTTCACACAAAAATAAAAAAATTGTTTACTCGTCCTCAGGTCATCCAAGACGCATTACATCAGCATTGTATCACTTGCTTGTTTCTTAAAAACACAGTTTTTCACTTTGCATGATTTTAATTGATGGCGTGGACTGGACTGGACTGGACTGGATGGATTACTTGTGGATTATTGTGATTTTTTTTCAGTTGTTTGGACTTTCATTCTGACGGCACCCATTCACTGCAGAGGATTCATTGGTGAGCAAGTGATGTAATGCTAAACTTCTCCAAATCTGTTTCGATGAAGAAACAAACTCATCTAAAAGTACATCTTGGATTGCCTGAGGATGAGCAAATTTTCAGCAAATTTTCATTTCCTTTAAATGATCCAAAATAATCACATCCACGCCGGCAATGAATAACATACAAAAGTTTGCATGACCTAAAAACCTTTTGTTAAAAGACAATGATATGAGTTTGTCTGCCAGTGCAACTAACCTCTTTTGCAAAATGGTATCTGTGTAAAAATATGTGCATATTCAGAGAGAGTAGATGATGTGCCACAGGATAAAGAAATCAGCATACATTTATCTCAGTGGTGCTGAACTTTACATGAGTCCTTTTGTGAACCCACGGAAGGGAATTGTGAAATAGCAGTTTCTGACATTTACTGAGTGTGTGTTCCTTTCTCAGACACTCTCAGTACCACAAACAGACTGTTTGAGACTTGAGAATGCTGGGTAAAATATATATACCTGGTTCTTTGCCCGGTCACCCGCCTGTAGAGAGGTGAGTGCTAAATGCTCTGACACCTGACCTTTTCCTCTTCCTACTAAAGCACATGAACCATGAGATCATTCCGATGTCTGGTGTTCCTGCTATTCTAATATATCCTTACAGGTTGTTTTTTGCAGTTTAGTTCAGCTTAATTGGCATGACAACTGATGAATAGTATTGGTAGAGCATTTTTAGGTTAAGTATGTATAAAATGTTTTAGAAAAAGATGAAAACAAAAGAAAAATACATCCATCTTGAATAAAACAGCTCCCTCCTAATTGCGAAAGTCAATTTTGTTATTTTCTCAAGCTATTTCAAACTGGTAAATTTTTTTAAAGAATAAATTAAGAATTATTAATTTGATAAAAATAATAAAATTTTCATTTTTTGGTTAAACTGTCCCTTTAAATTTCAATATAAAAATGAGAAATAGCTGTTTGTGTTACGTACAGGTCATAGTCCATGACTGAGATGTGCAAGCTGACTTGGTCCATGCTCTCAGGAGGGATGTCAAAGATAATGGCCTCATTATAAGTGGGATTCAGGGTGTTTTTCTTTGTTGTGGTCTTCTTCTTTTTCAGACGTCTTCCATCACAAATGAGGGATACTTTCACATAGGGATCTGCTCAGAGAGAACACCGTTATCAGTTCAGCTCATATAACTGTTATTAATTTAACATTTGCAGCTTGAGCTTTTATTTTTAATCTTTAAACATAATGTAGTATGCACTAGTTTCAATTAATTAATCCTCTAACAATAGCTTGAAGTTGATGAGAGTAATAGATGAGAAGATTAGAAATGAATGTTGGATATCTTCATTGAGCCATCTTAATATTCAGTGTGAATGGAGGGCCGCTGAGATTTAGGGCTTTAATGGAATGACTTGAGAGCTGATTCTGACATCAGAGCTGCATACTGATTTCCATCTGTCTCCATCATTGCACAATTTGTCTGATCTATTATGCTTGTGCATTAGTAAGCCACAAACTACTTCCAGCTTGGGCAGAACAAATCAGATGAGAAGTACTTGTTCTGACATCAAATTTGCTTGGGGCACTTCTTAATAGATATTATCCAGTTCATGTGAATTCAATTTTACTGCAAATGAAAAATGTTTACTCTTCAGCAGATAAAAGTAAAAATGTCTGGTGTGAGACACACTGTGTCATTATAAGGGAAAAACCAAGATAGTGTAAGTAATTCATGTTACTGGAGCTTAAAATCGTTCCCTGCATCATATTTGGAGTGATTCTTCAGACTTTCGGGTTTAATTCGCTCAGTGATGCTGCTGATTTACCTTTGGGAAATTTTGTTTATGATACACTGAACAGAAGCCAATTTGGAACATGAAACAATGATTAGAACATGCGGGAAATGTGCATTAACAATATATGGGAAAACAAAAGAGGTTTCCAGAAACCGTAAAATCAAATGGAGCAATTATCGGGGAGAGTGCTGCCACTTTTTAATTCTGTTGTCCTCTTGACAAGGAGAAACGAGACAGAGGTAAAACTAATACACATAATGATATTTCAGGATGTGTCAAGAGGTTTGAATCATTGAGGAATGCATGAATGATTTATATTTCAAATCAAAATATGAACATAAATGAAAAAATATTAACCTTTCACAAAACCTGACAAGAAAAGGTTTAATATTTTGAATATATGTTTTGAATATATTTTATTTTCTAGAACTTACTTCTATGTTAAATGTAGACAGATAATTTACCTGGTTTAATATAGTTGCAGATCTCCAACATGTATGATATGATGTACAAATTTAACATATTAATAAATACAATAAAAACATTCATTATAAAAATGCATCCCACTTTTCTCGTGTGTATATGATGGGCCCTTTCTAAATGTATGGTCACATAACAAAAATTATATTTGCCATATTAAAAGAGTGCTTATGGCACATTTTCTCCCACTCTCTTCTACTTTTAATCTCATGTCTGTATTTTGATGACCAAAGGCAGTAAAGCTGATGAAATACTACCTGAATATCCTGTAATGTCCATTGCCTTTAGGTTCCTGCATTTGATGACAGTGAGTGTTAATCTGCCTGCCGTAGGTAGATAACAGAGTGAGAACATGATCTCTCCAAGGTCCACGCTCTCCTGTCACACAGACACACACAAATCAATGTAACATGATGTACTGGCACATTTTGTTATAAAGGTCACCTTTTCGATTCCATAGAACCAGATACTAGAGATAAAACAGTAATTGTGCAATAATGTACCAGAGACATTCACTATTAGAACAGACACTGTTCCACCAGCATCAGTCGCGGTCAAGATCTGAGTACGGAAACCCATTTCTGCCACATAAAGAGTCATGATTACGAGATAAAAGTGGTAATTATGACATAAAACATCATAGTTATGACATAAAAAGTAGAAAATATGTGAAAAATGACAATGAAAACACAAAATTATGAGATAAAAAGGTCAAAATTGACAGAAGCTGAAATTAAGAGAAGTCATTATGACAAAAAGTGAATTCTTTTACTTTTTGACATAATTATGACTTTTTATGCCATAATTATGATTTGATCATTTTATCTCATAATTATGACTTACTATCTCATAATTTAAACTTTTTACCTCATAATTGCAATGTTTTATGTCCTAATGATCTAATTTACAAAAGCATGATTTTTTTATGTTGTGGAAATTGGCTTCTATAAAAACATACCAATGCAATGGCTATTCATCATTAGCAGTATTTCATTCATGAGCAAATCTATGTTTTTGAACTAATCTGTTAAGTGGAGGATACATTGCATTAGTATTGATTGTGTACCATTTATTATTTCCTTTTACATCTGCACAGTGCCTGAATAGTGAAAGATACTATATCAATAGAATGTCAGTCACTTCGCCATCGCTTTTATGCTAAAAGCTAGTTAGCGCTGCGAGAAGTTATTTATTGGTATTTGAGGATGGGGTTTGGCATTTTGACTATGAAGGTTGGGTTTAATAAGCCTGTGACTCAATACTGAGGTCTAGGGAGTCCTGTTTGGTCAGATATGGCCACGGTGACCAATTAGTTGTTGTTATTCTCCAAGCCACGCTGCTTTCCTGGACACCACTCCAGCAAACCATTAATTAAACGTCAACAATCCTAAACACTTCAGCCTTTCCACCAGGGCATAAGGTCCATCATTTTCCTCACAACTGATCCAAGTGGGTTTCTTTTAAATCTGTCTAGACAAAACAAAGATATCCAGCAAAACATTTTAAGAGGTGAAATGCAATGCATTGGAACAGTGACATTTTTAGACTTCAAGACCGCCCACTTTGCTGAAAGTTAAGCATGTGCAAAGGCGAAGTATGCTATCTGACGGTGCTGGAGTTAGTGTGGTAGCGTCATCCTCTCAGCGGTATTAAGACTGGTGTAAATATTAATCACTTTAAATGAGCTCAGTAAGCCTCTCTCTGATGGACATATCCCATGACTCCCCTACTTGTGGCTTAATGTCTCTCTAGCCCTCTAAGGTGATTATTTGCAGGTTGTGCTTCAGTATCATATAGGGACTTTTTAAAGTATATTAATGGATGAGTAAATGCAAGCTTGAGAGTACAAAAATGTCTCAGAAAAATTTGTAAACCAAGTAAACTTTAAGTAAATAAATTATTGGATATTAGTGAACATTGCTGTCTCATTATGGCACAGGATAAAAAATGATTTTGATCAAATAAAAATAATAATAACATCAAATAAATAAGCTTGCAAAATTATGTCTGATTTCCAAAAGAGTAATGATGTGAGACCACAGTGAATATTATTAATTTTACTATTACTCTGACCAGAACCAAATTCCTTCAAGCTTCACTCTACTTCAGTCCTTGAGCTCATTAAGTGACTAAATGTCCTTCTGTCCCAAGTCCACCTGGCAATGTCTTTTGGAATGCTGTTCGCTGTCTGTTGGCAACAGTTCACCCCAAATTTAAAATTCTGTCACCATTTACTCATTGTTATTTCAAACCCATGATATTCTTTCTTCTGTGAAATACAAAAGCAGAAGTGTAACCGTATTTTTTTTTTCTATTTTGCTCTTTTCCTTACAATGAAAATAAATAGTTACCTATTATCAAGTTACTAAAATGTATTAAAATATCTCAAGTCTTCTGAAGCCATAAAAGAACAGAATTTAGATGTAAGTGACTTTTTCATATATGGTGCCAGATTTACTAACAGCTTGCACCAGTGCAAACCATCTTTTGATGTTAACATTGTACTGTCAGGATTTACTGAAGAATGCGCAGTGAAGAATTAGCGCTGAAAAGGCGTGGACACAGTTATTTTTGCTCCTGACCTTATTGAATATGCATTTGTAGGAGTTTCCCTTTCAGATGCAAAATTTATGGGAGGAGAGTATTAAAATGAGTCACGCAATGCGATTTACTAATGTTTGCGCTCGTCAAATTACTGGTATTTGCGGCATTATTTAACACTCCCCAAAAAAGCATGTCTTAAAGCAGGTGCTAATTTGCGCTGCTCTTGGTAGATTGCGCTGGTCATTATGGAAATGATCTGGCTGCGTCTGTTCTTTAATGTGCGCATTGTCAGTAAATCACACGCAGAAATTTCCCCTCCCATCGGCGCTTTTATAGAATTGTGCTCTAACGCTAATTTGCTCTGTTTAGTAAATCTGGACCATAATCATCTAATTTGCTATAGGTCTGAATTTTATATATATTTAAATATGGCATGTCAAGATGTTTCACCCCATGTTTGACATCAGTGATTTCAAATCCCATTGATTCTTGTGTCTTGAAATCAGTCGCGACACCAAATTTGAACAAAACCACATATTCAAGCTGCATAATTGAATATCAGTTATAAATGTGCTTTTTATCGTTTTTTTGAACTTGAGAGTCCCTAACTTGCATTGGATTTGAATGTAGTATTTGAATACACATATCCAAATTGCGTAATTGAATAACAACTTAAATTTAGACTTTTTTACTCAAGCTCAAAGCTTTTGTATGGCACACGAGTCATATGGATCACTTTATAATAATTTTATGATTCTTCTTGTAATTTTTTGAGCTTGAGAGTCCCTCATTTCTAACTTGTGTTGTATGAAAAACCAGCATTAACATCCTGCTTAACATCTCCTTTGGTGTTCAAAGAAAAAAGAATATAATGCAGGTATGAAATGACTTTAGAGTGAGTAACCGATGATAGTATTGTCATTTTTGAGTGATCTTCCCATTTTGATAGCTTTGAAGAGGTGATTTGAGTTCCAGATTCAAATCTCCTGCCAAGTGCAATAAAATGTGTGCTTTTGCTCAAGGGGCAGCCGTCTCCTGCCACGAAAGCAGGTTTATTGAATCGCTCCTCTGAGAATAGCTGTAAATCTAGAAAACCGAGAGAAATTAGACTCATCGAGGAGCAGCTGAAGTTCATCTAGCTTGCCATTATGGAGTGATCAGCTAACCTCAGATGGCCTCAGGACCTATTTTGGAGGTTAACTTAAGCATTTAATATTGTACTGTGATTGGCAGCACCTCTTATTAGTGGCCGTTACAAAAATTATGCAATTATTTTGTCCACACATACACAATCAGCATGTGCCAGTCATCTTCATTTGTCAATTACTACCTTATCTGTGTGTTAATGAGGGTAGGGTAGAACTCTCATTAATTTGGCATCAGCAGGTGTACAGCAGAGAACGTGTTGAATATTGTGACTGCATTTTACCAGACCATGTCAATAATGCAACAAGCTAATTCACATACCTTAGCTGGCATCTAATGGCCTTGTTATTTAGAGTCAATGGATTTTTTTAATCTACACAAACTGTCTGAGCAGTGCAATTTCAAGAGTATTGCTGAGGTTTCAGGATCTTTCCTTCTCTTGCCAACCAAAATGAAACTATTTGTGCAGAATTCTGCAGATGAACAATATTTATCAGGCTTGACTAACCAAGTTTATGTTATCTTGTGATACAGTGGGGTCCAAAAGTCTAAGACCAGATAGAAAATCTTACCATTCAAAGGTTTGGGGTCGGTATAATTTTTAATGATATTTAAAATATCTTTATTTTAAAAAGTAATTTATTTGTGTTATGGCAAAGTGGAATTTTCAAGAAACATTTTTTAATATTATTATCAATACTGGAAAAAAAATGTGCTGCTTAATATTTTGTGTAAACAGCGATAATTATTATTTTTTTTTTTCAGGATTCATAGATAAATAGAAATTATTTGTGACCCTGGACCACAAAACCAGTCATAAGTAGCACGGGTATATTTATAGCAATAGCCAAAAATACATTGTATGGGTCAAAATGATCAATTTTTCTTTAATGCCAAAAATCATTAGAATATTAAGTAAAGATAATGTTCCATGAAGATAATTAGTAAATTTCCTACCATAAATATATCAAAACTGAATTTTTTATTAGTAATATACATTGCTAAGAACTTCATTTGGACACTTTTAAAGGGAATTTTCTCAATGTTTTGATTTTTTTTTTTTTTTTTTTTGCACCTTCAGATTACAGATTTTAAAATAGTTGTATCTTGGCCAAATATTGTCCTACCCTAACAAGCTATTCAGCTTTCAGGTAATGTATAAATCTCAGTTTCAAAAAATTTACCCTTATGACTGGTTTTGTGGTCCAGGGTCACATTTTTCTGTAACAGATTTTTTTTTTTTATCAATTTAATGCTCATATTAAAAGTATTCTATCTCTCAAAAATAAATAAATAAATCATACTGACCCCAAACTTTGGAACATTTGAATATAAAATGTATATATTAAATGTAAAATTTCATAAATTTAATTTAACCTGGAAAAAATTTGAACATTTGAAAATGTAATAAATAAATAAATAAATTATAAATAAAATAAACTGAAATTGTTAAAATGATAATGTGAACTTTGTACACCTGGTGAGATGTTTTCAAACCAAATACTAAAACGTTATGAAATTTTATTCTACATTTAACAATTCACTTTTTTCTCAAATTGTTATACTCATAATTTAATCAATAATGAAAAATTTCTATTAAAAATAGAAAACTAGTGGTCTTGTACTTTTGCACCCCATTGTATATTGATTTGCATATCTCATCAGTATGTGATCAATACATATCCGTGCATGCTTTCTGTGCATCTCTCCCCATTGAAAAAAAATCGACTTAAAAACCAGCAGAATTTGTACTATCATGATTTGGCAAACACATCAGGAGAAAAGAGAGCAGCAGGGTTCTCTTACAGAGGTAGCATACTGAATGTCTTTCCAGATGGAAGTCTCCCTTGAGAGATCAGACACTTCAAACAGATTGTCCATTATGACCTCCCCGATCATATCGTGCCGTGAGAACCTGTCAAAGTCGAAAACACTGAGATGGAGCTTCCTGACGGGAAGCTCATCATAGGGTACCGGAAACTGGAAGGACTCGTCAAACGTGGGGTTGAGCGTTTTACGATGGACTCGTGTCTGGAACTTCTGCTTCCGATCTGGCAGCAGGTAGATCTTGACATACGGGTCAGAGCTGCCGCAAAGATCCTTGGCTGGGAGATCAAATGCCTTGAGTATCTTGACAAGTAACATCTCGTTCTCATAGTCATAGCGGAGGGAAAAGTTGATCTTCCCGCAGTTTTTGCCGCCTTTGCTATTGCTGGATTCGTCGTTCTCTGTGGTCATTTGCTTGTAGAGTTCAGGCTTGATACGGCCAATACTGGTTGGCTGCTCATCCACATCATAGTCATCTCCCAGGTCCAGACTCCCTACCTGCATTTGACGGGGAAGGTGACGTTTGAAGGAACTATGCCTGGAAAAAGGAGATAAAGAAGAGAAAGAGTGGCATGAGGGATTTGATGAGTGTTCAGAAAAAGTTGGATTAAAAACTGAACGACTGACCAAGGCAAGTTTCTTTTTTTTTTCTTCTTCTTTTTTAACACAGGGGCCACAAAACATGTAAAAAATAAATAAATAAATAAAAGTACATTGAAATTGAAAATGTTTCTCTTCAGTGTTTTAATTTTTATTTTTAATCATAAATATTATACTATAATTAAAATTACAGTGAAATTAAACAACTTTGAAAAATATTTTTTTCCAGTATATATATATATATATATATATATATATATATATATATTAATAAAAGTTTACATAATATATTGAGAGGTTGCCCGTGAGTGAGACTGATTGCTGATTGTTTGTTAGTTTGCTTTGCCCATTTGTTTGTATTACTGACTACCGCCTGTTCTCTGACCTTGATTCTGGATTGCCCCTGTTTGGACTCGTTTGCTAACAACTGTAAATAATTGTATATAATAACATTTTGGGGAGGTAGGGAGACCGACGCCATTTTTGTTGGAATTTCTTTGTTGATTGTTTTTGGATAGGGAGTTAGGGAAGTAATCTGTATTTTATTTTATTTTGTGAATTAGGGAATTTATAGGGATAATATTAGTTGGCTTTTGTTTGTTATTTTGGCCTTGTCGGCTCCTGAAGCTAAAATACCCCAATTGTACAGCTTAAATCATTGTTCTCGTTAAAATACTGTTCATTCGTTTTTCAAAACTCCCCCGTGTCCTCGTACACGTTGCACCTTTACCCCTAGACGGGGCGTAACACCAGCTTTTTTTTTTTTTTAGAGTACAGGACAAAGAAAGCATTTCTTTCATTCGGTATGTAACAGTTGTTCTCAAAAAGGAGTGTTAAAATGAATTCTGGTGTAGTTAATTCAACTGCATATGATTTAATGTGAATAAAACCACTGCTGTGCCAATGCTCTGCAACCGAAAGCAGTGGAAAAATCTTCAAGAGCAGCCAAATACTGAAACTCAATTAAATATTACTCTTTAATTTGCAAATCGTACATGACAAATATTTAATTTCAAGTGGACAAGTACAGTGCTGTAATTAAGTGTCCTGGAACTACCCTAAATGAATCAAGTATGCATGAGCAGAACTTGTCTTGGTTCCAGGGATAATGGAGAAGCTAAACATTAAAAACTTGCCCTGAAGTGGCACTAAAATACATTATTGAAGGCATAAAATAAAGCAGTTGCAGATGAAAGACTCCTCTAAATATTTATGCATCAGCAGTATTATTTTCAAATATAAACATTTTTACACTTCTCTTGTCGTTGTCAGTGTTCATCTGCTCTGTAATGTCTTTGGGAGATTCTGTTATTGGGTATATATGATTGATGAAGCGAGTCCTGGTGTGAATGGTCTGACAGTGCGATTCATAGCATGCATTTCCTTCAGGTATTTACAAAGTTGCATATTTTTAATGAAATGTGTAAATGTGTATGCAACACTGGGTGTGTATAAATAACTGCAGACACAGGCTGAAAATGTATAAAAGATGTGGAAAAAGGGAAGGATGGCATACAGTTAAATTACATTGTAACATATTTAGAGCTGACTGGAAAAAATATGGGAAATAAATGAAAACATTCAATAATTTTGTTAGTGTGCAACACTGAAAGTCATGAAAGGGGTAAAATGGCCCCCTATCTTGGGCAAGAAGCTTCCTTTTTAAATGTATTTCATTCCCATCCGATTTTCACAGAATATCCTAATACTTAGTATATAGTAATAGTAATAACAATAATATTCAGTAATAACACATAATTACTCAGATAGTTTGACTGTACTGACACTATTGGATGAGAACAAAACCACAAAAAAAAAACAAAAAAAAAAACTGAAAAAACACAACTGAACCAGGTAATGACACTATTTTCTTCAATAGAGCTGCTTTATAGCTGAATCGAATTTGTTTCATAAATGAATTCTGAAACACTGACACTGTTACTGAACTGAATTCTATCAGCATTAAACTGACTTGAGCTGAGTAATGACGCTATTGCCTCCTGTAGAGCTGCTTATAGCTGAATTGTACTTGTTTCATAATTGATGAACTTTACACAGTTATCAAACTGAACTGAATCAACTCTAAACTGATTTAAAATTAAACAATGACACTATAGTCTTTATAGACCTGCTTTCCAGCAGAATTTCAATTTGTCTCATATTTGTTATCTTCCTGCTTTCTGCTTTCTGCAAAGTGTTATATAAGTCATGTGTCTTGAATTGTAATAAATATATCTAAAATAGATCTGATATAAATTATTTTTAAATAAAAAAAATATGTGTTAATGTAAAATGTGAAATCATTTGAATAAAAAATGTAATAAAATTCTACGAAAAATATTTAAATGAAATTACAAACATATCATTATTAAAATTCTCAGAGGGCCATCATACCCCAAGAATCACTTCAAAATATATATATATTTTTTTATTTTAAAATACTTCTTGAATTACTTTGTCCACAAAGACCGTTAACACTTTCCCTGCCAGTTTTTTTTTTTTTTTTTTGCCAGACAGTGTCAGTAATTTTGATCATTTTCACAAAACTCTCAGGCTGATAGAATATCTAAACATACAATGTATCAAAATAAAGAACAGAGCCTCTGATGGGTAAGCGTTATGTCATAAAAAAACAGAACATTTTGTCGTGGTGGGAAAAAGTGTTTACATCTAGACATAAAAACCTGTAAAATCAAACAAAATAAATGAATTAATCATAATCCAGTGACAACAATTTTGATTATTTTACCTCATCATACCTTACATATACACCACTGCTTAAAAGTTTGGGGTCAGTAAGATTTTTAAAAGAAATTAATACTGTTATTAATACATCAAATTGTGCTGGGAGAATCAAATTAGCATATCAGGATGATTTCTGAAGACTGAAGTAACGCTCAAAATTCATCACAGGAATAAATTCCATTTTAAATTATATTAAAATGTAATATATATAAAATTGTAATAACATTTCACACTATTACTATTTTTGAATATTACATTCAAGAGCATAAAAAATTCCTACTGCCCCCAAAGTTTTGAACAGTAGTTTATGTTTATGTTCATAGATGCTTTTTGGCACTGTTACCTGGTGGATGACGCTGGCTCTGTGGTCTGTCGTTGCATGCGCTGCGTACGGCGCAAGAAGTGCTCCCTCATGGAGAGCTGCACCTCGGCGGGGATGTCGGGAGAGGTGTGACTTATTTTAAGAGCTGCCTCCAGGAAGCCCATCGATGCCATAGGATACTTTTCCTTCTCAGTCGCCATAATGACCTCAGACGGCTGAGGACTGGGTAGAAGAGACGGTAAATGAAATGAAGGGCAGTCGTCAGGTGCAAGGGCCGCAGAACTCGACGAGAGGGCTTTGTTCCTCCAAGGGACCCAGCACAGCTTCCAAGAGACGAATGCAGCGAGCAACAGCAGCGCCAAGCCACACGCTATTATCACACCGATGGGGAGGCCAACAGCGATGTCTACAGCCAGACGGAAGTGACGGGCCACACAATATGGATAAACAGATGGTCAAAACAGTGAGACAGACAGAAAGAAAAGTGCATTAGAAGGGTCAAATGAGCAATGACTCTCATCTATGGAGTTGTTTACTGTAATCCTCTGCAAATCAAACACTGAATTTGATACCAAGCACACACTCACAAGCACACAGTGCAGAAATGATGAAATGTAATTAAAGTTATCACTGATACAGGCCTATAATCTATTTCCAAGGGAACAATGCTAGCGGAAGATGCCGCAGCAATGTCAAGCACTCTCACCGCGAAGCTTTCCACCCATCGATGGCTCTTATGCATGTAGGCGGAAAGCAAGCTCAAACTCATTTCTTCACGATTACAGAGAATTTGCTTGCAATAGAACAAATGGATTAGAGAAGCTCCAAGACTGCTGACAAGCACCATGTAAACATTAATTTAAAAGAAAAGGGAGATCTGGCATTTTGTGTGGGAGCTCTATAGGAATACAGGTTCTATAGGTTTTATAGCAATAATACTGAGGTGGCTGAATTCCGTCCGAGATGTGTTTGCACAGTAAGAAATACTGATTACGTTTTTTTTCATCCCAACGCTCTCCTCCCACTGCTTCGACCAGTTTGATTTATCTGAAATAATGCATGCTAGGATCTCCCTGGGCTTCCTGAGGAGTCAAATGGAATATAAATCTCTACTGACAGTTAAAAGGGCTCGAGGCCACATCTAATTTAGAGCCTTTTAGAACTTTTGTTCTTCATCCAGTTCCTCATTCCTTGCCAAGTCGTTTGTCATTACGTGACTACTGTAAGCACACAATACAAAGTAAAGAAGACTCAAGGTCAGAATGCAGAATTGTAGAAATTAATCAAAACTTTGGGAGCTATTCAAATATATATATTTTTTTTATAATATATACTGAATATAAAAGGCATATTGCACCAAGGCTGCATTTATTTGATCAAAATACATTAAAAACAGTAATACTGAGAAATATTATTACAAGAAATCATTCTAATATGTTGATTTGGAGATCAAAATAAATAAATAAATAAATAAAAATAAACAAATCAAGAAATATTCCTTATTATCAGTGTTGATTCTCATTGTCAGTTTCACGGCTTAATATTTTTGTGTGATACAGTGGCTAATCCCAGTGGTAATTTTATTTAAATGCATTTTTCCATTTTTTCTAGACATAAATAATCCTGCTTTAAGGATGTTTAGATATTTGCTGGAAAATAAGACAAATATACTGGTTAAATTGTTGTTTTTATTATTATTATTTTGTAGTGCATCATACTGTACATGCTGATGTTGCTTCTCTAAAGTTTCTAATAGTTTCAGTGTTACAAGCCGTATTTTTGCTGAAGTTCCCCATTTCATGTGAATAAGCTGTCAAGGGTTTTCTGTAAATTCTGTAAACTGCTTTCTCTAAAGTGTCCATTTGAAGGGCTCAGGGTTTATCCCGAGTGGATATGAAATTTCTAGGTCCAGGGATTAATGTGTTCAGAGGATTTCCACATTCAAACGCTACCATAGCTTCTGTTTTGTCATCTGAAATGATCCAGACTCTGAAATGTGGTTGCCTCTGTTGTCTTTTGATTTCTAATAAGTTTGGCTAGCCTGCGCAGCTGGACAGCGATGATAATGTCAAGCTGATGTGCAGTTTTGTGGTGTGGTTAAATAATAATTTTAATCATGTATAAAATTAGTGATAAAATGTAAGCGAATGCCAGTTTAATCCTTTTCATGTCTAAAATAAGTGAAATAACAAGGCTATTACCCAGTGTGAGCATTTATGCTATACAAACTGGACATTAATGATGAATTGGCTGTTAATCAGCATGAAGACAGCAGTACAGAAGACATGCGGCAGTAAAGCAATGTGAGCACTGGGGTTTTCTTCCATCCATTGAGATATGGATAATGAATCCAAACAGTGTGACACTGTGACTCCCCATGGACCTGGTTGCCAACCAGCATGATATTCCACACAACGCTTGTTATAATATTCAGCTAATGAGCCGTGCATATAATGGTTCATAAATGCAATCAGTCAGTCAAAGTGTATTTTTCCCAGGGCTGTCCAGGACAGAGGTCGTATGTTTGAGGTGGTTATAGCGATCATTTGGAAAAAAAGCCTCACCTGTTTCATGGACTAACATCAAAAGCCAATACTACAGAAAATGGCACGTAACATATTTTTTACTTGTACATTCACAATATGAAATGTAATTAAATGAAATTTTCCAAAAAGTTTTAAAATATATTTTTCAGAAAAAAAGTATTTTTTTTCCAAATATCACAAATTATTAATTGATAAATATTAATATTTTGGGGAGTCATAATACGTGGACTTTTACAGCCTATTGAAAATTAAATGTATTTAAATACACACATACTTATATATAAATACACTGCCGTTCAAAAGTTTGGGATTTTTAGAGATTTTTCATGTTTTTTAATGGAGTCTCTTATGTTCATCAAGGCTGTATTTATTTGATCAAAAATACATAAAGACAGTAATATTGTGAAATATTTTTGTAATTTCTAATATTGGTTTCCTATTTTAATATACTTTAAAATATTACTTATTTCTGTGACACAGCGCTGAATTTTTATCAGCCATTACAGCCAGTCTTTAGTGTCACATTATCCTACACAAATCATTCTATGCTGATTCATTATCAGTATTGAAACTGTTGTGCTGTTTAATATGTTTTTATAACCTGTGAAACTTTTTTCTTTGATTCTTTGATGAATAAAAAGTTAAAAAGAACAGCATTTATTCAAAATAGATATCTTTTCTAACAGTGTAAGTCTTTACTATCACTTTTTATCAATTTAACACATCCTTGCTGAATAAAAGTATTAATTTCTTTAAAAAAAAAAGAAAAGAAAAAATTTACTGACCCCAAACTTTTGAATAGTATTGTATATTGTAACACAAAATTTATATTTTGAATAAACACTGTACTTTTTAACTGTTTATTTATCAAAGAATCCTGAAAAAGTATCACAGGTCTCAAAAAATATTAAGCAGCACAACTGTTTCCAACATTGATTTTAAATCAGCATATTAGAATGATTTCTGAAGGATCATGTGACACTGAAGACTGGAGTAATGATGCCAAAAATTCAGCTTTTCTTCACTGGAATAAATTATATTTCAAAGCATATTAAAATAGAAAATTGTTATTTTAAATTGCAATAATATTTCACAAAATTACAGTTTTTTTCTGTAATTTTGATCTAATAGATACAGCCTTGATGAGCATAAGAAATTTCTTTAAAAAAAACATTAAAAAATCTTACTGATCCCAAACTTGTGAACGGCAGTGTATATGCAGTGCCTTGCGAAAGTATTCATACCCCTTCATTTTTTTTCACGTTTTTGTTATGTTGCTGCCTTATGTTATACTGCTTTAAATTACTTTTTTTCCATATCAATCTACACTCCATTCACCATAATTGTAAAACAAAAAACAGGTTTTTAACATCTTTGCAAATTTATTCAAAATAAAAAAATAAAATGATTCCATTGCATAAGTATTCATACCCTTATCTGGGACAGTTCAAATTTAGCTCAGGAGCATTCATATTGCTTGTAGATGTTGCTACACTTCAAGTGAAGTTAACCTGTGGCAAATTCAATTGAACGGGTATGATTTGGAAAGGCACACATGTCTTAATAAAAGGTTTAACAACTGATAATGCATATCAGAGCAAAAATCAAGCACTGAGGTCAAAGGAACTGCCTGTAGAGCTCAGAAACAGGTTTGCGTCAAGCCACACATCTGGGGAAGAGTTCAGAAAAAAAATTCTGCTTCATTGAAGGGTCACAGAAGCTGATTGAGAAGGGCTTTGGTTAGAGTGGTGACAAAGAACCTGATGGTCACTCTAGTTGAGCTTCATGATCATATGTGAAGATTGGAGAAATTTACGTAAGGACAAACATCACTGCAACACTCCAGCGATCTGGGCTTTATGCCGGTGTGGCAAGACTCAATCCTCTCTTCAGTTAAGACACATGAAAACACACTTGGAATTTACAAAAAATCAACTAAAGTACCCTCAGACTCTGAGAAACAAGATTCTCTGGTCTGATGAACCTCAATTCTAAGCATAATGTTTGAAGGAAACCAGCTCTACTCATTACCTGCAGAGTACCATCCCAAAAGTAAAGTGTGGTAGCAGCCTCATGCTGTGGGGCTGTTTTTCAGCAGCAGGGACTGAGGGACTCATCAGAGTAGAAGAGAAGCTCAATGCACCAAAATATTGAGATAGCCTTAATGAAAACCCAGTCCAGAGCATTCAGAACCTCAAAATGGGCAGAAGGTTCACCTTCCAACAGGACAATGACCCTAAACACACAGCAAGAGTGGCTTATAGACAACTCTGTGAATGTCCTTGAGTGGCCCAGCCACAGCCTGAGATTGAACCCAATCAAATACTTCTGGAGAAACCTGAAAATGTGCATCTGCCCCCATCCAACCTGACAGAGCCTGAGAGGTGAAGAGGTGAGGAGAAGAATGGCAGATAATTGCCAAATGCTGATGAGCAAAGCTTGTCGCATCAAACAAAAAAGACTTGAGACTGTAAAGGTTCTTCAGCTAAATATTTAGTTAAGGGTATGAATACTTATGCAATGTACTTATTCTGTTTTTGCTTTGTCAGTATGGTGTTTGGAGTGTAGATTGATGTGGCAAAAAAAAAAAAAAGTAATTTAAAGCAGTTTAACATAAGGCAGCAACATAACAAAATGTGAAAAAAATGAAGGGGTATACTTTTGCAAGGCACTGTATATATGTATGTAGATAGATAGATAGATAGATAGATAGATAGATAGATAGATAGATAGATAGATAGATAGATAGATAATGTATTTCTGCATGTATTTCTCTCTATAGGTCTCTCTCTCTATATATATAAACAGATAGTGGGTCAATGGCACTTTTTATCCAATCTGTTCTCTTCAAAAAGATATTAAAACATTTATATATATTGTTTTTTACACAAGAAATCACAGGTCAGTGGATTGGATTGCAGCTGTGCCTTCCAATTAGATTACGCAGCCACTCTTTTATTTATTCTCCATATAACAATCATCCTGAAAAAACAACCTCGACCTCTGATGCTTAATGAATCCAGCATTTATGTTTGTGGAACCTGTATCCCATCTCATAAGCCTCCCTTGGCGCTCAGCAAAATTTCCCAGCCCAGTGCTGCAGGAGCAGAGAGGAGAACATGCTGTCATATGAGATAGCACATGAAAGGAGGGTGCTGATAATTTCCCCCCTCCTCTTCAGGCACAGGGTTCACTGGGGTTGAGCCATGTCTGGAGCACATGAGTAATATCAGGAGGCCCACAAATTCAATTAAGATTTGTTTTGAAACTGAGTCAGAGCACAAACTGGGGCCCGAGGGTTTTCCCTTCAAATGTCTTCCAATGTAACCTGGTTTCCATAGAAACCCAGCTATAAGACGCGATGCGTGCCCTGTCGGCTCTCATCATCGAATCCCCAGCAAAAACAAAAGCTTTGTAGTGTGCTCAAAGGACAGCATGAAATGAAGAATTAACGTGTGAGGACATAAAACGCCAGGTGACAAACAACAACATTACAGGGTCATCTGAACCTTGAAATGGAGCCAATTAAATCATGGTCCTTCTGTTAATTACAGGGTAAAATGGCAACAAAATGGAAAACTGTACTAACACTTCCTAATTTACCCACACACAAAGGGCAATCAGGAAGACAGGGATACTGTGTGTGTTAACCCAACTCAGCGGCCCTCAATTACACAGTCTCTCTTCCTCCCACACATCTCTGAAAGCTGATATTTTCAGGACAATGGGAGCCACACTGATAGGAACTGGCATCACAATCAGTGACCACCATTAGCGAGAGCTCAGAGGGGTTGTCGTATCATGCCTTTGAACTAGAGCTGCGTTCCCATGTGAACACATTTACATTTAATATCAAGAATTGGTGGAAGAATACATTGCAAAGTGTAAATCTGTCTCCTATAGGGTCTATTGCCTGAGGATGTATGGAAATATAACCACAGAAGGTCTAAAGCCTCCGAGTCCACCGAAGCCTTGCTACATTTTTCAAGATCAATTACATCGGCTTGAATAAATCAATGTGACAGCTCAGTAAAGAGAGCTCTGTGATTTTTAGTAACAGTACCATATATATACATACACTATTGTTCAAAAAGAGTACATTTTTATTACCACTTTTAATTAGTAAGGATGCATTAATAATGTATATAATAATAATAATACGTTTTTGATGTTACCATTATATATATTTCAAATAAATGCTGTTTGTTTAAACTTTCTATTAATTACAGAATCCTGAAAAAAATGTATCACTCTTTCCTCAAACTGTTTTCAAGATCGATAACAATAAAAATGTTACAAATCAGCACATTAGAATGATTTCTGAAGGATCATGTGACACTGAAGACTGGAGTAATGGTGGGAAAAAATCAGATTTGCCAATATGCCAGAAAATTACTATTTACTGTATTTTTGATCAAATAAATGTATCCTTACTGAGGATAAGAGACCCACCCTTTTGAATGCTAGTGTATCATTTTTTTAATTAAATAAAAAAATGTTACAGAGCCAATTATGAACTGATAATTTATAAATATTTATTATATATGTATTTACATATATTAAATATTTTAATAAATTAAATATTTAAATATTTGGTAACACTTTAGTATAGGGACCAATTCTGACTATTAACTAGTTGCTTATTAGCATGCCTATTATTAACATATTAGCTGTTTATTAGTACTCATAAAGCACATATTCTGCACGACCATATTCTACATCTCTAATCCTATCCAATACCTAAATTTAACAACTACCTTTCTAATTATTATTAAGCAGCAAATTAGGAGTTTATTGAGGCAAAAGTCATAGTTAATGGCTTGTTAGCAAGAATTGGACCTTAAAATAAAGTGTGACCAAATATTTTAATTTCATAATAATATATAAAATCTAATGGAAATCTGATCAAGCATATCAAATGTTGTGAAAGGAGAGAATACAGGACAAGTGTTTCCCATGGCTTAAGCGAATAGGACAAGTGTAAAAAATCAAGGTGCAGCCTTGAGGACATTCTTCAGTTGGTTGCTTGTATAAATCACAGCACATGATGCTGCATGACATCCCAGGCTTTTTAGGGGGAGCTTTTCTCCATGCTTCTTCACAGAGCAAAATATCGACTCTGCAAGTAAATCTCCATGCCACATCCGGGCCATTTTTAGATTGCTCTATTTCATAGCTCCTTCTCCACTGCAATCTCAAATCCCCTAATTCCCTGGATCTCCAAATGGCGGAGCGCCACAGCAAACAAAGCCGGGGTTCTCAAACTGAAGGACTGTTGGGAGTAATGCAGAATTCATGTGCTAAGACTTTGGGAGGTAAACAGCCTCTCGTAGAGCTTCAGGCACATATTCATAAATTCATTGTAACACCGTCTGATGCATCTGGACCATGTTCTTAGCAATGACACACAGTTGTTATTTCTAAGTCCCAGAGCTCGACAGACTCCAAGAAGATTTGGAGAAGAGATTTCTTCCATGTAAGTGAAAGTGATCTGAGGAATATCCTGCTCATATGAGATTTTAAGCTAAATCCAAGAGTCTAAGAAGAGAACCGCAAGCCTATCATTAAAACATTCGAAAGCTCATAACTCCACAGACACAGTTTCTTAAGGATAATGATAACCAAAAGACAAAGAAAATTCACAGAATCATATTCAAATACACCAGACAGACAGTCAATGATTTGGAATTTGGCCCTAAATAGAACATCTGGTGAAACATCAAGGAGATTTTTTCCCTTCAAGCACTTTAAATTATGGAGAAATGGAGAAAGGAAAAAAATAAAGTGGAAAATGTAGGTATATAGCCTCTATATCCATAAACGTTTTTTTTTTTGTTTGTTTGTTTAAGGTACAGTTAATAAGTGTTGGTGTGCAGGGCAAAATATATTTACAGTATATTTGTATTTATACAGACACCTACTGCTGTGAACACAATATCACATAAAAGCAAGTTGTCAGTAACCAAATCATTGAAATGCTGCTACTGTGAGCATGTAAGAAATACTGCTGCTGCACATATAACACATGAATAACCCCCATATGAATCACCCTGTAGCAAATCTATACAGGTGGAGCTGGGGAAGGTGGAGGGGTTTCTGAAGGATGCATTTTAATGTTGAGCAGCAAGCTCATTGGCTGCTGATACAAAAAGAACCAATCAGCTGCACCATTGATGATGCCATTATGCCAATTTGAGTTAGACCAATCGGACTGCGCCAGCTTCATGACAGAACTCTGGATATATACAAAGAATGTGCACTCACATTACTTATAAATGGGAAAAGCACATCACAAAATATAACAGAGTAAGTCACCTTTTAAATAAAGAGCTAGTCACCAATAAAATATGTTATTTAAATGTGAGTGTGGCAAGAAGTTTCAGGATTTCCCCATTCAAGCAGATAGGATTTGGTCTTCGATGCTCAAAAAAAAGCTGCCCGGAGGCATTGCAAATATGGCCACTAAGTAAACAGACTTTACTTGAAAGGGACTTTCTGACTATTTGACTTTGTATGTTGTCTCTGGTAAACCTCCAGACTGCAAAAGAAGCACACAATTGTTTTCTTTGCACTGAATCCCTATTGTTAGCAGAGCTTGTCAATCTAGCCATAAAAATGTAGATTATGAGAAAGCATGTTTTCTCTTACTGACTGAAAACTTCTGAGTGACAATATTTGGAAGTGGGGAAAAAATTGGATAAAAAAAAATGAAACGAATACTCATGGGTACAGTGGAAATATATGTATGAAGTGAAGCATAATACTAAGCACTGCCATAGCCAGTCCCATGACAACGCTAAGTAATCTGCTCACCTCCTACCTGAATGCCTCACAGGATGGTTCCCATGGCATAGCAACAGACTGCATGCACACACACGCTATAAAATTCCTGAACTCACATCCTTTATTTGACACAGCTTGATTGTCTGAAGTGTTTATCGATCTGAATCTACCACACAGACCTCTGTGCGAAAGGTGTTACAAATCACATACAGCTGCTGTGCACCCTCACATCCACACTGCTCTATTAGCAAAAACAGGCCAGTGCAGATCATTTCATCAGCAGCCAGGTGTTTACATGGCAAGACAAATGATAAACCAGTGGTTATTCTGCATTTTAATAAAAGACGCTACCATGTTTATGTAGCTATTGCGTTGAGTATTTCATATGGCTTGTGATTAGATCTAGCAAAATATGTCTAATTAAACATGGTAAAATTAAACATATTTATTTATTTATTTATTTTGACATTGAGATAATGCTGATTCATCAAGAAAAAATATGCATCACAGTTTCAACAAAATAAATTAAGCAGCACAACTGACACAGAAGACTGCTGAAGCTATATTTCAAAATATATTAAAATAGAAAACAGTCATTTGAAATTGTAATGTCTCAAAATATTACTGAAATATTTAATATTTAACTTTATTTTTGAACAAAAATGTTGGTGAAGAGGCTTTTTTCAAAAATCTTACCGACACCAAACTTTTGAACAGTGCTTTACAAGACATCTTACTACAGGACAGGACCAAAAGAGGAACCACCAAGTTCCAGTGACACCCTATGTGTCTCCTTTGTGTGTTTCTGTCTCACTACCAAAGACAATAAATCTATATTAAACGGACATATGCTATACTACATCACACTAAGGGCACTATATAACACCAACACTTGCACATCATTACCTCAGTTTGGAAAAAATATTGTGAGAGGCTCAGTCTTTGTACTCCAGTAGCTAATGGGGTGAGGCTGCAGTATTTATTCAGGTCTTTACATATATCTACATTTAAAACAACCAATTCGGAAGAGAAAAATTAATTCTGATGACTAATTTAAACTCTGGTTGATATGCAAAATAATAATAATCTTTATTTTTAGAGCTTCTATTATAATACACCCACTTGTGCTTTTATATCCACAGAAAACACACTAATTGGAATAACAGATGAGCGGGCGGAAGAAGGAATAAAACATTAATGAACATTTTTAATGTTCTGCATTGATATACCAGCCATATCCAGGGCAGACTCACAAGAGAACTGTCGCTGTAATGACTTTAATCCAGCAACCACCAACGGTGTCGGTCATGTGAAGTCTTATCCTCAGAGTGAAGGATTCCTCTGCAGAGTTTGGATACTATAACATGGTTTAAAGATGCAAAATGTAGAAGTAAATTCAAGCACAATATATATTTTATATTACATTTAATTTAAAATTTTAATATTTTAATTAAGCACACATGCATATAATTATGTATTACTATATTATATTATATACAATTAAACAGATTTTTTAAATTATGAATAAACTACTTTTATGGTATTTTCAAAGTGCTTTTGTAATTTTTGACAGAAAAAAATCTGTATTTTAAAAAATATATATTTTCCATTCCATGGAAGATAGTAAAAAAAACATACGAGTTTGGAGTTTCAGTATGGCACAAAAGTTACATTTTGGTGGTGCAGTTTAAAATTGGAGTCACTTTTCCATATAAGAGTGTGTTGCAATACTGAAGCAGACATTTTCTTTGCAAGTGCATTTCAGACAAACAAAACTGAGACGTAGGAGATGCCATATGGGCTCGACAAACAATTATTTTCTTTTTTCCTTCACAAAAAAGTACAATCACACGTATGTGACATTTGACAATTGACTGAGTTTGTTATGCTTATTTTTAGCCCAGCGGATTGAGGTGTGCCAATTAACCGTGTGGGCTGGCAATAAAAGAGCTGCTGTCTGGCCCCGCTGCCCACTGCAGCATTTACAATCTTCTTAATAACTGAACCCATCACACATATCTTCCTATTACACATATCCCGGGCTTTAATTGGTTCTATCAGGAGTGATATATACCTAATTTATAGATCTTTCATGGAGAGCAAAAACACATCCCAGAAATCATGTAGGCAGATGCCATCGGATGGACACCGGGAGCGTTATACAAGCGCAGGGAGATTTATGTGACATGGAAAACGTCATAAAGTTTTGTAGGATTTGGCCCACGCATCTCCTGCCGGTTTATGGCTGCTTTCATCTGAACACATATCACAATAAATTCACCAGGGTTTCATTTCATAGCTGTAAAATTAGATTAGGCTCATTTAATGTTTCACTTCTTTTTACTACAGCTGGCATTAAAATGGTAAGCCCTGCCTGTCCATGGAAAAAAAAGCCTATTATGTCTGATTTTCTCTTGACACGTTATTGCTAAAATGAGTCATGATTCTGCCAGCCTGATCTTGTGAAAGTTGCTGTTTTATAAAAATATGGAACATGGGTAGATGCTTTCGTTTAGCATTTGATTGAATCCAAGAGAAAAAGAGCGTGAACCAAATTGAAAAGCCAAGCTGTTGGGATTAGCCATTAATATCATGTGTCAGACGGGCCTCTTGGCAGAAATAGATATTTTATGTAAGCAAAAAAAAAAAAAAACACACAAAAGAGAACTGTTTAGTTTGTAGTAAGGAGAAAATACACTCTTAAAAAAAAGAACCAAAAAGGGGGTTTTGCGGCAATGCCATAAACGAACAATTTTGGTTGGTGCCATAAAACACCTTTTCTGGTACTACAAAGAACCCTTTTTAAAGGTTCTTCAAAGAACCACTGATGAATAGGTTCTTAATGGCCCCATTTCTTCCAGATCAATATCCTTACATTTATCATACTATAAATTTTCTTTAATAGAATTGTTCATAAAATAATTTTGAAAAAAAAAAGGAAAATCTAGAAGTAACAACACTTGACAAGATGTATGATTAAAATGTTTATTGCATTTACAGTATACATCAATGCAGTATACATCATACCTCAATACTGTGTATATGTGTTTGATAGGGATGTGCACAAGTACTAGAGTACTCAGACTTGACAGCAACGATTGATCATTTTTTAAAGTCACTGCAATCATCGTTTTCATGATCAGTCATCGCTGTCAAGTCTGAGCACTTGATAATCACCTGACTTTATATATTTCTCTTTTTCTGATTGGTTATGGCAGCATTTTGGGTGGTACCTGAACTCTGACTAGTTAATGTTAGGACAGCATGCCATCCAGACAAAATCAAAACCACCAGTACTTGAAATGAAAAACTATCAAAAATGCCCATCCCTAGTGTGTAATACAGTGAATACAGCAGGTTAATGTCAGTACTCCCATCATTCACTAGTATGCCCTTTTTCATCCCGTGGAAACGGCCACTGGTGGTTCAAAGAGTCCTTTTGATGAATGGTTGAGGCTGGGTACATAGGATCCTGTAACAAAAAAAGAAAAGGAAAAAAAGAAAAGAAAAAAGACTTTCATTAGTTTCTTAATTTCTTAATTTTCATAGGTTTAGCACAGGTATAATGATGCAAAATGACAAACAAAGATAATGGAAAGGTATTTTTAAACTGAACAGCAGTAAGATAGTAACAAAATCAAAGCAAGTCAAAGAATTTTGGAAGTTCATCCATCCATCTATTCACTCTCCAAACCACGTATCCTCTCTAGGGTCATGGGGGCTGAAGCCTATCCCAGCATCTTTGGCCACAAATGCATTCAATTAATGGTATTTAAGCAATATAAGCACTAGGTAACAATGTCATACAGTACCTGTCAAAATTTTGGAAACATTACAATGTTTTTGAAAAAAAAACAAACAAATAAAAATCTCTTCTGCTCACGAAGTCTGCATTTATTTAATCAAGAATACAGAGAAAATAGTAATATTGTAAGATATCATTACAAATTAAAAGAACTGTTGTCTATTTTAATATACTGTAAATTGTAATTTATTCCTGAATTTTCAGCATCATTACTGTTTTGATGATTTGCTGTTTTTTAATTTTTCTTTTAAAAGAATTTTACATTTCTTATTCTTAAAACAGTTGAAAACAGTTTTTGCTTTTTAACATTTTTTTGTGGAAATGGTGATACTTTTTCAGGATTCATTGATGAATAGAAAGAACAATGAACATCATTTACTAAATTTATTAAACAATTTAGTAAATAGAAATCTTTTCCAACATTATATATTCGAAGTTTTCTGTGAAGTAAATATTCAACAGAAACGTGTCAGTTACATGTAAGAAAGTGTCTGGAACAGTTGTATGTGATATTTGTGTGATTTTAGGGACTAAACTCACCTGAAAGCAGTGAAAACAGCAGTGAGAGATGGAGATTTACAGTTTGTCAGTTGGTGTTGTCGCCCTGTTTCCATGGCAACTCCCTCCGTTCCAGCGTTTGAATGAGACTCCAGTATTCGGCGCGCACGCCCATTAAAACACGTCAAAGTCACGCAGCATTTGCATAAATAAACCTCTAGAATTAGAACACTACATAAACAACTTAAAATCACATTAAATCTTTATTAAATCGCGAATTTGAAACACATTTTGTAGTTCTACAACCAATTCATAGGTGCAAAATGGATAGTGGGACAAAGTGGCACTTTTATATTTTAAGATTTTGTATCACTCAGCCTTTTTATTTCATTTTAAAACATGATTGCAGTATTTTTATACTAAACTTAAATAACTAGCCGTATAATTTTTTTGAGTCATGGAAAACAGCATTAAAATAGATAATAGATATAAAAGGATCTACTGGTCTTTTTTAATTAATAAACACCACAACACTATTTCTATAACTCAAAATTAATACTTTTTATTACACTATAATTGAATGCAACTAATAGAAAATGAGTCTGGAATGAGTTCTGGACCAGACAGGACAATTTAGCTCACTTGATCTCACTTTCCAGAAACAAAAATATTTACAACATGATGAGTGTGAAGAACCATTAAATATTAGTCTAAAGAACCTTTCTGTGCTACAAAGAATCTTTCTGTGCTACAAAGAATCTTTCTGTGCTACAAAGAATCTTTCTGTGCTACAAAGAACCTTTTGTGCAATGGAAAGGTTCTTTGGATATTAAAGGTTCTTCATGGAACCATACACCCAGCCAAAGAACCATTTAAGAACCTTTTTTTTTTTTTAAAGAGTGTAATAGTAGGAAAAATATTGAGTATGAAATGCATCTTTAGTGCTGCTTGAAAGTTCAATTTGTTGCTTTTAATCAGCATTAATAATCAATAGAAAATAATTTTAAGATACTGTAAGTTATATGCGCACACACACATATGTTATGTGGTTATAAAAGTTGAAGAAACTAGAGTGTCAGTAGAAGGTAATATCAAAGCTTTTCACATCCTTTCTTGTCAAAACTGTCTATGTGCATTACTCACAACCAACCAACCCCAGGCCTGCACGGGATCAGGGCTTATTTGAAGGTCAGGCAAATGGTTGTTGCAGATATAAACCTTTGTAAAAAACATTAATGCTTTTTGTAAATTGTTGACTAATCAGTTGCCTTGGGGCCTTGGTTCCTTCTGGCCTTTGGCCTGTGACATGAAATAAACATCATGTCAGCACTAGAGAGAGCAATGCATCACTTCACTGATCCGTGACTTGACAGTGGCATGACAGCGGGAGTCATGGGGCTGTTGGGCGAAACATCACACCGCATTAGGACTGATGAGAAGTGCGTGGGGAGTCTATTTTGCACATATTCAATGTAAAATAGAACTGGGGAAGAAAAATCATGTTTCAGCTAATGCATCAAAAATGGGTCTAGGTTTAAAACCATATGCAGTTCACCCTAATTTCTGCCAATATTCACTCACGTGGATGCTAAACACAAGAGTATTGAAGAATCCTTCACACTGTAGATTTTTTCAATTTAATGACAGTTTGGTTGGATGTGGCATTGGAAGACATTCGAGAATCAATGACATTGATATTATTGATGTGCCATTGTATGGTATATGCAGAGTTGGGATGTAAATAATTGTAAAAAATGTAACTATTTTTCAACGGTTTTCCAGTAGCAACTTTAGCCACTGAGTAGTGGTGAAACACAACTAAATGCTATCGCTGTTTGTAATGTCTGAGCAGAGGAAATAATCAAAGGCACTCACCTAAATACATAGAAATGTCTGGTTCATTTTAATTAATTGCTTCATCCTAAACGGCCCTTTTAGTCATGTGTAGCATTTGGAATTCTGCTTCATTCTAGTGAATCGGTTCATTCAGACAATTAATTTAAATGAACAATTTAACAAAAAAGATTCATCATTTCACCAGTGTATTATGTTATTGACCAGTGTTGTTATTGTTAACTAAATGAAAACTATTAAAAATCTTTGGTAACACTTTACAATAAGGTTCATTAATTAATGTTAATTAATGCATTAACTAATATAAATTAACAATGAGCCATACCTTTGTTACAGTATTTCTTAATCTTTGTTAACGTTAATTAATAAAAGTACAACTGTTTATTGTTAGTTCATGTTAGCTCAGGTCCATTCATTAATATTAACAGATAACTTTGGATTTTAATAATGAATTAGTAAATGTTGCAGTTAATATGAAATGGCATTAATAAATGCTTTAGAAGTATTTTTCATTGTTAGTTCATGTTAACTAATGTAGTTAACTAATGTTTAAAAGGCTAAAATAAATATAAATATTACATGAAAAACTGAAATAAATTACGTTTAACTGTAAGTACTAAAATTATTAAAACTAAAACTAAAATAAAACTAAAGAGAAATAAAAAAAACAATTAAAATGACAAAATCACAATAAAATTACCAAAACAAACTAAATGATAACTAAAAATATGAAAAGAAACTCATTCAGAACATTAATAAGTACTGTTAATGTAACTGATTATTTTTTTTAATTGTTATGTAAATTAATACGCTTCTGTTATATTTAATGTAAACTTACCTGCTCAGTTTGATAATTCAGATTTTAAAAAAGAAAAAAAAAACACAATAACAACATTAAGCATATGGTTTTGCAACAATTTTGTGGGTGAACTATCCCTTTAAACACAAGCACTGTTCTCACCACGTTCTGTGCAACATTCTTCATTTACCTCGACACATTAAAGATTGATTTGCTGATCCTGATATACTGTGAAGAAACATGTTTACTGGCCATGGGATGTTCTCCACATGGGGGATAGTTTTACAGAACCTGCTTAAGCTGAAGTGTTCAGGTTTGACGAGTGTCGTTAGTGTTGTTCAAGAGAGAATTTCCCATTAAAATAACTCATTCATACTGCATGGGGAATTAATACTGCATGGGTAAATTATTGACAGAACACACTACAAACTACTGTAGCTCACAAAGGGATACACTGCGATTTCTGTCTCTGTGTATGTGTGTGTGACTATCATAAAAATGAGATCTAAGTTAAACAGCCAACAGCTGCCCTCCTAATCTCACATAAGCACAATATCTGCATCTCTTTTCACATTTTAATAGCATGATGTTATTTTCAATAATTTTCCACTCAAAAGTGTAGACTTGGTCTGATCCAGAGTAACACCCCTGGGGAAGAGCGCTACTGTGTTTTACAGTCTAAAGACAGACTGCTCCTTTAACAGTTCTCCGGGGATCACACACACATTCTGAGCACATCTCACACCTCGCCACTCACATTTGCCACCTGCCAGTACAGACTTTACAAGTTACAAAATCCATAGTGTCTCACATGGCTCACACATCCAGCTGTTACATGGGAATTCTTTACAGTTTTATCTGCCAGTGACATTTGTGAAGCCCTAAAGCGTCCTGCAGGGCCAGAACCGTTGGGTAACCTCTCTCTTGACACCGTCAGCTCATGTTGTGTAATGTTGTTAAGGCCTGTTTACAACAAGTCAGATACAATGGCACAGCAACAACAAACAAAACTAGGTACATCAAGTACAATGAAGAATTTGTGATGTGGTCAGTGAGTTTTTTCGGCATACAAACAATAAAAAATATCAACTTAGCATCTAAATGAAAAAATACAGATCATTGCAATATGCTAATTTGATCTATAACACCTGGAGTAGGATATCTATTAGCATTCCAATTCCTCTCAATGGTATTTGCATTTATTTCTGGACACAATTGTTTTTGTGACTAATCACTCTCTAGAGCTGCAGGAAAAATGATGTCATTACACCACTAATGGTACAACAACAATCACAAACCCTTTTCTGGTAACTACCCTGAGCTGTAATGTAAAAGAGGGCATGCAGGGAAAAATACAGTCCATTTCACTCTTTAAGAGGGTAGTTTAGCCTTACGTTATTCCAACTACTTTCCTTTCTTCAGCAGAACATCAAAGATGATGGTTTGAAGAATGATTCAACTGAAAATGCATTGAACTTATTATATATTAGAGCTGGGCGGTTCAACCAAAAATTTGTATCTCATTTTTTTTTTTTTTTTTGGGATTCTGGCGGTTTCACAGTTCATCATGGTTTTTCCCTGACTGGGCCTTTATATGAATCAGAATGCGTTAAACAGTTGCAGAACCACTGCATTTTAATCACGATCCAAACAAACATGCTACATACAGCATGAGCAGTTTTTGATGTAAATTAGATTAGTATCATTTCAAAATGTAAAACAAAAATAGAATAGATTTTGGCTTTGAGAAATTAAAGGGATAGTTCACCCCAAAATGAAAATTCTGTCATTAATTACTCACCCTCATGTCGTTCCAAACCCGCTGAATTGTTGAATAAAGTATGTTATTTTTGTTTTCTTTGTGCACAAAAAGTACTGAAGTTGAGCCACTGATGTCACATGGACTGTTTTACCAATGTCCTTACTATGTTTCTGTGCCTTGAACGTGGTAGTACCCTTGCTGTCTATGGGAGGGTCAGAGAGCTCTCAGATCTCATCAAAAATATCTTAATTTGTGTTCCAAAGATGAACGAAGGTCTTACGGGTTTGGAACGACATGAGGGTGAGTAATTAATGACAGAATTTTCATTTTGGGGTGAACTATCCCTTTAAGCTACATAAAATATATCTGCACTTAACAAAAACAAGCAGACGGGCTGAATGAGAACGCAGATTCACTCTCTGACAGCAGGTGGCGCTTATGGAACAGCAGTGATAGAGCGTTTCATTGGTTACTGCACAGTGCTTATTAACAGTAGCCTACTTTAATATACGGAGGTAAGATGAAAAGAAAATACCGTCGAAACTTTTCTGAAGACATTTATATAAACCCCCACCCCCAATTCAGTATTTAGGATTTTCTTCCAACATTTTGCGCATTGTGAATTGTGATCTTGCTCTGCCTGCTACAATATTTTCTCATCTTTGCGTTCGTCTTCAGCGTCTCTGGCTTCTGTTAATGGCTGTTTACAGTTGGTTTATTTGCCCAGTTAAAGAATTTGTTGTGTGTTATTAATAGCTCTAAAAGTTCTCTAACCACTTGTCAGATGTGTATGCAGCTAACAAGCACCGCCTCTCGAATCACAATGCTGTCTGTGGCGGTTAGTTATTTGTACCGGTAGGCCTATGCCATTTTTTTAAAAGTTCATACCATGTGCATAATTCAAACCGGTTCACCGTTTGAACTGTTATATCGCCCAGGACTGTTATAGTCCAAAAATCTTTCTTTTGTGCTCCACATAAGAAAATACAAAACATTTACTATATTATAATGAAATATTACCAAAATATATGTTGGTTACAAAAAAGAGTGTGTACTTACAACGTATACCAGTAGGACAGACATGCTAACAAGCATCCTTTCTTCTTTGTAAAAAGATTGTTTATTTTTTTGGGCCGCATATGTTCTGTCTGAAAAATCTTTAAGGCATATTTTGAATAAGCCTTAGGAGAAGAACTAGAAGTGAAGACAGGGATAGAAAGTGAAAAAGACAGTAAAAGAAATACAGCAACAGAAAAACCCCTGTAGTCAGGCTAATCAACCCCCATCATGTCAGTGAAGTGTGTTAATCTGCACATGATCTGCACTGTGATCACTAAGCATCTGCACACACTGCAGATATAAGATGGTCTTAAAATTGACGGCATGAAACAAGTGGGTAAGTGATACCGCAGACATGCACAGCATTACAAAATACTGAATAGAGCTGTGAGGTGCAGATCTGCGCTGTTCCACCATCAGCACCAAAAACACTTTCTCCTCCATGCATAATGCAACACTATTGATTTATGATAGTGCTGTATATTTGGGAGGAGATACAGCCAAAGTTTGCTCACTCTGACTGCACTGCTGCACTGGCAGAGCAGGACTCTCTTTCTCTGTGGAACGAGGGTGTGCCGGTGCCAGCGCTGTGCTTCACAGATGGACTGACATATTTACGAGGGTTTTCCAGCAGGGTGAGACACCGAGACTTGCCCCCAGTTGATCAGGCTGAGTTTTACCGAACCTGACATCTACCCCATGCACTGTTCTTGAACTCAATGCGCCGCTAGGATCCCTGTGCAGCAGGTAAGATAGTATCACTGATGGGGGGAACTTATGTACCCTGCAGCCATGATTGCTCACTTAACACACACACACACACACACACACGCAAACAAACAAACACACAAAGTGATACAGGATCACAGCCGCTGTAATAAGCCGCTGAGCACAATTCAACTGCCAGACTTCAAGGTCACTATGTACTCTGCTGGCAGATAGAAAGAACTCATAAAAGACAGAAAACAACAACAAAAACACACACAGAGGACGTGGTGTGGGCAGAAACCCCTTTGATTAAATATTTACAAAGGCTTTTGAAAGGGCAAGGGATAAAAAACATGAACCAACAGTGCCACTCAGTCATCGTCTGCTTTCAAAGTGTTCATGTTCAACCGGAGAGATAAAATAAAAGCGATAAAGAGCGCACGAGCAACTGCATCCCCCCTTTGATGTGATGGACACCGCTACATGTGCACACACACATAGTGAATGCGCACAATGATACACCTGCTGGAAAATCTGTTTTAAGTGTTAAAACTAGTCTTTAGCTAGTCTAAACAGGTTGACCAGTCACTATGCTTCAGCTTGACCACCTTGAGATTTTTTTTTCTTTTTTTGTTTAAGATCTTAAGAACCAGCTTAGACCAGGTAAAATCCACCTTAAAAGCATTTTAAGGTAGATTTAGCTAGCATAATCTGAATTTTCCAGCAGGAGCTGCTTCAGACAGTTGTAAAATCAAAGCAGCACGTGTACAGGAAGCCTCTTTGTTTCAGCATGCTCGTGCAACCTGTTTCTCCCTTGATGCACAAACCCATTCACAAGCTGTTCAAACAAATGCAAACTACTCTAAAAAGGTCCAACATTTTTGTACTCACCAACACTTGTATCTTTCTTATCACACTTTCCCTCTCTCTCCTCCTGTGATGCTTACGCTCGGCAGTGCCCAGGCAGAATGAGTCTCCACCGTGCTTAAGAACCCCGTTTCTATGGCAGTCAGAGCAAGCCAGTCAGTAAGATACGGCAAAAGGCTGGGGGCAGATCCCTCACTGAGCTCTACGCACACTTACAAACACTCCACACTCCCATAATCCCAGTGGTGCTGCAACACACGGTGCAATACACAACACGCAGGGCACAGACCTCTCTGTCACGGGGGCAGAGATGTAAAACACCAGAGAAACAGCTGTGATCTAAGTAGGATAACAAAGCAGAGGTGCTGCATAAGTTTGGTGCATGCACATTAATGAGGCAACCTCATGAACATCAAACATATTTAGTGAATGCAGGAGATCGATTGAGTTTAGGACATGTCAATGGATGAAAAGGGATGATTATGCAGTTTGCAGACTGATTAAAGAGAGCCGTGACAGCTGCAAAGACGGATGGATGGAGAACATGTGTGAGACACGCCACCTTTTAATATTCCAATGGCTGTATTTCACCCCCAGCCTCAGGGTTGGGTTTTGAACCACAATGCAGCACTATCTTCACCCGAGCTGGAGAGATAGCGGTTCCCCCCTGCTTCGCTCCGTCTAGATTACCATCACCCTATCAGCTGCATTCAGCTGAGCACAGTGAATGAGGAGAGCAGTCAAACCCTGGGACCACTTTCTTCCTGCTGCTATCTTCTGCACCAGGGCGCACCTCGTGTTTCTCAAACTGGAACCATTACAGCAGCCCTAAAGAATGAGAGCTATTTTTGATTCAAATAATGTATGCAACACTACACAAGAGCCCCTGAATGATTTCAGCAGCACTGTGGTGTAAAATTGCCTTTTCTTTTGTTTTTGTTTTTTTGCAATTACCAAATTGATTTTCCTTAATTTGTAGCTCAATTTAGAGAGGAAAAAGGTATCTGCTTAGCCTAAAACAATTGTTATTGTGAAATCAGGGCATGTCCTCACTTTTATCTAAAAGGGGAGTTCAGCCAAACATGGAAATGACTCTCATTATTTTCTCACCCTTGTGTCATTCAAAACCCACTTGATTTTCTTTCTTCAGTAGAACATAGAAAACAACATTTTGAATCTCTAACGGACCACTTTTATGGAGCATTTGTAATTTTTGGAACTTAAAAGCTTTATTCAATGGAAAATACTATGTCTCTTTTTGTGTTCCACTGAAGAAAGGAAATCAAATGAGTTTGGAACGACATAAATGTGAGTAAATTACGACATAATTGTTTTTGTTTTTTGTTTTTTTAACCAAAATGATTTGCATTAATTTGTGACTCAATATAGAAAGGAAAAAGGTTTTCTTGACCTAAAAATTGTTATTGTGAAACCAAGGCTTGTCTCTAGGTATATCTAAAAGGGTAGTTCAACCAAACATTGAAATAACTCTCATTTTCTCACCTTTGTGTTATTCAAAACCTACTTGGAACACAGAAAAGCCCTTTTTTTAAAGTCTAATTGGACACTTTTATGATGCCTTTGTGAGTTTTTTGCAGCTTGAAAGCCTCATTGTATAGAAAATAGCAACTACGTGTCTTCTTTTGTGTTTCACACAAAGAAAACCAAATCTGTTTGAGACGACATGAATGTGAGTAAATGATAACAGAATTTTAATTTTTACACCAAATTAATTTCCCTTAATTTATGGCTCAATTTAGAAAAGAAAAAAGGTGTTTTCTTAGTCTAAAATATTGTTATTGTGAAATCAGGGCATGTCCTCAGTTGTGTCTAAAAGGATAGTTCAGCCAAACATAAAAATAACTGTCATTATTTTCTCACCCCTGTGTCATTCAAAACCCACTTGATTTACTTCAGTGGAACACAGAAAAGACATTTTGAATATGTAATGGGCCACTTTTATGGGGCCTTTTTTAAAAGTTGAAAGCCTTATTGCATGGAAAACATTTTGTAGCACCATTACATTTCACCTTTTGTGCTGCACTGAAGAAAGAGAATGGAATTAATTTGGAATGACATGAACATGAGCAAATGACGACAAAATTTTGGGGTGAAAAAATAAATGGATGCACTACTGATCCTTCTTCTCTTTGTACCAATAACACTTATCAAATATAGTATAAGATTTATAAGGAAATCACTATGAAAGACCATATGGAAAATTCTGGAAAGGGTCACAAAAGTGCAGATTTGTCGCGACATTTAATCTTCTTTTGTGAAATTATACATATGCAAAGGCTGACACTGTGGGCAATTTCACTGTCAAGTCAAGCTTTTTGCACAAGAAAGCCTCATTTATTTATACTTGCCAGATGCCTGGAAGTTTGTATTTTCAAGACAAATGAGATGGTTTTCAGAGTGTCAATAAAGAACACATCAGAATTGTTCATTTTTGACACAATAAAGTTCCCGCATGAGAGGTTCTGCTTTTAAAGCACCTCCAGGGGAAATACAGCACCTGCATCCGCAATGTGAGGAAGGTGCATTCTAAACGCTCACAAGCCATGGCTTCAGGGTCAGGCATCACCGGACATGCCATTCATCTTTCTAATGAGCCATATATCTATACCTCAGGTCATCTTTGGCAGCAAGCATGACACAGATCTGACAGCACCTGGAAGCCTGCTGGGAGATTCTGGCCAAGAGGTACAAAGCAAAAGAGGCTCGGGATTGAAGCTTCATGCTTTAGAGACTCAGAATGTGGAAAAGTAAAATCAAAATCTTCTTGGTCATTTTCAGATGTTTTGGGAGTGCTTTAAGACCCGTCGAAATCCGCCAATCCTTTAACAAAACACATCCAGACTGGCACTCACACTTAAAAGGAGGAGAAAAGGTTAAGGATGGACTTGTGAAAATGATCTGAAAAGGGCACTGTGGGAAAAAAAGTGGGGAAAAGGTGATTTATTTAGGACAACCTACAGTACACGAGTTGATCAAAGCTATTATGTCCCTGGGAATTTGCATCATTGGGTTTCAGACATGTTTGTCTGCAAACACATTCATGAGTCAATGACTTTCATTGGCAGTTCAATTAATTTCACAGCAAACAAACAACCAAATTAAAGCTCTAATGTGAAAGCACAATCATTTCGGAAAGCTCCATTTCCCTGTTATCCCTGATCAAACAAAGCCAGGGAGTTCAGTTGTTACAAAGAAAGTGAGAACGAGTGAGGAACAGAAAGGCATTGAAACGCAGCTGACTGAAAAAATGACACAGTCGACAATGCATAATCCACTGAATTTTAGCTATTGAATGAAATCCCCAAATCCTGCTGATTCCAAATGGCACGGAGACTGAAGTGATGCTAGTCTTTGACAGTAATCTTACTTTTCTTTTCACAGTTTCTCTATATTTGGCAACTTAAGACATCACAGACATGATATTGACTCTGTGTTTCTGCCAGTGCAGCAGGTTCCCAGCTAGAAGTGTTTTGCAGTGTTTTTTGTTCTCTTGAATTCTTGAGAGCCTACAATAGTCAGCAGAAATCTTCCATATTATTCAGCTAATCTACACTAGCTTCTCTGGATTGATCTCCTATCATTCAATGTCTTTGGAGTTTCTGGCCTCAGGCAGTCACAATCCTATTTTCCTATTACTAATTACAACAGCTTCTCAGGACAAAAAAAAAAAAAAAAAACCGGGACATGCAAGTCAAAATGTCTGCTTCACAATCTCTAAAGATTTTACTATGGAGTAATAATATTTACCTGCCAACACTGGTATAATGTCGGCACAAATGTAGAAAATTTTGCTTAATACACAATATAATACATAACAGAACTAGAATATTCAATTTCTGATTAATGATAACTATGCAAGACTGAGTTTCTTTCTCAGAGTAATAAAAGAAGAAAACTGTGAAGAAATAAAATCACAATTGGAAAAAGTCAGTGTTTTAAAAGTCAGATTTATACAATGTATTTGTGAGATACAAAGTTGCAGTTTCAAAAAATAGTTGAAACTTTGAGATATTAAATTGCAGTTACAAGAAGTAGAAATAATAAAAAAAAATGTTGTAATGGTGAGATATTTGCATTTGCAAGACATAAGGTCACAATTGTGAGATATGAAGTTGCAAATGTAGATATGAAGTTGCAGTCATGAAAGCTGCAAATTTTAAGATGCAATTACTAAAAATAAGGTCGCAATTGTGAGACAAAATTGCAGTTATTAGATATAAAGTCAATTGCTACAAATAAAGTAACAATAGTAATTTATCAGTACACACTTACAACAAATAAAGTCACAATTGTGAATAATAAATTTATATTCATATAAAGATGAAATTATTAAAATGAAACTCACAGTTGTGAGCTAAAATTGCAATTATGAGATATAATGTCAGAATTATGACAAATAAAGTAACAAGTAGCAAGACACAATTATGACAAAAAAGTCACAATAGTGAGATATATATAGACATAATTACTAAAAAAATAAGGCTGAAATTGTGAAACAAAGTTACAGTTTTCAGATATGAAGTCACAATTACAAAATGAAAGTCACAATTGAGATTTAAAGCCTTAGTTCTAAGTTATTAAGTTATTATCTGTGAGATACAAAATTGCAATTGTGAGATATGAAGTCTAAATTATGAAAAATAAATAGAAGTCCCAATTGTTTTTCATTTATTTACTTGGTTATTTTACTTTGAGGCAGAAATGGGCTTCTATAAATAAACAGATATTGCTGTTGGCCATTGATGGAAAAAAAAAAAAAAAAAAAAAAACAGTGCTCCCAAGTTTTCCTCAGGTGACAGGGCATAACAGAGATCTCATCTTGTTTTAAAGACACAATTCATTTTAAACATTCATATCAGACCGTTGGAGCAAAATGTTCCCTCACGCAAGCCACCTAGGACTCCTCGTGGCTGTTTAACATGCAGCATGGGTCTCATATCCTGACCCTTTACTCGCCCACTCCAGCACATGTTTTAATGGCTACTGCATTCATTCCAAATTTTTTCCATGTACATCACACATTTTCTAATTACATTATCTAACTCGACCCGCAACTCACGAATGCATTTTTTACGAGGTGGGCCTGTGGTTTGGTGAGGAGTGCACTCCAAACTCAATTCAATCCACAATGTCATTACGAGAGTGCTTGTGTGGAGAGATAACGGTTTTCTTTTGGACCGCTGTCTGTCGTTCGGCTGCACAATAAAACTGTTTTGAAGTTTAATGAACTGAAATGGCTCAGTGCGTAAACAGATGAGTGGAGTAGGCTTCAGACAATGTGTTGTTACTGAACAAGAGGCTTGTTTTTCACACACCGTTTAGAACATTAAAGCAGCAAAAGGCCAATGTAGAACATGTCACTGACATCACAGGAAAACATACACTCTTATGTTGTTCATAACTAAACGCCTCACTGGATTACGTTGCAGTGAAAGACAGTCATCTGAGAGAAAGTGAATTATTATGTAGATTCTAGATTTGTTACCTAAAGGTCACAAACTTTCATGCATGATTAAAGGCAGTCATGAGTGTCTTATAAAGGCCAGAGAGCATGAAATCATAATATACGATACAAAAAGAAAGATTATGCCATTAGGAGAGTTTATTATGAAAATAAAGTCATAAGCATAACAAATCAACACCTTCAGATGTATCATCTAGAGGAGTTTATGTCAACAAGCTCCCTTGTAAATGCAGCTCTAAAATACACAACTGACTTTGCATTAATCAAATCAAATAGGCCTGTCTTGCTGAATTTCTACTCGCATGCCTTTTGATCCTTTCATAAATTTTCAATTACTGTCTGATTGCCTCAGTTAGCAAAAGATTGTTTATGTAGCCACAAGCAATTTTTCTGATTTGAGATTTAAAAATGCCATGCAATCGCTTGATGAGTGCAGTTTTTGTCCTACTGAAACAGTAAGTGTGAAGGTGAGACATACTGAAAGGCTTGTCTTTAAAAAAAATAAATAAATGAATAGCCAGTTATGTTATGTCATAGCCATAAATCATGATTTGCTACTTGCTAGTTGGTTGCAGGTGGAATTGGAGGCAGAACATTCTTATTCTAGAGAGTATTTGATTGGACAAAAATTTGTGTAGTTCAGCATGAGTCATCAATAGAGT
The DNA here is from genome assembly GCA_039654775.1 of Spinibarbus caldwelli. NCBI lineage: Eukaryota > Metazoa > Chordata > Actinopteri > Cypriniformes > Cyprinidae > Spinibarbus > Spinibarbus caldwelli. The sequence goes on along the minus strand of CM077261.1, from coordinate 13,006,409 downwards.
TATTTTCGTTTTCCTAGGAGTAAGACTGTGAATTTTAAATATGTATATCTACAACAGTGTTATTTATTACTTAAATCCTGTAATTTAAGTAATAGATCACTGGAGCTTCAACAGATCACTGGAGCTGTGCGAAGTCCCTTCATGCTTCAAACGCTCCACCATTATCCCCATCCCAAAGAAATCCAAATTTCAGGACTAAATGACTACAGGCCTGTGGCTCTAATGTCTGTGGTCATGAAGTCTTTTGAAAAACTGGTGCTGGCCCACCTGAAGGACATTACTGGACCCTTACTGGATCCTCTTCAGTTTGCCTACAGAGCAAACAGGTCTGTGGACAATGCAGTCAACACGGGACTGCATTATGTTCTGCAACATCTAGACAGACCAGGGGCTTATGTGAGGATCCTGTTTGTGGACTTCAGCTCAGCCTTTAACACTATCATTTCAAACCTCCTCCTGCCCAAACTAACTCAGCTCTCCGTGCCCACTTCCGTCTGTTATTGGATCACCAGCTTCCTGACAGACAGGCAGTAGCTAGTGAGGCTGGGAAAATACACATCCAACACTCGTACGATCAGCACTGGAGCTCCTCAGGGCTGTGTTCTCTCCCCACTGCTATTCTCACTCTACACCAACGACTGCACCTCTAAAGACCCCTCTGTCAAGCTCCTGAAGTTTGCAGACGACACCACACTGATCGGCCTCATCCAGGACGGCGACGAGTCTGCTTACAGACAGGAGGTTAAGGAGCTGGCTGTCTGGTGCAGTCTTAACAACCTGGAGCTCAACACACTCAAAACAGTGGAGATGATTGTGGATTTCAGGAGGAACCCCCCCTGCTCTCCCCTCTCTCACCGTCATGAACAGCACTGTGACTGCAGTGAAGACATTCAGGTTCCTGGGCACCACTATCTCTTGGGACCTGAAGTGGGACACTCACATCAACTCCATTGTTAAAAAGGCCCAGCAGAGGTTTTACTTCCTTCGCCAGCTGAGGAAGTTCAACCTGCCACAGGAGCTGCTGAAACAGTTCTACTCTGCCATCATTGAATCCGTCCTCTGCACTTCAATAACTGGCTGGTTCAGCTCAGCTACCAAATCTGACCTCAGAAGACTACAGAGGGTAGTCCGGACTGCTGAGCGAATCATTAGTACACCCCTCCCCACTCTCCAAGAACTGTACTTATCCAGAGTGAGCAAAAGGGCTGGCAAAATCACTCTGGACCCCTCACATCCAGCACACTCACTCTTTGAACTGTTGCCATCTGGTCGACGCTACAGAGCTTTGAGCACCAGAACTGCCAGACACAGGAACAGTTTCTTCCCTCAGGCAATCCATCTCATGAACACTTGACACTTGACCTGGAGCTCAACACACTCAAAACAGTGGAGATGATTGTGGACTTCAGGAGGAACCCCCCTGCTCATAACCCCCCCCCCCCCCCCCCCCCCCCCCCCGACAATAATTGTGGAACACACACTATTTATACACTTATACACTTTATACACTTATTTATCTAACACACATACTTAGTCTACATTTCAATTTGCACATAATATTCCTGTACATACAACTGTCTTTTGTTATATATCTGTACATACAATTGTCAATTTGTATATTTTTATTCCTTATTTACTTGTTCTATATTTTTATTTTTATTTTTTTTTTATCTGTTTTTTTGTTCTGTCACTGTCATTCTGTTGTACTGTGGAAGCTTCTATCATGAAAATAAATTCCTCGTATGTGTAAACATACCTGGCAATAAAAGCTCATTCTGATTCTGATTCTGATTCTAATATACTATTACATTAAAGCATTTATATACTGTAATAGTTTCAGTTTTCATTTTAACTTTAGTGTAAGTTTTATTAATGTTGTACTTTTTAAAAAAATATTCCTATATAGATTAAATAATTTATATTTATAAGTATTTATATTTAATATATTATTTATTATTTATTTATATTATTAATACTTATTTCAGTTAGTTGCCAAGTCTAATTTTCATTTAAGTAATGTAAAATTAATTAATGTAAAAAAAAAAATGTGTCAGATTTTGTCAGGGTGGCTAATTTTTCTCTGTAGTCCCAGGGTAAAAAAAAACAAAACAATATATATTGGAAAAAAATCAATACATATATACAACTTTTAATATTAATAATAATAATAATATAATATTTTGACAGCAACCATAAATTAAATTTTTTAGTGTTTAATTTTTTCATCTATTATTTATATTTTATTTTAGTTCATCTTTATTTCAATTCCCAAAACCAATTTTTAATAGTTTTATTTTAGCTGTAGTTGCAGTAACACTGATCTGCTGAAAGTGAATTTTAAAGTAAAAACACAAGCATCTAGAGGTCCTTAAAGCAAAGGGGCATGGAATAAAAGTCATTTCATGATTTTAGACAAAAACAAACCATACATGTAAAGGAAAAAAAAAGACCAACAACAAAAAAAATCCATCTATTCTTGCGCAAGATAATTCACATATGATCTTTTTCTTTTTGTCCCTGATGTACCGTGATAGTACGGTTGTGCTTGTTCACATTATGCCCATAATGTCGGCCCCTACTGTGATGGGCATAACTGCAGGGGTTCAAGATAACACTTTACAAGAAAACACTGCTTCTTCAACTGAGCGGTTTGCAGGAAACAGGGAAGATAATGTCTGTAAAGCTTTGTCATTGTTGGAGCAGATGCTCTTGCAGCACCGTAACACCCAGACTGTCTGTTAACACAGCATGACATAGAACGAGAGGAAGAGTTTGCTGCCAAACATGCTTGCTCATTTGCATTACACCGACAAGGAAGATATTACATGCCATATAATGTATTTGCAATGACTGATGGGCTCTATACAACATAACGAATAATAAGTACACAAAACTATAATCATTTCTAATCAATTAGTGTCAAAACTAAAAACGTTCACCTTATATGGTTTAAAGATCCTATGAAATTCAAATTTCTGGCTTTTAGTTAAAGTCTGTTAGATTTGAGGTTATCTATTTGCTGGTGTAATTCATAAGCACTGACAAAATTTGCTTTCAGGAGATATTTCAATATACTGATGATGACTCATGTCGCACTACACAGATTTTGAGCAGTAATCAGCTCACCTGAGACGGATCTTAATACCATGTGCAAACAGGGTCATAGAGTTTAACTGCTAATGACTAATTTTTTCTTCAGAAATGTATATTCTTTGTTAGGCCATACAAGCAGTAGAATTTGCTAGCAATTTGGTCTGTAAAACATGAAGTGTTCTCATCCAATTAGCAATGAGGGTGCTGCAACCTCTCCCCTCCCTTCATTAATCTGTCAAGCAATTACCCTGCAGCCTTGGTCACGCAGTTAGTGTAGGTTGACTCTATTATGCGGCTGTTCTGGTCAGATCAAGAATACCAGGCTTTTCTGTATGGACACACAAATGCCACAGTGTGTGTCATGAGTCCGGGTCCTGCGGTTCTCTCTCTCACCACCAGAGGTCGCCATCTCCCATCCTCCCGAACTCAATTCTCCAGATTCCAATCACCTGTCACTCATTATTACACTCTCAGCTGTTCCCCATTATCACAGACTATATATTCTCTTCTCACTCACCACTCTGCCTGGCTAATTAATTGTCTGTAGGTTATGGATGCAAGCACCTTCTGTTGCTGTATTTGTATCCCAGTCCTGTTCATGTATGAGTTGTTTTCAGATCTTGTCTGATCTGTTTCTGTTTCTGTTTAACTTGGACTGTGTTTGCCTTTTTGGTGAAATAAACCTGCGTTTGGACCCAGACCCCTGTTTACACTGTGTTTTCCCTTGCCGCACCGTGACAGAATTAGCCAGCAAACATGGGTCCAGCAGGGAAGTTCCACAACATCCGCCAGGGAGACCAGAGCATTGAGGATTAGGGACTTCGCCAGGGACTTCGTTGTAGTGGCTCGCCGGTCGGCTACAGAGAAGACCTGCCTCATGGTCTTTTTCTGGGGAGGCCTAGCCGAGCCCTACAAGTCCCTTATGCCTTATTGGCACCCTGAGGAGTCACTGGAGGAATATGTCAGTCGGGCTCTGTACTTGAGAGGCTCAACCTTCAGGGTGGCGTTAGCTGCGGAACCTCACAGTTCTCTCGGAGCGGTGATCCAGGAGACTTCAGTGGTCATGTCAGCCATTCCCAGAACCTCATGCCCGTCCCTTGGCCGTCCCGGGCTGATACGCAGCGTGCAGGACCCTCCGCTGAGGTCGGTGAGCGTGGCGTTGTCTGCTCTCGTTCCTTCCAAGGCGGCGGTTCTCACTCACAAGATTCCCGAGGCGGTGGTGTCCGCTCACAATCCTCCTGAGGCGGTGGTTCCCGCTCACGGTTCCCCTGAGGCGGCGGTGTCCACTCACGATCCTCCCGAGGGGGCAGTGCCTGCTCACGATCCTCCCGAGTCGGCGGTGTCCACTCATGATCCTCCTGAGGCGGCGGTGCCCACTCACAGTTCCCCTGAGGTGGCGGTGTCCGCTCACAGTTCCGCCGAGGTGGTGGTGTCCGCTCACGATCCTCCCGAGGCGGCGGTGTCCTCTCACAAAGCTCACGAAGCGGCGGTGTCCACTCACGATCCTCCCGAGGCGGCGGTGCCTGCTCACGATCCTCCTGAGGCAGCGGTGTCCGCTCACGATCCTCCCGAGGCGGCGGTGTCCGCTCACGATCCTCCCGAGGCGGCGGTGCCCACTCACAGTTCCCCTGAGGCGGCGGTGTCCGCTCACAGTTCCGCCGAGGTGGCGGTGTCCACTCATGATCCTCCCGAGGCGGTGGTGTCCTCTCACAAAGCTCACGAAGCGACGGTGTCCGCTCACGATCCTCCCGAGGTGGCGGTGTCCGCTCACAATTCCCCTGAGGCGGCGGTGTCTGCTCACAAGGCTCCAGAGGTGGTGGTTCTCGCTCACGATCCTCCTGAGGCGGCGGAGTCCACTCACGATCCTCCCGAGGCGGCGGTGTCCACTCACGATCCTCCCGAGGTGGCGGTGTCCTCTGCCTCAGTCCCTAGGTCCCCCTCTAGCTCACGGACCTGGTCCCCCATCCTTCCCCCTGCTCCGCCCCCACTCTGCCATCCCCCTGGTCGGACGCTTGGGAACGTGTCTGGAAGCCGTTCCTTAGAGGGGGGTCCTGTTATGAGTCCAGGTCCTGCGGTTCTCCTTCTCACCACCAGAGGTCGCCATCTCCCATCCTCCCGAACTCAGTTCTCCAGATTCCATTCACCTGTCACTCATTATTACACCCTCAGCTGTTCCCCATTGTCACAGACTATATTCTCCTCTCACTCACCACTCTGCCTGGCTAATTAATTGTCTGTAGGTTATGGATGCAAGTACCTTCTGTTGCCGTATTTGTATCCCAGTCCAGTTCTTGTTTGAGTTGTTTTCAGATCTTGTCTGATCTGTTTCTGTTTCTGTTTTACTTGGACTGTGTTTGCCTTTTTGGTGAAATAAACCTGCGTTTGGACCCAGACCCCTGTTTACAAGGTGTTTTCCCTTGCCGCACCGTGACAGAGTGTTTCTATTGGGGATCTCTTCACTCATCACTCTGGAGATGAGCAAGGAAACCTTCAGTAGCATTCTGAAAGAGAATGGGGGAGGGACTGTAAAAGAGCTTATTACAAGGTAATGTTAAAATAATCAGTATTATATTATATTATATTATATTATATTATATTATATTATATTATATTCAGCGACTCTTTCTGTAGGTTATATAATTGTGCCAGTAGATGGCGACAAGTGATGTTCTTGAGTCAATGAATCAATCACTGAACTGATTTGTTCAAAATACTGATTCATTCAGGAATGAAAGTGGCCCTGTCCCAAACTGCACCCTAAACCCTCGCAGCCTTCCTCTGAGCTCACAATTTTGTGACGTACTGCCACTTTGAATACTGCTGTGGAGCTCACCTCAGTGCGGGCTCAGCAGAGGTGTTCAACGAGGGTGCATAGTGGCTGCAAAGGGGGCATTCGTGAGCACCCTTCTAAAATCTAAAATGACAAATAGGATACCCTACGGTCTCGTGGACTTAACAGACACTTGCATACGGCTGTCATTGTAAGCCAGCAAGACTGCAAGTGCATGTGAAGTGCGCTATTTGGGACAGGGCCAGTGATTGGCAGCTTCTGAATATACTTACCTACCAAACAGTAGGTGAAAAACAGTATGTGAAAAGAGAAATATGTCCAAATTCAGAATATTCATAAAGCAGTAGGCAAAATGTACCCAGATGGCTTACTACTTTCCAGCGAGATTCATAAGTGTGCATACAGTGGACACTACTATCCCATGAGGCCACAGGGAAGGATTTGTGAATGACTGAGAAGAGACGCAACTCATGCTGGTAAGTCACATTACAATGACAACATGATGAATGTAATACAGCATGAATTACATTCATACTAAACAGTCGCAAAGTAATTACTTATTCAAAAGAAGTACCTACTCAGAGAGAATGTGCTTTTGGATGCAGCCACTGAATTTTTAGCAAATATTTTAATGATTTACTGAACCGATTTATTAAAACACTGATTTGTTCAGGAACAAAATAAGTGACTGTCATTATGAGTGAGTCAACAGTAACCATTCAACCAACTCATTCATTTAAAAACACTGATTTATATAGAAACAAAACAAGTGACTAGTTGTGTTCAAAATTGCATACTGTCTAGTTGAAACTAACTTCACGAAAAAAAAAAAAAAAAAAAAAAACTTTGTATTTAGTATGAATGAAATTCGGTTATACTACATCCACCATGTTGCCACTGTCACGTGACCAACCAGCGTCAGTTGCGTCACTGCCATTTACAAATCATCTCCCGTTGCCTCATGGGATAGTAAAGCATCCATTGAATATGCACTCCAGAATCTCGGGAAAGTACAATATACAGTGGGTACGGAAAGTATTCAGACCACCTTAAATTTTTCACTCTTTGTCATATTGCAGCCATTTGCTAAAATCATTTAAGTTCATTTTTTTCCTCATTAATGTACACACAGCACCCCATATTGACAGAATAACACAGAATTGTTGACATTTTTGCAGATTTATTAAAAAAGAAAAACTGAAATATCACATGGTCCTAAGTATTCAGACCCTTTGCTCAGTATTTGGTAGAAGCACCCTTTTGATCTAATACAGCCATGAGTCTTTTTGGGAAAGATGCAACAAGTTTTTCACACCTGGATTTGGGGATCCTCTGCCATTTCTCCTTGCAGATCCTCTCCAGTTCTGTCAGGTTGGATGGTAAATGTTGGTGGACAGCCATTTTTAGGTCTCTCCAGAGATGCTCAATTGGGTTTAAGTCAGGGCTCTGGCTGGGCCATTCAAGAACAGTCACGGAGTTGTTGTGAAGCCACTCCTTCATTATTTTAGCTGTGTGCTTAAGGTCATTGTCTTGTTGGAAGGTAAACCTTCGGCCCAGTCTGAGGTCCTGAGCACTCTGGAGAAGGTTTTCGTCCAGGATATCCCTGTACTTGGCCGCATTCATCTTTCCCTCGATTGCAACCAGTCGTCCTGTCCCTGCAGCTGAAAAACACCCCCACAGCATGATGCTGCCACCACCATGATTCACTGTTGGGACTGTATTGGACAGGTGATGAGCAGTGCCTGGTTTTCTCCACACATACCGCTTAGAATTAGGGCCAAAAAGTTCTATCTTGGTCTCATCAGACCAGAGAATCTTATTTCTCACCATCTTGGAGTCCTTCAGGTGTTTTTTAGCAAACCCCATGCGGGCTTTCATGTGTCTTGCACTGAGGAGAGGCTTCCGTCGGGCCACTCTGCCATAAAGCCCCGACTGGTGGAGGGCTGCAGTGATGGTTGACTTTCTACAACTTTCTCCCATCTCCCAACTGCATCTCTGGAGCTCAGCCACAGTGATCTTTGGGTTCTTCTTTACCTCTCTCACCAAGGCTCTTCTTCCCCGATAGCTCAGTTTGGCCGGACGGCCAGCTCTAGGAAGGGTTCTGGTCGTCCCAAACGTCTTCCATTTTATGGATTATGTCTTCCAGGATTATGGAGACCACTGTGCTCTTAGGAACCTTAAGTGCAGCAGAAATTTTTTTGTAACCTTGGCCAGATCTGTGCCTTGCCACAATTCTGTCTCTGAGCTCTTCAGGCAGTTCCTTTGACCTCATGATTCTCATTTGCTCTGACATGCACTGTGAGCTGTAAGGTCTTATATAGACAGGTGTGTGGCTTTCCTAATCAAGTCCAATCAGTATAATCAAACACAGCTGGACTCAAATGAAGGTGTAGAACCATCTCAAGGATGATCAGAAGAAATGGACAGCACCTGAGTTAAATATATGAGTGTCACAGCAAAGGGTCTGAATACTTAGGACCATGTGATATTTCAGTTTTTCTTTTTTAATAAATCTGCAAAAATGTCAACAATTCTGTGTTTTTCTGTCAATATGGGGTGCTGTGTGTACATTAATGAGGAAAAAAATGAACTTAAATGATTTTAGCAAATGGCTGCAATATAACAAAGAGTGAAAATTTAAGGGGGTCTGAATACTTTCCGTACCCACTGTAGGTCATCCATGCCTTTTTCGCCTACTATTTTATGAATACTATGAATTCAGACATACTATTTTCTGGCATACTGTGTCTCTATACTATATAGTATGAAAGCAGGCATATTTGGACACCGCAAATGTCTTTATGAGTGAGTTCATGAAACATTTACTGAACCAATTTGTTCAAAATCACTGATTTATTCAGGAAACACCACTATTTATGCTCCTCAGAGCACTATTTCTTCTGTCACACTTTTTCTGAATAATTAAAATTAAACAAATTAACTGGCAATAGTGTATCTAAAATGTAAGTTGCTCAATATTAACTTCTTGTTTTTTAACTATTGAATAAAAGCAGTATTACATGCATACTGAATATCAGCACAGCTGTAAACCACATCACTCTTGCTCATGTAATATTTATTAATTAGATTATATAATACAGAAGTACCAGTTTGGTGTATATACAGTATTTCATAATCCACAGGCATTATCTGATAATATGGCTGAAGCGAAGCATGACATTATTGAAGATGCATAACTGAGGATTATATACCGTAAAGGGCAATGTGTTTTAATGATTTGTATAGACATGGTTTATTTGTATCCATCAGCTACAGCTTGTACTTATATGAGACAGAGTGGTTTTCACACATCTCTCTTTTCAGACCCCAGTCCCCTCAAGCTAGGGCTCTAACAACACACACACTCATCTACCACAGCAACAATTACCCCGGTGTCAGAAAGACACATAATAATCATATAAATTAGCCAGTGCTGTTGGACTTGTCGTAGCATCTATTTGCCTCCGTTAACACAAGTGCAGCAAAAGTCTATTATCTTCTCGAGCCAAAATGGCTGCTGGCCAATTTGCGGGGTAAAGACTGTGTTTTCTACAAAAGACTTGATGAGACATATGAATTATTGAAAACGTATTTGCATGTAGAGCAAAACTCTAAAGCACAACAAAGAAAGTGGCTTATTTTGCACTACTGCTTTTTTCCCACGCCTGCAATGCAAAACTTTCTCTATCCTTTCAAAGAATGCAGCAGCAGAGTCTAATGAATAATCATCTGCTACTAATGTCCTCTGCAGGGAGTCTGGCTTAATAAAGCCATGATGGGATTGTGGAAATGAGATACAATCTAATTAGAGCTGATGTGGAAATCTGACATATCACCTGCAATCCGGCATCCATCATTTCAACAGGTTTGCTTGCGGACAAGGACAACTGTGAGGGCGTCAGACTGTTTTCAGTTAAACAGCACTCCAAACTCATTGAGGTGAGTGTTGTTTTTTCCTCCACTGTGTGTCTCATCTTTAGACATCTGTTGACTGTTAATGGGATTGTGTAGGGCTTTCCATCCATCATCCACAGCCGCACTGTGTCCTACCATCCCTGAACAGCATCTGTGCTTCAATACCCAATCCCATGAAGGTTTTCACGCTGGAATACTTTCAAACTAACCTGGATGGAGCCATGTAGTATTTACCTCAATGCGCTTGGAACAGATGCGCTTGGATTTGAAACACAGAAACGTGTTATTGTTTTTCATTTCTGTCAGAGTGTTCCAAATTTTGCATCCAGCAGAGTTGGCCAGAGATTAGAAACGCACATGTTGAATGCCTCAGTCTTAGACAAGACTTCTGACATTTGAAGACACCGAAAATTGGCTTGTTTATGGAATCGCAATGACTTGGCAGACAGCAAAAAGACTGGAGGAAATGCTGCAAAATGATAAACAAATATAGTACAAAAACAACATTTTGTCATTAAGACATGCAAGATTATCACCTTCTTGCACAATTATCTCACAATGTGAGATTTTCCATGCAAATTACTCCTGAGGAACGTTTCCTCCCACTTTTCAAACACTGCAAGCTGCTTGACATTTCCCTCTGAGGGAAACCCGACACTTGGTTTTAAATCTGCCCAATAATATAAGAAAAGAGCCTCTATTCAGCTTTTAACTGGCGCTAGTGATTCACAGTGATGGTCCGATAACATGCCATGGCATTTAGTGCCCCCACGGCTCAGCCATGGATGCCAATGGTGGGCTGGAGGGCCTTCGATTTGCCTAGTGAGGTTAATACAAAGTGACAAGACTTTTGTCTTGACACATTTCTTCCAAGCAGGGGTCTGTCAACACATCGACATGGCAGAATGACAAAAACAAAACTAGCCAAAAATACCTCCAGTCTGGTTGCAAGCAAATTGATTGAACAGAGCAAAATAATGAGAGACCTTCAAAAAGCCCTTATACCTCAAATCTCTCCTCAAGTTTATTTAAGAATTTAAATAAATACATTTTTACTTTTTTATTAAAAAAAAAACATTATAGAATACATTTACATAGGCAATAAACATAACATTAAAAGTATTTTAGATTAGGATTAAAAATATATTAATAATAAAATATTCCATATATTTTTAAATATTTTTAAAATACAATATAGTGTTTGTTTGTTTTTTATAACTACATTTTTATTTTTTAATGTTTTTATTTAAATTTTTTCATTTTTTGATGAAGTTATTTTTATTGCATTATTGTTTTTAATGCAAAACGTTACTTTTAAAGCTTGTGTGCGTTTAATGTTTATAAATATAATAAACATTAAAAGCAGCCATTATACATTAGATTTAAAAGCATATTAATAAAATTATAAAATCTAATTTAAACTTTGTTTTGATTAAATGTAAAATGATTGGTTTTAATGCATGGCTTTTTTAATATATTAACAAAAGATAATAAAAATGGATAATAATAAAAGATTATGATTTATTATTATTTGTTTTTTTAATCATTTTTTTCTAATAAATTTAACATGATTGCTTTTAATGCAATGCATTTTAAAACGTTATTGCCCTTTCATATTCAGTAATTTCACAGATGTGCAAATTAATTACAACTTTCCAAGCCCTGTTATGTCACTGAAAATCAAAATTAATTTAATTTAATAATTTAATTTAATTTAAATGTATTTAATTTATCAAAAAAGGCAGTTTATTTATGTTCTAACAGATCTATGGGACCCTAACTCAAGAAAAAATGTTGAATCTATGCCTGCTACCAAACAAAAAAATGGTTTCAGATAAGGCTTCCACACATGATCAAAATTTTAGTCCACATAATACAACATAGCTCTGATAAAAGCATGAGCATACAATAATTTTTCTGTCGCAGTGCATAAGCACTGTGACAAATCCAAACTATTTTTATCTCTCGGGGACACTGAAACCGTTATTGCCAAAGTAATTTCCTTAAGAGTATCATCTGATAGGAATCTTTGTCTGGCAGTGCTGGCAGTTCTGGACTTAAATAATTATTCCCACTACTACCCACACAGGAACGCAGTCAAACCGTGAGTGATGCTATCCTGAGAGTAGGTAATTTTTAACTTGATACCACCCTGGCTCTGTTTCACAGTTGTTTCTGAGCCAAAATGAGAGTATTTCTGGTTTAAATGAGATTCTCATTCAGAAAAACACCATCAATAACAACATAATCCACTCCACAAGCAGCAGAACCATAACTCTAAAGGAAAAGACTGGTCATTACCCGAATCCTTGTGGTTGTACTCTTGATTGGAGATGAGAAAGAGGAACTCCTCACAGGTGTTGTGGTCCAGCCGCGGGCTGTCCTGCGTACAGAGGTCAACTATGAGAGACACTGCCTTCTGACAGATCATGTCATGCCCCTTTCCGGCAGCAGTCATGCTCCCTGACGCATCCTCTGCGTTACTGGCTCCTCCAGCGGGATCCGAACACACCCCCTCTCACCCACAGCGCCGCTGAAGCACCCACATGAACGCAAGTTTCTCCTGCTGCTGATTCTTATTGTTTCTCAAGTGCATGTGCAAGAATGTGTGTGTGAGACAATTTTTGTTTGTGCATTTATGTGGGTGTATCATACAAACATGTGTGTGCAGTGCTTAATGATTCACTAACGCCCCCAGGTATTCCAGAGATGGCATTATTGCATCACATTTAATCTCAAGATCCACAAATGAAATGCAACAAATGAGTCCAGCAGCACAGGAGGGAGACTGTGATTATACAGCGCTGAGCATCTGCCTCCTTCAGCCGCTCTTTGCTCTCTGCACCCCGCCCCACACCAATCCCTGCGCCCTATAATGAAAAGCCTCTCATTATGACCATTGGGCTTGTTTTTCTCAGGTCGATGTGTCCCTCAGTGCTGCCTCCTCCTCTTCAGAGCCTGTCCTCAGAGATCAGAGCCCTGTGTGCATACGTGTGAGCAGAGGGAATAGTGTGTGCTTGTGTATGTACCATTTGTGTCTTTAATGACACTTCTGTAGAGTGACTATGATTCATTACTCTAATTTCTGTTTTATGACGACTGTAATTATATGTGGCTGTTTGTTGTTAACTGTGTTTACATATTCACTGCCGATGTGATATATGGAGATTTTAATATGTTCAGAGCACTCAGTCAACAGCCGTATTAACTTCATGCAACTGAACTGCCAAGAGGAATCAGCATTATGGGGTATTTTGTATCTGTAAAGAAAAACAGATATAAAGAAAACATAAATGTACACACATCTATAGAAAACGTGCATATATAAAACATGAAATGCATATTATATACACTACCAGTCAAAAGTTTTTGAACCGTAAGATTTTTAATGTTTTTTTTTAAATATGTCTCTTCTGCTCACCAAGCCTGCATTTATTTGATCCAAAGTACAGCAAAAACAGTAAAATTTTGAAATATTTTTACCATTTAAAATAACTTATATATATATATATATTATTTATTTTTTTTAAATGTAATTTATTTCAAAGCTGAATTTTTAGCATCATTACTCCAGTCACGATCCTTCAAAAATCATTCTAATATTCTGATTTGCTTCTCAAAAAACATTTATTATTATTATTATTATTATTATTATTATTATTATTATGAAAACATCTGAGTAGAATTTTTTTCAAGTTTCTTTGATGAATAGAAAGTTCAGAAGAACAGCATTTATCTGAAATATAAATCTTTTGTAACATTATAAATGTTTTTATCATACTTTTGATCAATTTAAAACATCCTTGCTAAATAAAAGTATTAATTTCTATAATTTATAATATATAATATAATGTAATATAACATTATATATACAGTGTATATATATATATATATATATATATATATATATATATATATATATATATATACACACATACACACACACACACACACACACACACACACACACACAAACTATATAGACATTTATATAATACAAAACAAAAAATGAAAAATCTAATGCACTAATGAAACTAAACACACACACATATAAAAGCATTTCTGATTTTTGGAAATACTCTGTCCATCAAAGCCTCCGCTGCACCATTACATTTTAAAAAATGTCAACTTACTAAAACTGACTAAAGTTTAATTGCAGCCTTACAAAAAACATGATGGCCAGCAGTGGTGAGTTAACTGCACTTTTTTAATACTCTGAAATTAATTGCTGATGACAATCAAGTTAAAACCCATAAATCAAGTAGTAATGAAACGATTTTGACAGCCTGTGGTTAAATGGACTAAAATATGAGATTAACAAAATCTTACAAGTACTGTGTTCATGCACACACACACACACAGACACACACACACACACAGTATAAATATACAATATAAATATACAATAACCATTTATATTCTTTACATCTATTTTAAAATGCCACTTTAAATAAAAATGTACTAAATAAATTCTAAGACAAAGGGGCAGGTAAATTACAGTCAGGTCAGGTAAACTGCAAGAAAATTAAATTAATCTGATATATTTCACCCCATTTTGTGACACACACCAAAGAGAATGCAGTGTGAAATCATTCACTGATTGAAATCATTGACTGATTCGAATGATCCATTTCTATATTACTTTGATAATTATAAACATGCACTACACAGCTGAATCTAAATTCAAGCAAATAAAATAAATAATAAAATAAATAAACACACCCATGCAGGGCTTCTAAAATGAATCAGATTCCTAAAAGGCTTTGTACAGTTCATTAAATACTGTGCAGCTGAAAACGATGAGTTTCATTGAATTAAAGATGTGACAGAAGTAGTAATTGCTTGCTAATTGACATCTTAATTTACTTCTTATCCTCATCCAGACTCCCCTGATAGTCCGGTGTTGCCCTGTTTAATAAGAACAGCGTCAGTTTAGTCTAAGGCTTTGTTTAGACTCATGCATTCTTCTTTCTTCATCTGCACTGTGGCCCTTGAAGGGTCAGATGATACCTGTTTGTCTATAATAAAGGGTTATTCCATCACAGAGATAAATTATTAGATAAATGCCTCCGTCAGGCAATGGTGACAGAGTGCTATAGGGTAAAACATCATTTTATTATTGTGCTGTGCTTTCCAGATATCACAGTGTCATGATTAGACCAGCAGACCTATAATTCTCAGTTTTATGTGGCTCAGTACTTGATGTCTTAATAGCACGGTATCAATAAGAAATAATACTTAGTCAGAAAGAAGGATGTTTTTCATGATTCTGAAATGGGTGCCTTCAGCAAAGGCATTTTTGGTCCTGTAGACTTAAAAACACTTTTCATACGATCACTAGCTTGTTTAATTTGTCTACCAAACGTATCCAACTGTGTACATACAAACAAAGAAAAGTTGTAATTTTTCCTTAAAGTTCCACAACGGTGTAATTTCCATCACATCAAATGTGATGTATTGTGTTTATTGGCAAAAAGATTACAGGAAAAAAAGCAATGAAAGCAGTTTTATTGTCATCTTCATATAGCAAAAACAAAAATATTTGGATTTAACGATACTGAACCCATAATAGTGGGACATGAAAGTTGAAAAAACACCCAAATATGCTATAATATTCTGTAACTGGATCAGAATCAACACTCCAGTACCATCATCAGCATCATAAACCTGCTTTTGGCAATGGCATGTTTTCCACTGAACACACAGGGTTAAGCAGGTGCTTACATAAACTGTTTTTTTTTCTTTCTGCATCATTAGATTATTTCTTCTGGTTGCACTGATCTGATTGTGAAAAGCGAGGGATGACAGGCGTTAGAGACTATGCCACAGAGGAATGGCTGAGGTGACACTTCGGTTATTCATGCTCCTTCATGTTCATTAATTTCCTTCAGCAACTCAAATCACTCCATTGACGCAATCTCAGCCTCTTGCCTACAGCCTAAACAGAAGTGAACTACAGCTTTTTATTAGGGCCATTTCAGCTTAATAACCAGAGGCTAATCAAAAAAACTGAGTGGGTCTGATTACAATCAGCTTCGGATTTATGTTGTGATATTTCAGCTTTCAGATTTCTAGGAATTTGCCATAAATTCATTAGAAAAAAAACAAAAAAACATTTCTTTACCATTTAGGATGTTATTTGTAGCCTTGGAGCAAATTTATCTGGGGTTTATTATTGTAAATCTGCTAGTACCTGCTTTAAAACTTAGACACAAACCATAATCTCAATATTGATTCAGCATCTCAGGACTTTATTGATTCAGCCTTTTTTTCTGGAAGGATACATCGCTGTGATTATTTTTAGTTGTACTCACTTTTTTAGCAAAAAACTGAGACACTGTCAAACAGCTCCAGTCAAGCAGAACAAGATTTCAACAATGGGGAATATAACACATTTTTGTTAATTATTCATAAAGTGCATTTTACCTGTGAAGTAATTAAAAAAACAGACCAATATTTTGTAGTGTAAAAAGCCTACTCTTTCTCTCATCATTATATTTTCCCCTCACCTTTTTATATTTTAAAAGGTTTAATTCACCCAATATTTAAAATTAGTCATTATTTACACACCCTCATTTCATTTCAAACATGAATGATGATGGAATACACACAAAAAGAATTTTAAATTGAATTGAAATATCAATAGCATTAATCTTTTTTTTTTTTTTTTTCAGAAAAGCCTCATAATGATGATCTATAATGATTTATACTGAAAAAAAAATGGTGTAGAAACAATTTTCACTCAGAAATTCCTAGTAAATTTCACAAACAATTACAAAGCACCGGCAAGTGACACACTGAATTGCATGTGACAATTCTAAGTAGAAAAACTGAAACAGTATTTTCTTTTAAAACATACTCCAATAATCTCTGTTATTTACAACTTCGAAAAATAGTTTTTACATTAAATACTAGTGATGATTTCGCATGGGCCATGGAAATATTTATACTACTTGGAAAAATGACCTGTTTTAAATTCTGTCATATTATTGTCCTATTTTTTGACCCAGAAACTACTCCAAATAGATTTTTAGTTCAGATAACTGAAGTAAATTCCAAGAGTTTGGAGTTTGTCCATGAGCGGTGATGAGTCTCTGAAGTGACAAGGCCGTACCTGCAGGTGCAAAACCTCTCTGTCTGGTTGTCGCATGGCATAAGAGCCTTCTTATTCAAACCATGCTAATCAAGGACTGTCTAATGCTACAGATAGAAGTGCTGTATGTATTTATAAACATAAAGAATGCATTTTGTTCAAATGGAAGAACATGATGTCTAGTCAATTTGTAGCCCTATGAATCCAAGGGAAAAATAAGAAATATGACATCCATAAAACATAACCATGATCATCAACAAATATAACTCAACCCCAGAGGAAGTGCATCCAATTTTAAACAAAGCTTATAGGGAACCATACAGTAACTTTTAACATCGAGGGCCGCAATGGAAATAAGCCAAATGGCTTTATTGTGTTTTTATCCTCGACAGTTTTTTTAAAAGTGTATGGGATACTATGTATTTTGTACAGTTGTTTATAAACTTGTCAAATAAATTTCAATTCAATTCAACTTATTGGAATTACATTTTCTCTATCAGCTTCATAAATCTCAGAGGAAGCAATGGATAAGTGGGCAGTCGTTTCACTCATCTTCTGCCATCATCTCACATTCTACGTTTATCAAAGCATCACATTTCCAACACTATACCTTCATTACTGTTGCACAAGGATATTTCTTAGAGGTTACATTTGATAGCATAAAACATGAGCCTTCATCTTGACTACAAGTTGATCCCTGTAATCAAACATCTCTGCCTGCATGCTAATTAATCTCCCTTAATAGGCAACTCTTCAAGGATAGAACATATTTCTGATATAGTCTGTCGTTTCCAGCTGTGTTTAATAGAAATGGGTTAAATGAAGCTTTATTTTAATTAAACATTACACTTAAGTGAATGGCTTAAGAAGGTACAATATTAAGAACACAAGTTCAAATCAAGACCATGTTAAGATAGTTTCACTACTTGGCCTTGATCAGTGGTTCTCAACTGGTCTGGTTTTGCTTCAGAACCCAGATTTTACATCAAATAATGACCCAATACACTAACAGCCTTATTTTCCATCAACCTTATTTGCCATTTTAACGTCAACTGTTTGATTATCAACATTCTTCAAAACATCATCTTTTGCACTCAACAGAAGAAAGAAACTCATACAGGTTTAGAATAAGTGGAGGGTGATTAAATAATGACAGAATTTTTGGAAAAATCCTCTCTGGTAAAAGGACTGAAACACAACATGATGTTTGAATAGACTGAACCTGAACCTGACAACTGCATAAAGCCATAAACAAGCCATATTATCCATAAAAGTGATGCCAAAATACAATAGAATTAACACATTAAGAATATTTAATTGGATACACAGCTTTACCAGTAACAACAAAAGAAGTATACATAATGATACATGATACATGATGATTCAAATTTTGGTGCAATAATATTAACAAGTAGTGTGTGAAATATTCAAAATCATAGCTACGTAATGAGTAACGGATACAGCTGGCAATTTCCTTTCTCCTGCACAGTGCTTTAATTTCAGTCCGAAATGAAACAGGTTGTACACAATCAACCTTTTTGATAAGAGCAAAATGAAAGAGAAGAGCATAAATCCATGGCCAACTTTGATTTAATCCAAAAAGAGATCACAGAGACAGCTGGAATGCAAATGATGTGCTGCTCTTTAAAGGAGGCCAGGCACTGAATATTAGCCTCAAAGACAGAAGCTGATATTGAGGACACAGACCGGTCACCTGTTGCCTCCATTTTTCAAGCAGCCAATCACTTTGAAGTTTAGATTTAATTAATTTTATAGATTAAGTTGAGTTTTTTTTTTTTTTTTAGTTTTCTTTCAACACAATTTGTAAACTGACTAAAAGTAAATAATATTAGCAGCTAAATAAATCAAATTCACATTGTTGTTTTTGGTTTTGTACATTTTTTGTTTGTGTTTTGTGGTCCAATGAGTGATGAGAACACAGTGTGCTTATTATGTCGATTTTGTTGATTTCCACATTTTTTTATATTGTTGTCTGTAGGCTAACATCACAGTTTCAACTGTTTTCACTCTTTTTTTCAGTGCAATTGGCCTGATTTGTTCACATAATAATGCAAAAATCAACTAGGAGCCTCTCTCTCCCTTCATATTTACTTTGTTATTAATGTCCCTGTCGCATCATTGCTCCACCTGAGGCGATGTGAGAGATACATTGTAAGATCATGTCAAAACTCCTTCACCTATCTGACTCAAACATGGCATGGCATCTCCTGCAAGCTGAGCCAAGGATGTGGAATTAATTCAAGGCTGTGTGTCATTGTCATCTCAGATGTGGTAGTTTATACTTTACACTGCCACTGTTTGTTCAGGTGACTCGTATAACTAATATCTTATTTTTTTTTTATTTATCAGAGACAAATCACCAGCCACAACAGGGTTTTACATTTCTTTAGACAAGTGTCATTTAGTTTATAAAATCTTTAATACAGCTGAACTCCTAATTTAGTGTAAATATTTTGATTAATGATTTAACCTGATTGTTAATTTAATGTTTAATTAATTAGAATAATAATTTATTTAAATGATCTATTGAAAATCAACCAATCAATCAATCAATCAATCAATCAATCAATCAATCAATCAGTCAATCAATTCTAACCTGAAAGTATGGCTTTGTGGTTCAGTTGCTCTCTTCCTAGCTTGTACTGTGTTATGAATAATTAATATGCTTGCATTGTTTGACCATTTATAAGACATCAAACTTCTTTTCTCATTAAAAACATGATATGAAGCACGTAATATTGAACTAAATTAAGCTAAATCAAGGAAACAATTTCCATATAAATCTTCGTCACACTTTATTTTAAGGTCCAATTCTCGCTGTTAACAAACCATTAACTACGAATAATTTGCTGCTTATTAATAGTTAGTAAGGTAGTTGTTAAGTTTAGGTATTAGGTAAGATTAGGGATGTAGAATATAGTCGTGCAGAATATGTGCTTTATAAGTACTAATAAACAGCCAGTATGTTAATTATAGGCTTGCTAATAAGCAACTAGTTAATAGTGAGAATTGTTCCCTATACCAAAGTGTTATCAAATCTTCTTATAGTAACTTAATCTACAGGTAATTGTTGCAATGATAGAAGATTTGAAATCATGTCAAGTTGACATTTAAATTACATTTCTTACTTATTGTATTCAAATGTCTGTACTGAACTTAAAATGTCGTCTTTTTTTGAAATTCTTAAACATTTTTACAGGATATTCTATTAAGAGGATGCTGTTGACAGATGTTTTCATGTCCTAAAACTAGTTCTGAAACTTGTATTGCATGAAAACTTTTTGTTCTAAGTCTCCTGCCTAATTTGCCCCATGACTGTAATTGCATCAGTTCACCCTGGTAACAAAAGCCTAAGATGGACAGGGAAATTATGGGTGCTGTGCAGTCAGCCAGTGAGAGCCATCTGAGTCTGTCTGCACTGAAGCAGACAAGAGAGTGCAAAGTTCTTAGCGAGAGTGATAGAGACTTTAAAGTGACCTAGGAGCAGCTGCCCCTTTCTCAAATACCACATGTAGTAATTGAAAGAAAGTCTGTGCAGCTGGTTTCAGATCAGTGTACTAAATAAAGCTTTTTCTGAGTTTGCAGCTTTCTCTCCAGCTGTGCTGTGTCTAATAGCAGTCGCTCAATGTTTGAAATCAGCCAGGTGGAATGATGTGAGGTTTGGCAGTGATGCAGGGCTCGGGAGATTTATTTTTGTGTGGATAAATACAACTTTCACCACCGTCTCCTGGGCCTTTATTTAATTTTAAAATGGTCATGGTGAGGAAATCACCATCACCAAGCAACTTTTCACATATAAAAAAAGTCACATATAATTTCATTTACTTTGGATCAATAAGACCGGCTGATGAACTCAAACAAAAACAACTTGGAAGGCAATCTTGGAGATGAACGCACAGAAGGCAGAGAAAAGTTCTGGATGCTGCCATTTACCGCAACTGCACATACACTGGGCAAAACACTCTGATGACATCTAGCAAAAGGTCACACAACTAACTGCCGTCACATACAAAAATAGTCTGAGAAGCCGAGAGATAACCCCCAGATACAGTTTCCCAGCAGCCAGAATAAAGAAAGAGCAGGAACAGTGAGAAATGTCAGAGGAAAGAGGTCATGCAGAAAACTCAACCTACCTATGCCAATTAAATTCAATAACAGTTTTCTTAAAACTTAACTCATGTTCATATTTAAACCTCTGTACAAATCATACAATGTAAAGTAGTATGATTTGAGGATTTTTTTTTAAACTTCTTAATGGTTATTTTTATATATGTTAAAGTTTTTCTCATGGTTATATTAAGGTCACATAAAAAAAACTGTCTTAGAAACTTTTTTTTTTTACCATGCATTCATCACTTATTCATCACTTTATGCTACTTTTTGCCTTTTTGTAATATATATTTTATCGTTCTACCCTTGTCCATCTGAAACTATGGAAATCCATTATAAAAACATGAATTACTACATGGTTGAAACATGACCATCTAATCATCTAATCAGAGTAAAATAATCAAAGCGCTTCAATAAATCTATAATCAAATAATAAATACATTTCAATTACTTTCCCACAATTGTGCTATTGTCCATCACAACACTTTTGCTTACAATATTTTTATTTTATTTTTTTTTAACACAGTGTCACTGAACAGCATGCTTAAGATGAAAAATGTGACGTGTGAAAAAATTATAAATAACAAGGAAATGCAAGCTTTGGAATTAGTCTCAGCACACCTTGGAAGAGTCCGTTGTTTTATTTCAAGTGTTTGAAATCCACCAAAAAAAAAAAAAACTACATGATTTGCGATGCAGTGAAAATGACGCTGCTATAGAAATATTCATGTCAGAAAAAAATGACTCTAGAATGTCACCTTATGGCGTCACATTAAGTTTTGTCCACATAGAAGTAATTGGAATGGCCAAAAATGTTAATTATAATGGATAATTAGGCATTTCACAGTAAAGAGCATCAGTGTGATTTTTACCTTCAGTACATGTGAAGATGTGATGACGCGCACCTTTGACTTTGAGCCAGGCTGTTCCTTTCTTCTTTCCCTGTCATGTTCTAGAGAGCTGCAGGCAGAGAGGTGATTTGAGGGTGAGCGGCAA
Organism: Spinibarbus caldwelli; assembly: GCA_039654775.1. Lineage (NCBI taxonomy): Eukaryota > Metazoa > Chordata > Actinopteri > Cypriniformes > Cyprinidae > Spinibarbus > Spinibarbus caldwelli. Next base: position 12,984,390 of record CM077261.1, on the reverse strand, counting down.
TATAATAAAGACCGAAAGCAGAGTCAGAGTTCAAATGGAGTGTGAAGTTTTGGGGGTGAAAGAGAGAGAGAAACCTCATCATGAAAGTGAATTACATGGGAAAAGATGAGGCGATTGCTATAGGAGTTGAGCTGTAATTGAATGTCTTCACTTGAGCTGCACTGACAGGAAAGACGGCGTAGTGTTACCACTACCATATAATCAAGATACCATAACTGAGATACCATATAATTAAGATACTGTAATAATCAAAATATTGGATCCGTTTAGCAACTTCTTGAAAAGCATACTTGGTCTGAAATACATATTGATTCATGAAGGCACAGAGGTTGAATCTGAACAGTCTGAAAGTGAATAAAGATACATTTCAGCCACCTTCCCAAGCCGTGTCTGAAGAGCCCAGATTGGATCTTTTATCTGCAATTGTTCCAAAGTCAGAAGCCTCTTCAAAGTGGTTTAGTCAATGTGAAGCCCCACTTTATTCCTATTAATGATCAGTTGACTTCATTCTCTGCCCACTGAGGCTCCATTTTAATGACACAGCTGTTTAGCTGCCCTGTGATGAGGCAGCTAATTGAAGGGTCCTCCAGAGGGTGAGGCAAAGCTGTACTTCAGACTGTGAGGGACATGTGGTTCTCAAAGTCTCCTGGGGTGTAATGTCTTGTTATTTTGCCATGACAGAACCAGATTAAGCGCAGTCAAGCATTGTTGGCCGTCTCAAGGAGTTGTTCAGCCATGTTCTGATATGGCTCACCCTGCTGTCTCAGCCACTTTTGTGTTTCATACATTTTTAGGCTTTGATTTGAGAGGGTTTGGATTGAGTTGTACTGAATTTCAAAACCTAACAGGAGATTTTCATCCTTCGGTGCACAGACACACGCTGAGAAAAAAGTCATGGGAGATAAGAGGAATTGACCAGAAAAAAAGAAACTTTTTTAACAAAATATATTCTACAGATAGTATACCATTCAAATTTTGGGGGTCAGTAAGATTTTTCATATATTTATTTATTTTTAAAGAATTGAATACTTTTTATTCAGCAGGGATGCATTAAATTGATCAAAAGTGACAGTGCATGAAGAGGTTTATATCAATATTACAAAATAATGCAATCCAAATAAATGTCGTTCTTTTGAACTTTGTATTCATCAAAGAATCCTTAAAATATATAACAGTTTCTACAAAAATAGTAAGCAGCACAACTGTTTTTAACATTGATAATCTTAAGAAATGTTACTTGAGCAGCAAATCAGCATATTAGAAAGATTTCTGAAGGATTATGTGACACTGAAGACTAGAGTAATGATGCTGAAAATTCAGCTTTGCATCACAGGAATAAGTTGCATTTTAAAATATATTGAAACATAAAACAGTTATTTTAAACTGTAATGATATTTCACAATACTACTATTTTTACTGTAATTTTAAATCAAATAAATGCAACCTTGGTGAGCATAAAAGACTGGACATTTTATATATATTTCCTCTGGCTATATAGTAGCATTATGGTAGTAGTTCAGCCACAGTGGTTGTATTATATTCATTACAGCACTTTCTGTTTGACCCATAGTTCCACACTCTGTTCTTGTAGCTTTATACTGTAGGTCACAGCTCATGCTAAATTGAAGGTCTGAGGATAGCTGGGAGACAGAACCACTCTAAGATAATAGGAGCTTTCACACATGCAGTCTTTCCTATAAATTTAATGGCATATTTTTCTGTTTAGAGGTCATGTGTGATTGGACATGTTGTCGAAATGCCAGCAAAGTTCCGCAATGATGCATTGTGTGAACAAAGCCATATTAACAGTTTTAGCATGTTAGGATGCTCTATCGTGACATGTCTGCTGTCAATGAGTTTGAGTCAATGACAAAGTTCTGAAAGAGCAATTGTGTGTTGAGATCTAAGCCTGTGATGAGAGTCTAAAATTGATCTACGTTGTTGAAAATGTTGCTGTAACTTCAGGGCTCAATCCATTTTACATTTTTAAGTTTTGCAATTTATGCCACAGTTCTCTGGATTTTGGAGCAAATACAGTTTTTTTTTTTTGGTTTTTTTTTTTTGTTGTTGTTGTTTAACTAAATGAATTTATGCCACAGTTCTCTGGATTTTGGAGCAAATACAGTTTTTTTTTTTTGTTGTTGTTGTTTTTTAACTGAATGAAAAGACCTTTTTGGGGCCTAATATAATGTTTTTCATTGTTGTTGTTTTTTCAGGTGAAGCCATCCGTGGCTTCAATGGACCAAAGTACTGATATTTCTTAGCACACATTACAGCACAAAAGTAAGATTTTAAAAATGTTTTTAGGAGAAGCCTTTTATATTCACCAACTCCATATTACATCAAAGCAGTAAAACAGTCATATTTTGAAATATTACAATTTTGTTTTCTATTTTGTTATATTTTTGATGTTTAAAACAGTTGTGCTGGTTAATATTTGTGATTCAGGTTTCTTTGATGAACAGAAAGTTCAAAAGAACAGTATTTATTTGAAATTTATTTTTTGTAACAATGTAAAAGTCTTCACTGTCTTTTCGGTCAGTTTAATGCACCCTCGCTGCGTAAAAAAAAAGTATTAATTTTTTTTTTATTTTTTTTTTTATCTTACAACCCAAACGTTTGAAGAGTAGTGTTTATTGCAGAATATTGAATATTGCAGAATAAAAGAAACACCAAATGTAAAATTAATTTCCACAGGAAAAACTGTAATCTGAATAGGCATTTGATGAGTTTAAATTCAAATATTCCTTTAAAATTTAATCTCTTTCATACTCTCTACTGTCCTTTCTTAGTTGCATCTGCATCTATTGCAGAAAAAAATAATAAATAATAAGAAGAATAAAAAAGATCCAGTTTAAAGTTTCTTAAGTCACTTCAGGTTACTGCTGAATCTTGTGCCGAAGTAGCGCTTTGAGACACTTACTATAGTAATGAGTAATGCTGTGCTGGCCTTTCATTCAATTGCCGACAGGATGATTGATTGCATCGGATAAAGGGTAAATGGATGGATGAATGTCGGTTGAGTCTGGACTCCCTGTGGAGGCCATTGTTCCCTTTCCCAAGTGTGTAAATAAAAGAACAGATTCTGATAAATGTGTCTGAAGAACAAGAGTAAACACTAATGCATCCTAATGCATTTTTGACAAAATGAAGATGTGTGCAATAAATACATTTCTTGTGCAAGTAACGGGAAGTGCTAGTCTTCCTATAATGTGACTGAAACAATGAAACACAAGATAAATTATTTCCATTCCATTTCACAAATGATGGGACACGCTAGGGGAATTCAGTCGAAAAAGCAAAGACCAAACTTAGAGTCAGTATAGTCTTGCAAAGGATCTTTATTTCTTATTCTGCCATGACTACAGAGGAGCTGATAAAGAGAGCCGAAGGAAACCAATACATTAGCTGATGGAGATTTATCGAATCAAGTACATGTGTCCCATAGGACAAGGGTTTCAGGCATCTATGTGTAATGAATGTAAATATGAACTCAATTCAGTCATTGAACAGAACGAAGAATACCCACAAGACAGACTACAATGAGTTCACAAACCATAAGTTACTATGTCAAATGTCTAGAAAGGGTTTCAGCTATATCTCTATTGGAATAGTTTACCCAATAATGAAAATGTACTTCATACTCATCTTCACATTTTATTTTTCCTGTGGAACACCATAGAAGGTATTTTGATGTACTGTTTTCGCTCATATAAAAAAGTCAGTGCGGTCCAAAACAACACTGGACACCTTTAATTGCATGAACAGAAGAAAACAGAGACATTTTTCAAAATATCTTCTGGAATGACATGAGGGTGAGCAAATGATGAGAGAGTTTTCATTTTTGAGCAGACTATTCCTTTAACTCCTTTATCTGTCTTAGAAATTCATATGATCTCCATGAGGGTTGACACAACATCAGGTTTTTAAAGGTGCAGAAAATAGCAGGATAATTGAATTCGGGTGATGAATAGTTCCCACAGTGAGAATCCATTGTGGTATTTAAAGACTCACAGGGGTTGATGACAATAACAACCAAATGACCTAAAGAGGCAATGCCAATTGGCCTAATGATAAAAGACTAATTACAGGTTGGTATTACTGGAGGTTTGCATTCATCTCAGAAACAAGAATCCATTTTTATGCAGAATTCTGTAAAATGACTCAAACAAGCCCTATGCCTCATTACCTTCCTCTGGCTGCACTGATGGAAGCTGATTCTCTGTCTAATTGACCCGAAATGCTCTCTGAACCCACAAAGTCGCTTGCAGATCTTTAAAATCAGTTGCATAAATGTGATATACAGTACTTTTTGTGGAACATACTTCTGTCAGCTGCTATTGTTACATAAAGAATAACACCCAGTCAACAAAACTTTTTTTGAAGTATAACTTTAAGAGACTGAAATAAAAATATCATCAAAATTATATGTAATTAAAGTAGTCATACAATCAAAACCTTCTATTTTATTTATTTATATTTATATTATGATGTGAGAATTTCTGTTATTGTGAAAGGAAAGAAAATTGATACCTGTCAAGTACAGTATTTCAACCTCTAATTTAAGAGAAAAACAGAACTGAAAACTGGAACAACAGCACAAAACAGTCAAGAACGGGAAACAAAGAACTGATTTTAAAAAAACCTATATTTTGCACACACAAAAAAAAGGGCAAAAGAGCAGAGATTATTTTAACCCTAAATAATTCAAACCTTTACCACCATCCAAAAATTATAGCTTGACACTGATATTTTTTGAACTTTCGGTTCAAAGAATCCAGGAAAAAAAAAAAATGTATCCAAGTTTCTACAAAATGAAGCAGCACAACAGCTTTTCAACATCATAACATAATAAGAAATGTTTCTCCACCAAATATTAGAATGATTTCTGAAAGATCATGTGACACTAAAGACTGGAGTAATGATGCTGAAAATTCAGCTTTGCATCACAGAAATAAATTACATTTTAAATATATATTAAAATAGAAATCAGTTATTTTTCAATTTTAATAATATTTCACAATATTACTGTTTTTACTGTTTCAGATTAAATAAATGCAGCCTTAGTGAGCATAAGAGACTTCTTCTAGAAAAATGAAAAAAAAATCTTACCTATTTCAAACATTTGAACAATAATATGCATTATTTTTATGCTGTTCAGTAATTTGTTTGTGTTATGTTCAGCTTTGAACTGGGTATTCTTGAGACAAACATTTACTGAATAAATGAGCAAAAGCCAGAACCCACTACAACTATTCCTGCTCTCCTCTACCTGTGATATGACAGCAAAGATAATGGCGTGTCAGAGACTAGACGAGACAAATTTATGATCCTTAGAAAGAAAGATTTCTGACGTGATATTGTGGGCACAGACCGTTTCAAATCAGAGTTAAAACAATACCAAAACAGCAGCCTAAACAAGCACATTGACATTCAGCTTCAAGGTGAAGGGCAGCTGTGAATTGAATTTTTGCTGTCAACTGAAGATGAAAGCAGCTGGACCGTCTTTTAACTGACACACAGCCTTTAAATTGAAGGATAACAGCTAACTTCATGTCCCCAAGCCAACACATCCACATGGAAATGATCAGTCCAGCCACCATCGGGTCACCAGTCTCCAAATTAAAAAAGCCGACGGCACTTTTGCTATTTGAAGGAGAATAAACCTCAGGCCTGAATAGCTAATCATGTGCAAATAAAAGGATAAAACACTGATAAGATGGAATAGCAAATGTGGAAAATTTTAGACATACTCTGGGAACAAATTAGCCAATTGTCTGAATAATGAGAAGTTTAGCCACTAATGGTTTGTACCAGGAAAATAAATGAGCTTCAACAACCAACAACTGTACAGTTGTTTGATTTTCCATGAACTCAGCATGATAATTACTCAGGTATTTATTGCTGAATTTGGAGCTGCACCTTTCCTTCATGATTAACACTCTGAAAAGAAATATTTGGACTATATATGAGGTAATATAAATGCTGGGACAGGACAAAAAAGGAAGAGAAAAACCACATTGCTTTTCTTAGAAGAGCTAAGACAGTCCTCAGAAGTCCTCTTGAATTCTAAGCAACACCCTTGAGCATCGCCTGATGATAAACGTTTCCCTGGAGATTTATGAGTTCAGGTTAGAATGCATTAACCCCTTCACCCCAGGATCTTCAGCGTGCTTCACCATCAGACGTGGACTGGCACACACACAGAGTGATTGTAGTGCACATCCAGACATTAGCAAGTGAACATTAAAGTGCTAAAGATAAAGCATAGTCCTTTAGCACAGTTAATGTACTAGCAAATATGTAATGGACAATGTACAGCCATCATTTCATTATCACAAAATAAACCAAAACGCAATAATCAGGACTGAAGTGAATGGAAAAAAATAAAGTCCATTAAAAAACTTCCTCATCAACAAGACCAAGACTGCAGCAATCATCTTCCAATATAAATATCTGGACATTAAATATTGACTTAAAGTGATTTAATAATAGCCTATTATCTGTATACTATTAAAACTTCTGCTAAGAAAATTAGTCCATTATAATGTACAAAACAATTAGCAGCAAGACGAACAGTAATATTAGAACTTATGTCCTCTGAGGTAATTTTCACCACAGTTGAAAAACAGAAAAACAGAGACACAAGATTGTGCAAACTGTGTTTGTATGAAACAATAGAGAGTGAGTCTGTGGGACATAAAAGTAGCGCCTGTTTCAGTTACCAAAAGCGTGAACAGTGTTGCCATGGATGATGGTGAATATTTGGAAATATCAGACTACTGAATTTCACAATTATCCAACAACCCGTGTAACAATAGATGTTTCTTTCTACTTACTGAACCTGATTGTTATTTTGTGGCAAGTGTGTATTCACGCAGAGCACTTTGAATGCAGTGTTATGATTGTTTCTGTGTGCCGAGAACTGTGCAAAATCATACTTTGAACAATTTCCCTTCTCTCTGCTTTCCCTTCCGGCTGAAGTGTTTATTGGCATTTCCATCCACACTCTGATTTAACAGTTGTATCAATAATTTATGCTGTGACTGTCTGACAGTGGTGTTTTTTCCCACCGCTCTGCTCAGCAGAATGATAATAGAACAAAACAGTCCACAGATTTAGTGTTGATCAGTAACATTATGCTTCAGTGCCTAAATCTAACTTTACGTTTACGTCATCCAACTCTAAAAATGACTAATACCAAACCTTATGTTGTGGACGTTTTTATTAATTCTTATGATTAATGCACAAACCTGGTAGTGCATCTCTAAAGCAAAGCTGTAAATCCATGCTTAATATTGCCAAGAAGTGTGGAAAATGAGAATATAATGCACACTGGATTTATGCAAGCAGTTATGCATGGCATGCAGTGATAGCCAATAGATTTTTGCTGCATACATGTAGCCTATCCAGGTCCAAATTTGCAGTAAATTGATCACTGCTTGTTTTTACATAAAACAGAGCTAGCTATATAAATAAATATGATAAATAATACTATATAACTATTCACATTGCTTGCAATGTTTTCAATAATGAATTTACAATAGAACAAATGAAATACAGTTTAACTAAAAACAAATACATACAATATGTGAAATAGCTCCATCTAGTGAGTAAAATGTTCCTGTACAGTCATTTCAGATGGGTAAACACTGCAATCTAATCCAATCTAATCTCTCAGAAATAATCATGGGTTTTTAAACTAGACTGAGCAGGGTGCATTTCAGCCCATTCCTCCCTAGCCATAGCATTACTGCATTGAAAGACTTGCTTAAAGGCAAAATATCTTCTCAAGGATGAATACATCAAAGTTATGAGGCAGTTTCTTCACCACATCAATTGTGAGCGTGTTAAAATGCACTCAATGTCATGGCTAATCAATGAGGAGCAGCAGCATGAGGCCGGACTCAAAGTTCTTTCTCTCAAAAGGGAGTGTCAGCATTTTTCTGGGCCAGTAAAAGTTGATGATGCCTCACACACTTCATGGGAATGTTAGACTACTTGTTTTTAAAATAATAATTGTGAAGAAATAAGTAATTTGAAGGTGTATTCTAATGAATACATTTAAAAAAAACATAGATATTAGAATGTTCATATTTAACAGCAACTAAATTGAGTAAATGTATACTTATTTGCATTTCTGGCACAAAACTACTTCAGGATTAGCTAGATTTATTTATTGGATCCCATGTAATTTAATTTATGTGTCACAAATCATCTCTCATTTCATATTTAAAACCTCAAAGCACACATACTAAATCCAGATTTAGAATTGAACATGACTCAAAAATCTGACGGTTTTGGTTAATCATGATGTTTAAAATCTTATCTGAAATGTCCTTTGTAAACAGACTAGATTTCTGTTTTTCCATGTAACCATTCATTCACACAAATAATTATCTCTGATTATGCATGCAAAGTCTTGGTATTGGCAGAAAGATTATTTTACAGCAACAGGGGGCCTAACATCTTAAGTAAAAATCTAGCAAAGCATGAAATAATCCCTTTGCTCTAAAGCCAAAAACATTATGAGCAAACATTAAAATGCAAAAATGTTCAATCTGATTAAAGATCTGAAGTATAGTTTTGTGTGTGTATAGCTGGAAGGCCAAAGCTTGATGTCACTATTTATATTCCAGCGAATATTTTCATACTGGTGTTTTTTTTATAAAATCCAGAAGTCTACAGAACATTTACAACATTATTTCCTAGTAAAATCAATAAATAAAATGTACAGTTTATTGAATTAATAGAGGGGCATGTTGTCATACAGAACGAGAACCTGGAGCATACGGACATAAGAAAAATAGAATTTGAAGTTAAAACAAATAATAATAAAAATAAAAATCTTATGCCATTTTCCACAACATGCAACTGATAAACAACTCTAATTAATTATTTTAAAATCTGTCTTTGATTAATTAAAAAATCGTATTTGTTTGTAGAATTCATACAAAATAGGCTATTATATATACACATATATATGCTATTACTGGATAAATAGATTTACGTTGTTGAAACTGAACATGATCTACTGCTAGAGAAGGCAAGCATAAATACAACTGGACTTTAATTCAAAGTCTGATAAAAAAAAAAACCCCATGACAACTAAAACCAGTCTTCAGTGTTTAGCACTTTATTGCAAAACTTGATTCTCTATGATCTTTTTAAAGAGACTTGACAGTTTTAGTGAATCTGTAAAAAACATACCGGTTTCATGCACTGTTAGACTTTGCTGTAATTTTACAGTTACTTACCGCAAAAAAGCCCAGTAAACTACCATAGACTTGGTCGGCATTGCTGGGAACGCCCACAAAAACGTCATATCCGTTTATGCCGTGGGGGAAAACAAATCGCTCAAATTAATGTACGGAGACCTTGTTAGATGCTTGATCTTTACTTTTTGTCATGATTTCGATTGATTTTTGCTTCCAAAAGTTGCTGTGTGGCGTTCTGTACCTCTAAAAAGTAAAAAAAAAAAAAAAACCCGATCTGAAGATTTATATACTGCCGAATAAACAGATGGAGGTAGCACAATCTGAGTGGGTAGCACACAACATCAGAACTCCGACAGCAGTTATGGATATACAACGTATGAAACATATCAAGCTTAATATTCATATTTATATGCACTCCAGATAGGCTAGACTTACCCTTCAATGACCTGTCATTAGTCCTGTCCCGCCTGCACGTTCTGATGGGGCTTACAGTAACCCTCCTTCACATCAAATAAATGTCACTTCCTGATATTTTGTGATGTAAACGTCATAATCTATTAAAAATTAACAATGGTATTACTATAGTAAATGTAGCTATAGTAGGCTAACCGTGTTTTTTGGGCGTTTTTATTACCAGTTGTAGCCTATAACCACAGTTTTACTACAAATACCATGGTTAAACTATGGTTAGTGTAGCAAAACATGTTTAATTTGTTTTTACCATGGTTTACCTATAATAACCATGTTTTTTTTGGTTGTAACCACGGTTAATTTTTGTAAGGGATATTTTCATGTTATTTTATATCTTTTTATTTTACGGCGTGTATTTGTGAAAATGATTAGGCTATACGTTTAGCACACACCACATAATGCTGTGCATTTCAAGGCACTTCAGGAAACCTTTAATGTTACCTATGTTTTGTCAATGTTAAAAATATTTTTAATATATCAATAAAAAAGTATGACAGGCTTTTACTCTAGTTTTTATCACTTAATTAAGATTCAGCAAAACAAAACAACAAATGTTTACTTTCACAAGCCATCACGTATAGGCTTGTAGTAAGCTGTCTCTTGCCTGGAGACTCAATCAGGTAACAAAAAGTGTCGGGAAACGACACCTCTGGCCATTCTGTTGCGTCGTTTGTCCAGTCACAGATACCGTACGGACAGTTCAACCCAATACGGCTCAGTTTTTTGACGTATCTTGCTCTGTCGAGCAGCAGAAATGATTTTATGTAGACCATTCTGGGTCAACACCATGCTTTTCCAATGAGGGGGAAAGGATCGTTTTCCCCCATGCTGACTCCGCCCACACAGCTATGACGCGACACCGACCAAGTCTGTTTATATGTTTACGGTTAACTACTGTAATATGCACTGCATTATGGGTATTTTTATGTCATTTACAGTAATTTACTGTATATGGGAATTTGCGGTACTTTACTGTTTGCTCAAAAGCAGTAGTGGTACTGTAAATTGTTCTGCAGATGACAAACATGAATCTGCATTCTCAATTTAATGTCTGGGTAAGCACAAACGTGGTGAAATAAATTTATTTTTTAAATTATTAAAAAATAAAATATATAAACTTTGCTTATACCCCACAAAATTTAAATTTTTTTCGCGTGCAAAGCCCGCGCAACAACCTGCCAGAGGTTATATAAGCTGAGGTTTGCGTCCGGTGCGCGCATAACGGACTTCCCCTCTGAGTGGATCGCCAGACGTCAGCTGCGAGTTTTCCTGTGGTAAGTACTTTTTACCTACTTTTAAAATGTAAACCATTACCAATATCTATGAAATTTAAAAACATGAAGAAAGTAAATATAAAATTTAATTATAGGCTATTACTAGGACAGTCTGAGGGAACTGTTTTCATGAAACTGCCGCATTCATGAAACTCATTCAATTATCCTAACTGACCGACTGCCTTTTCCAGTACAGATGTACCCAATCTAGTATTTACACGAACAATGATTTTTCAACTTTTTTTTACTGCCAGTTATGGTATGTTTTACTCGTCAGTTAAATGAATACCGTTAAATGTGTGTTCCGTTTTTTTCCATTTAAATTTTTCTGGACTCTTTTTTAATGGTTAAATTAAATTGCATTAATCAAAAAACATGTCTAGCTAATTAAAATCATGAAACTTGAACAATTTAACATCAATTTATTGAAAGTTTAACAAAAATTACATATTTAGGGCCCTATAAAATGTTTTACTTTTTCCAACCTTATGTTTTATTTTTACCAAATTCTGTGTTTTGCATGTCTAATTATTTGAAAGCATAAAAAGTTTCATTTATTCTTACAATAGCCCTATGATTTTTTTCCCCCCTCAGAAATTCTGTGTTGTGTATTGCACATAGTCATAAAAGTCATAAAACATTCAATTATTTTGTCTTTATTTAATGAAAATTAAACAAATTAATTTTTTTGGAAAATAAAGGGGATTTAATATAACAATTAAAAACATTGAAGAAATATTGTATGATTATCCCTTAAAATTAAGGTTTTAATCATTTTAGTAGTAGCCTATTACATACATTCTACTGAACAATAATAATGTTGGCTATTTCTGCTGCAATGACTTCAAGGTAAACCGAACTTTTATTTTGACGGATGGCCGTGAATACCTTTACATTTCTGTGTGTATATGATATGAGGATAGTTTTACTCAAATGAAACGGTCAAATGCTCATGAAGTGACTCTCTGAGCAGTTCTGGAGATCTTGTTCATGTATTTATGTCCTCATTAGTGAGACGACAGACGCTTATATCACCGGAAGCGTCACGCGCGCTTCAGTATAAGTAGTGAACAAAACCGCGCCATTCATAACACAGAGACACTCAGAATTCATATTTAAATAGTCTTTTTGCGGCTTAATATTTACAAATATGAGTGGGAGTGTGCTCATCAAGGCGGAACTCCGCTGTGCGCGATACAGAGAGCGCGACTATGTAATGTAGAGACAGAAATAACATGCCATCGTGTAAATAAGATAAATGACATAAGGCTATTTAGTTTGTTTAATAAAAGAACAAGGTATTGACCTGTTATGTAGGAAAGGTAACTTTAAATGACTTCTGTTGTGATCTGGCGCTATAGAGAAAATAAAATTAAATAAAATTAATTTGCCCTTCAAGGGGGGCGGGGGTGCCCCCAGGGTCGTAACAAGCTTTTCAAAAGTGCGGGGGATGGATGTGGTTTGTGTTAACAATAAAAACGATGAATACAATGACAGAAGGGTACAAAAGGTATAACATACAAGATATGAAAAGCTTCCCATTTAAATGGGTGATACTAGAAAAGTATAAAAACACACTCGGAATACACAGAAAATAAGTCAAAACTCTGTTGTGAAAATACACAACAGTAGACTTGCTAAAGAATCAGACTCATTACTTTAATAATCCCAGGGGGAAATTATTTTTGTTACAAACTCCAGATATACAAACAACATATATTATACAAACAACATATATTAAGAACAAAATATAAACACATACATATATATATATATATATATATATATATATATATATATATATATATAAAAAACTATATACATATATAAATGCAACCAACAACAACAAGCAACTGACCAATGAACATATGACCAACTACCTCACCAGACACACGCGTGCACCACCCATGACACAAACACACACACATGGCCTCTCTTTCTTCATAGACCTCTTTCACAAACTGTAACATTCATTTCATTGCTCACCTGTGAACCTTCCTGTGCTCTCTCTGAAACTGATGCCTCCAGCAGCTTCCTCTCCTAAACAAGGGTGCAGTGGTAAAGGAATAGGGTCAAACAGTTACAGCTGTGGCACTAGCAAACCTCAGTGAATACTGAAAAGTAATATCATGAAATAAATGCAAACAATATCTAATGGCAATAGGCTACTGTTGTTTAATATCAACATTTTTCAACTTTCAGCTCTCAACTTCACTTACAGGATTTCTCTTGAAAAAGGTGTCAATCTTCTCCTGCCTCTTTCTTTTCTGCATCTTAATGATACTGCGTGACAAAAAGACAGTGGTAAGCTTGATAGTGACATGGGTCTGACATGACTGTGACTGAGACTGCTAAATTTTGCTTACTTGCGCCTTGAAAAGGGAAGATATAAAAAAAAAAAAAAAAACGCCCACACAAAGCTTTTTCTCTGGTGGTATAAATAATGTAACAATTTACTGTTTTTAAACATTAAAATAATATACACTTTTCTTTCATAGTTCTTCAACAGGTATGCAAACAATGACATAATTTCTCACCTTTTTCTCCTCAACAGGTACAATCAAACACAACAGGTAAGTATCCACGAAAGTATTCAGCTAATCAACAAACAATGCTCAAAATATCAAAATCAATTACACTGGCAATAAACCCATAAATACACTGCATAACAATGACAATTTGTCCCTCCTCCTCGTCAATTCCCTCTCTTCTTCATCACAGTTACTTATACATTGCATGCCACATACATAACCAAATTTAGTTAGCTGCTGAACAATATCCCAATTAGCAATTACCATTAGTCTAAAAAACGAAATATAATTCAGAAAACACTCGACATGTCAACAAAACATAAACAGAACATCTTCCCAAACACATATCAAGCTTATTTAAACCTCGAAAGCATAAACACTCATTCAAAGTACCTGGAAAAAGGAGATGTAAATAACCATAACCATAAGTCCCCGCCTCCTCAGCACGAGCTGACCGATAAATCTAACACACCAAGAGAAGCGGGACTTAAGGCAGAACAGCCAATCATCAGCCGGTCACACTCAAAGCCGGTGTCATGTTTGAGAGGGAGGAGAGAGGAGGCAGCCGCAGAGAGGCCAGAGAAACGTAGGAGCTACTGCTGTAAGGCGTTTGTGCAAAACTGCGGAAAAACTGCAGAAAAAGTGCGGGTGTTAAACCCTCTCACCGGGAAAAGTGTGGGTGTTAAAACACCCACATCCCCCACGGGTGCGACGCCCCTAGGTGCCCCCCTAATATAATGGCAGGTGAAACACTGTGTACAGGTGCATCTCAATAAATTAGAATGTCGTGGAAAAGTTCATTTATTTCAGTAATTCAACTCAAATTGTGAAACTCGTGTATTAAATAAATTCAGTGCACACAGACTGAAGTAGTTTAAGTCTGTTTCTTTTAATTGTGATGATTTTGGCTCACATTTAACAAAAACCCACCAATTCACTATCTCAACAAATTAGAATACTTCATAAGACCAATAAAAAAAACATTTTTAGTGAGTTGCTGGCCTTCTGGAAAGTATGTTCATTTACTGTATATGTACTCAGTACTTGGTAGGGGCTCCTTCTGCTTTAATTACTGCCTCAATTCGGTGTGGCATGGAGGTGATCAGTTTGTGGCATGGAGGTGATCAGGCTTTACGCAAAAGCCTGTTTTGCTGTAATATTTACAAACAATACAAATGTTGTTACAGTAGCTGATACACACTGATATTCCTTGGATCAAGAGCTGTCACAAATAAAAAAGATTCTTTAAAACACAGCCAAAAAAAAGTTTAGGTTTGAAGGAACATAAAGTTACTCAGTGTACCTTTAATTTGATTGTACATTCAGGCAATTAATGGAGTTCCCTGACAAGGATGTGCAACAGCAGTTATTCCCAGTATAGTACTGTTTAAACAGTATAGCTTTTTTGCACATCCTTGTCAGGGAACTCCATTAAGTTTAAATAAACTCATGACCATTTCTCACACATTTCCCCTCTGTTTTGTTTCAGATCAGCTGTCATGGAAGCCATGCAGTCAAGACCAACTGGGATGCTTGTTGCCATATTTCTTTTTGTTGCAATATTGTCATGATCTCTGCTTTGATTTGTTGTTATTAATTCAGTTCTCTAGTTATTTTTTTTTTTAAATGTTCCAGAATAAAGCACAACAAATAAGTAAGTAATGGATGTATTTAATAGTGACAGTGAATAAAAAATATACTGTTGTACATGGACTCAAGTCACTTATTTGGAATTTATTAAATTCAGTGGCATTCATGTAAAATATTCAAAGTTTTTATAAAATAAATAGTGTAAAATAAATTAGGGTAAAATTACTGTAATATTATTATACTGTAAAACTAAGTTACAGTATGGATATAGTACTGTAAAATTAAGTTGCGGTAAGGGTATTTTACTGTAAAATGAAATTACGGTAAGGCCATCACACTGTAAAATGAAATTGTGGTAAGGGCATCATACTGTAAAATTAAATTGTGGTAAGGGCATTATACTGTAAAATGAAATTGCGATAAGTTACTGTAAAGGTGAAGTTACAGTAACTTACTGGCAATAGTGCTGCCAGTTAGTTACCGCAAAAATACAATAAAAACTCTAACAGTGTGCAGAAAGGGAATATAGAATCTCAATGTAATGAAGTAATTAGCCGGGTTTCCATCCAAAGTTGCGACTTAAACTTATGTGCAAAATTGGAATACAGACACACTGCGAAGTTAAACGCATTTGTGAACAAGTACCGTTTCTATCCAACGAGTCAAAGAGAACAAAATCGTCACTTCCTGGTAAACTGGCACTAAATAGCCTATAGAAAACTAAGATAAGCTACTGAATATAATCATTTTCATATATGAAAAATTACTTGCGCCTCAGAGCGAGCAGACGAAACACAATAAATGCTGTCATTGCTTTTGGAGGTGAATGCTGCTGTTTGGGAACACAGTCGTGTAAGACAATTATACAGAAATACTTTGATGACAGACTTTGCTCAGGCATTTCAGAACGACCATAACAACATTTCAGATGCTGTGGAACGAAATCAATCAGCTGCTAGTCAAGTTATCCCGTCTCATAGCGCAAAGTCACATGATTTTTTTGATGCGCTTGGAGGAATTTATTAGCAAAATGTATTTCCATCTCCCATTATTCGCATTAACCCTTTTTCGCACAAGTCAAAAACCACCTCAAGCGAGTGTAAAAACTTTTTTTGCGAATTAAGGGATTTTAATTCGAAATTTGGCGTTTCCATCACTCGTTTCTCATGCGATACTTCAAAATGCGTATTAAAAGAGGGTGATGGAAACCCTATTGATGAGCGTCCGTGAGCGGCGTCAGTTCAACAGTTTGGACAGTCAAACTTGAGAGAGATCACGTCACCGTGTTATTGCTGCACAAGTGTCCAATCAGACTCTCTGATGATGCGGAGTCACGGCGCTGACATGAGCGAGGAGAAAACAGACACACTGCGAAGTTAAACGCTAAATAGGGATATAGAACAACTTATACAAATTCTGTCAAACTAACCGAGGCGGATAGCAACCGAAATCGTTAACAGCTGGATTCGGTAAGTAGAAAAGCGTCAGAAACAGCCCGTGTATGAAGGTGAAAATGTGACGCTTCTCGTGTTGTTTTTCTCAACCGAAGCAGACAAACAGCAGACGGTTATTGTGTCGGAAACCGATTTCATGTGTGTTTCTGTAGTGAACATGACGCTCAACTCTTTGTGATTAATTCAATGGATTTAAAATATATTAGAAACGTTTCCGTTGTCACGTGAAGCCTCGTTGGTATGTAGTTGGCAGTAGTAGGTGAAGATGAGCAATGCGTGACATTAACCATCAGGTCAAATCTTAAAATAGACTGGATTTTGAAGGATTTTGAAGGCTATAGCAAAAAGGTCTGATGAAAGGGTAAAATTAGCTTTAATTATAACATTCAAGGTGTAAGCATTGTTAATAATTTTGTAATCCATAAATTTGTAAACAAATACATCTTATACGCAGTGCTGATGGTTATATTGACTACCTACTTAATTATTATTTTTTTTTTCAGTTTCAATTTAAATTGAGAGGACAAGTTTTCTATATACATAATTTTAAGAAATGTTATTTATTTATATATATATATATATATATATATATATATATATATGCGTGCGTGTGTGTGTGTATATGTATGTATAGTATAGTATACAGACACATTTGAAGCTCAGTTTAACTATATATAAATATTCAATAATGGTTTTATGTTTATTGAGAAATATTTTGTCTTACAGATTTTTTTTTTAATCTGTTTTAGAATGCCTTAATGTTGATATGGCAGCTCATACCACATCACAGAGGTGTATTTCCTGTGTATAGTGATGAATCATGTCTCATAATTATAGATCATGACACTGTATTGACAAGTGAGGAGAAGTCTAGTGTTGGTCACTGCCAGCCATGCTATTCTCGGACTGACTGGTAAACAGACTACTAGTAAGCAACTTGGTATGTGAGTTGCCTAATACGCAACATTGAGACACTGCATTATGCAGAATATATATTGGCATCTAATGCATTCCAAAAATACCCAGCCTCTCGGAACCCCAGTACATGCACAAATGAATGCGTTATTCCTCAACCCTGCTATGCATAATGTAGGTCTCTCACTGAAAATTGTAGAGCTTTTGCTGTTCAGAGCAGGTCTATTTTTCTGCTGTTTGTTGACCCTTTGGGGGCCCTCTCTCTCCCTCTCTCATCCTTTTTGATGAGCCAACTTTCATAAAACTTCACTGAGCTGCCTAATGTCACATGGCTCTTCAGTATAAGCTATGCTTGTGTTATGCCTTCAAGGAGTCGTGTGTTTGCCAACCTGTTTTTGATACTTGACCCTGTAGATGGAAATATCATTTTATTTTAAACTCCCACTGCCATTGAAAAATCCCTTACTTTAGCTACCTGTCTCGTGACTCTTGTTGAGAATAGAAATAAAATATAGAGGAGAAACAGTGACATGTTTATCCAGACTGCTAAATGCTCTTTCATTTTATGAAATAACTTGTGAGCAGAATGTTGTATAATTTAGAATTGGTTCATCTTACTTTAAAAGTATAGTTTACCTAAAATACACATTTTGTCAACACTCATATGATTCGTATTATTTTCTTCTTCTGTGAAGCACAACAGTAGATGTTAAGCAGAATGTCTGAGCTGCTCTTTTCCACACAATGTAAGTGAATGGTAATTTATACTGTCAAGTTAAAAAAAAAATTAAAAAAAACATGTGACTATTATATTCCGTGTCTTCTGAAGTCATACGATAGCTTTTTGTGATAAACAGACCAAAATATGAGCCGTTAAGACCCAGTCACACTAAGGACCATAACTATAATGCTAACTATAACTATAAAGTTTTAATAATCATTCTAATTTTATGACAATAGGGAAGTTCACACCACAGTTATAACAATAACAACACAATTCTGTATATGATTCTAATGATATTGTTCCTCTATTTTTTTTTCCAACTGATGAACGATAAAAATTTGACAATCAGAATACACTTGACTTTAATGAGGTTAAGCATTTAAAGCGACACAACATAACTGCATGGTATGCTTATAATAAACAGATCATTATCATATGCTGATGTGGATACTAATGTAGTTACTGTTATTGGTGTAAACAGGCCTTTAGTGTAGGCAAAAGAGATTTGAGAGCTAAAACAGAGAGAAAAATTGAACAGACACCTTTTTTTTTTCTCACTCGAAGCTCACATGCTGCTTCAGAAAACTTAGAATATAGGACACAACTTGTATGGACTACTTCTGAGATATCCTTTTTGTCCTTTTCACAATTTATGTTCTTTATATGGAAAAGAGCAGCTTGATAATACTTTCTTTTGTGTTTCATTGAAAAACGAAATAATACTAATGGGATGACATGAGATTGAGTAAATGATGACACATTTATTTTTAGCTGAACAACCCCTTTAAACCTTGTTGCTGTATGAGGAGTTACTCAGAGTGGAGAAGTTTCTGTAATCTCCAGTAAGTGAAGCAAAAGGGTGTGCATTGACCATCACTCCCCCCCCCCCCCCCCCTTACCCAGCCTGTGAAAATGGACACTGCTGGTGTATTTATAGACCAGACACGACAAGCACACTTTCTTAAGAGACCAGTGGTTGCACACATTCGTCATAACCACATGATATTTGGTTCTAGAAGCTACTGTGTCCCTTTCACAAATTTAAACGCTTGAGAAGATACACAGGTAGGCTGAAACTTCAGTTTGGGGTTTTCTTTTTTTAGCTGTTTCACAAAGTCAAATGGGAAACTACTACAAACTACTAATAAAGCTCCTGTTCTCTCTTTACAGATGATTCCAGAGTTCTGACCAGACATACGCCAAGAGAAATATAGTAAGGTATGGAGAAACCAGTTTTACAAACACAGCCCTCTATGCTGCCCTTCTTCGATGCGGCCCACGCTGTCAACTTGCTCCGCGGCATCCACGAGCTCCGCGCTGAGCGCAAGTTCTTCGATGTCACGTTGTGTGCTGAAGGCAAAGAGTTCCACTGTCATCGAACTGTGCTAGCAGCCGCCAGCACCTACTTCCGTGCCATGTTTACCGGCACAC
The DNA here is from genome assembly GCA_039654775.1 of Spinibarbus caldwelli. Taxonomy (NCBI): domain Eukaryota; kingdom Metazoa; phylum Chordata; class Actinopteri; order Cypriniformes; family Cyprinidae; genus Spinibarbus; species Spinibarbus caldwelli. The sequence continues at coordinate 12,964,782 of CM077261.1, read as the reverse complement.
TGCGAGAGAGCGTCATGGACCGTGTGGTGCTACACGAAGTATCGGCTGAACTGTTGGGCCTCTTGGTGGACTTTTGCTACACAGGTCGTGTGACCGTGACACACGACAATGTGGACCTCCTGCTCAAGACGGCGGACCTTTTCCAATTCCCATCCGTCAAAGAAGCATGCTGCGCATTCCTGGAGCAGAGACTTGATGTTTCCAACTGCTTAGAGATCCAGGACTTCGCAGAGGCTTACGCCTGTCGTGAGCTAGTGGCTAGTGCTCGCCGTTTCGTGCTGAAGAACATTGTGGAGCTGGCGAAGAGCATGGACTTTGAACGATTGTCGTGGAAGCGGCTACTGGAGTTTGTGTCTGATGATGGACTGTGTGTGGATAAGGAAGAAACGGCATACCAGATTGCTGTGCGCTGGATTAAAGCTGACTTGCAGCACCGGTTGCATTACTGGCCTGAGTTGTTGCAGCAAGTACGCCTGCCGTTTGTTCGCCGTTTCTACCTTCTGGCCCACGTGGAGAGTGATCCACTGGTCTACTTGTCACCAGCCTGTTTACGGTTAGTCAGTGAGGCACGCAGCTTTCAGTCTTACGAATATGATCGCCATGACCGACCCAGCCATCGAATGCGCCCACGTCTGTCCACTGGCCTGGCTGAAATTCTGGTGGTGATAGGAGGATGTGATCAAGACTGTGATGAGCTTGTTACTGTGGATTGTTACAACCCACAGACCGGACAGTGGAGATACTTAGCAGAATTCCCAGACCACCTTGGAGGTGGCTACAGCATAGCCGCCCTGGGCAATGACATTTACGTGACAGGTTAGTACAATGATGATGTTTCCTGGTGAGACAAACTCATACTCAACAAGCAAGTTCAACTTGTGCCATAATTATTTCATGCTAAGGTAATAGAAGAAAGAATATATCCCCAGGCAGGCTCAGAGTGTCCTTCTTCCAAACTGTTTACAACATGGCAGCCAATGTATAAATAAACCCCTGTATATTCGGCTGTGTAAAAATGTGGTGATAGGACATAACGTTCTGCCAGATCAGCAGTGGCCAACGTGATTTCAGGTGGCATAAAGTTACCTTCAGGAACGGACAATGTTTCAATCGAGAAACCATCTCATGCAGTTAAATGCTGCTTCTATTCTAAGTGTCCTTTGCTGTTATGTAAGTGGTGTTTAAAAAGGTAACTGAGCACTGACTATGGAATTCAACAGTTCCAGTTCGATTCCACTCAATGATTCTGGTTCCTTAACGACTATTTTACTACTTTCAAGTAATATTTGGTAAAAATAAATGCAGTTCTATTGCAAATGATAATTTCAGTAATACATTTGAAAAGATTCTTCCATAAGGTGCATTTACACAGGCATTTTAATGAATTTAAGGATTCCAATAACAAGCCGTAACTTTTTATTAAATAATATTGCAAAAAAAGGGAAACAGTTTTTGGTAATATTTCAATCTTTTTACATTATTTATATATATATATATATATATATATATTTATATATAATATTACCAGCTAAACACATAATGTGTATTTATACTACATGTAAAATGAACAACCAGTCATTAACTACTAGGGCTGGGTAAAAAAGATTGATTTCTCGATTTAGTAGATTGACATTTTTACGAAACGATGTTGATTCTTAAATCCCAAGAATCGATTAGTCTAGACTGTTTTCAGTTAATGAACGGAACATTGTAACTCACCTCCCATAAATCGCAATAACCTTTGTGCTTTGTTACTTCTGGTATGAAACAAAGTCTCAGATTTCAAATTCTGTCCATTTTATTACAGTATTCAAACAATACTGTTTTGGCTCTGTTTAACATGGAGTGACAGATCGCTGGCTGTAGCGCCTCAGTTCAAGAGAAGCAGCAGCGCGAAGCACACATGAACCAATAATCAATAAACATCCACCATTTAAATGTTTATATTTAAAAAAAAAAAACAATTGGAGTAGAAATATAATTATGTAATTGTAACTTTATTATTATAAAAACTTAACTGAGTGTAATTTAAGTGTTTGTATACAAATCAGTTAATTTTAACCTTCAATATTATAATAATGCAGTAATGTAGTACCACCTGACTCTCATGTATATTTTACAGCATTAGTTGAGAGTATTTTTTCTTTGAAAAAAAAAAATCAAATCAAATCAGAAATCAAAACGAGTCGCAAGCTTGTGAATCAGAATCAAATTGAATCGTGAAATTTGTGTCAAAACCCAGCCCTAATAACTACACTGATGTAAGTCAGTTAAGGTGCAGTCACATTTACCGTTGTAATTTTCCAGTAATTTCAATAGGAATCCACACGATCTGGAATTTTGCGTGAGGGCAAAAGCTTTCGTCACACAGATTTTGAAATAGGTTCTTGGTTTTAAAAAGCGACTTTTCTGTGAGCTGTGCTTCATATTTCGCCACACTACTGACAAAAAAAAAAGAATCTTTTTTTGCTGAAATTTCATTAATATGTCCACACCTTTAGTTGTAAACTGTATGTTTGATTCACTAAAAAGAACCAATTCATAGAAGTAATTCATTCTGTAATCAGGCTACACAAGAACCTTTAAAAGAATCAAACAACATTTTGCCCTGGTATTTTTTCAACTATCATTAATAATCCCAAATTATCCCAGTTTATAGGAGTAATCCTGAAGAGTGACACATAGTGTGAGTCTGTTAGTGTAGGCAAAAACATAGGGTTGATAAATGATAGGAAAGAACATCTATCCTATTTTTGGGTGTTTGGTATTGTGTTTAAGCTTTCAAACCAACTTCGTTTACAACAGGTGGCTCAGATGGATCACGCCTCTATGATTGTGTCTGGCGATACAACTCCAGTGTGAATGAGTGGACGGAGGTCTCCCCCATGCTGAAAGCCAGAGAGTACCACAGCTCCTGTGTCCTGAAGGGTCAACTCTATGTGGTAGCATCTGACAGCACAGAGCGCTACGATCATACCCTAGACTGCTGGGAGGCCCTTCCGCCCATGCTACATCCCATGGATAACTGTTCTACTACGGCGTGTAGAGGACGGCTCTACGCCATTGGCTCCTTAACTGGAGAGGACACAATGGCAATTCAATGCTACGATGCTGAAAGCAACCGTTGGTCACTAGTGAACAGTGGAGAACTGCCTCCATGGTCCTTTGCCCCCAAATCAGTGACTCTAAATGGGTTGATCTACTTTGTAAGGTGAGGTGCTCCACTTTTTTCCCACAATTTTTAATATTCAGTTTCTAATGATAACAATAAAGGAAGTGAGTTTTTTCCATGTTTCTCATGACAACGGTTGTGTTTCAGGGATGATTCGGCAGAAGTAGATGTCTACAACCCACAGAAAAACAAATGGGATAAGATTAGTCCCATGATACAAGTATGTAAATTTGACCTTGTTTCTCTTTTTTAAGGTGCGATCACATGTACCATTGTTTAGCGAATTTTCACAGGTTGAAATTGAGTCATTTTAATAGTAATCCATATGATCTGGAATTTCACTTGAGGGCAAAACATTTTTCCACACAGATTTTGCATCAGGTTTAAGTTGGTCATTGCATCATTGTTGACAATGGACCTTTTTTGCCTGTGAAATTTTGCTAACGTGACCAGACCTATGCATATTCTGTACATGGGTCAATGACATATTACAAATTTTTACAAATATTATGAATTATTAATTTAAGATTTTAGGGAGTCCTCACATTTTACAGCCTGAACTGACCTTGTCATAAAAAAGGTAAATGTGAAGAAAATGTGACTATTTTACTAACTTTTACTGCATTTTTTTTTTTTAAAGAAAAAACATAAGCACTTCTAAACATAACAGTTATATTGGGGCATAAACAGATTGAATAAAAACACGCCAATAAGACCAGTTCATATGAATTACCCACCAACTCCAAAAAAAAAAAAAAAAAAAAAAAAAACCAACCAAAAAAAATGGCATGAGATATTTTAAGAGACTCCTTAACCTCAACCAGTCATGAGAGTCTACAGGGGTCCTCCCTATGATACAATTTCCTGTTTTAAGTTTTTTTTTGTTTGTTTTTTTCCTGCACATTTCTGCATGTTGGTTGGACCATGATTTTTCTGGCAACACCACATATCCTGGATTTGGCAGACAATTTTTTTTAATATTAAATATTAAAAAGCATTTAAATTAATTATTTAATTAATAATTAATAATTACATAATAATACAAAATAATAATAATAATTATAATAAAAGATTAAATATTACATAAGATTTTTTTTTTTAATTAGTTTGTTTTTTTGGTGACACCAAGACAGTTGTATCTCTCTCCAAAAATAAAAGTTAATTCAAAAATTAAAAACCGTATGATCATAAAACAGGTCTGTTTAACTCAGTATATGTATGAATTGCATTTTAATTGTATTTTTGAACAATTTAATATGACAAAAAATGAGCATCACATCACTGACTCACTTTAGGCACACAGATAACTAAAAAGTCTCACCTTCCACAGGTTCATGTTGGAGGAAGTGTAGCAGCTCTGGGTGGTCGGCTCTATGTGTCCGGTGGTTATGACAACACTTTTGAGCTCTCTGACATGGTGGAGGTCTACGACCCCTCTACTCGATCTTGGACCCCAGCTGGCCAGCTCCCCCAGCCCACCTTCTGGCATGGAAGTGTCAGCATATTCCGACAGTTCATGCCTCTCGTTCCAAGCACCTTCGAACCCATCGACATACCTGAGGCCAACGCCATCCACCTCCACAGACACCACCGCAACCAGGCACTTCACAACCACAACAACGATGTCAATCAGAACCGCAGCCAAGATGTCAATGAAGTGCATTGAGAACTTTTTGAACCATGAGACTGAAGGTCATTCAATGTGACGTCGCTACTAGGTGTTTTGCACTTTATCACATATTCACCTCAACTGGGCAGCAAAGGGAGCTGGTGAATGGACAATCAATGTTTGTATTATTTCTCCCAGTAACCCAGTGTTACTACAGCTTTAATTGTTGCATGCATTTCTAATGCTGACTGTGTTTACCTTGAACAGAGACTTGAGTGAACTGACTCATGAAATAGTGCCTATCATGTTTGGCGAATTTCAAGGAATCCATACCGTGGAAACTGCATGAAGGTTATGCTAATTTTTCTTTTTTAATTTATTTTATAATTCAACATGGACCTCCTAAAGTGATTTGCAACATTGCAACTTCATGTCAACGTCCCCAAAAAATATAATATAATATAATATAATAACCTAATGTGAAGTAAAATTGCTCTTTTAAAGAAACATCGTTTTGAGACCCCAATCATTCCAAAAGGTGAAAGTTTGGATCACTTAGACTGTAGATACATGTTTGTAGCATGATTCGACTGCAATGTGGATAACAAATGTAATTTTATACACGCAGAGAAAAGTCTGAAATCAAATGTTTATGAGAATCCAAGATTCCCAAAAACAACATAATTTTGTTTGACAGATAAACATAACTGTGCCCCAGCATAACCCATTGTTTAATATTCATCTTGCTAGAATTACATATTTCAGACAATCTAGCATGCATGCGATCACATTTTTTTGTGAATTTGTATCCGACTTGCTTTTCAACTCGCATATTTTAATATTAAATTAAGTTTATGATTATCTAGTAATAGTTTATTTTAGAGGAAGGTATGTTACAGTTTATGTGAAACAGCTTGTGTTTATGAAGCTGTCTTCGATCATGAAGAAAACATGAGGAATAGATGAAGGTATTGTTTTTTATGTCAAATTCTATTCGGATGCTGTACTAATAACTGGAAGTAGTAAGTCAGTATCTCGTTATTCTTGAGTACATGTATGTGTTTGACAATACCAGTACTTATGAAGCTAATTATTTACGACACTCTTACGCGGTACTTGACGTTTATTTTATTTTTCTTACAGAATGTTTAGTTTGTTTTGTGGCCAAAATCATTTGTACAATACAGACAAGGCAATGATTTGTGAAATGTTTCTTTGTGTGGTCAACCAATAAATGACTGCCAGCACTGTTACTTTTTGCACTTTTCATGTGTATATGTAATAAGATCACAATCACAAGAGACGAACTGTCTGACATACAGTTTTAATATTCAGATGTTCTGCAAAGCCCTTCACCGATTGTGTTAGACATCCTGGCCTCTGGAATCAATCAGTAGAAGTGTCATATAAGGATGCAGAAAGAGACTTCAGCTTGAGCACAATAAACAGTGGACTATCTAGCACATACAAGTTTAACTCCATAATGAAAAATTTATCTGTACACATTATTCCAAATCATAGTTCAATCAAAATATATTAAGTATTCTGTTTCACTCTGAAATACATCAAATTACAGATATAACATGAGATTTTTTTTTTCTTGAATTGTGTTTTTAGCATTTTAATAATTTTTTTAACAATTTTTTTTATGTAATACTTTAAACCATAGAACAAGACGTGTATAGAAAAGTGAATAAAAATAGACACAAATTTGGATTTCTATATATTTCAATGGTTTATTCCATTAAAATGAGTATACATGAAGCTTGTGACTTGTTTTGGCTTGTTTTACAATAGTCTTTAATTTACATTATGCCATCCAGATGCTGAATAAATCTAGACATTCTCTTACAAGAACTTTGGCCGCATGTTATTGTATCCATTTTTGTCAAACATCTTCAAGTGCAAGTACAAATAACAGGCATAATGCATTACTTTTTCCTTATAGAATAAAAAGCTTTAAGTTTTTGTCTGTGCATCCAAACAGCAAAAATTGTAGACACAGTCTGACATGAAAATTTGGTTAACAGTTAAATTTTTTTGCAGAAGCTGGGTTCAAATGACTTTGACTCCAGTAGGCAATCATCCAAAAATGTAGTTATGGAAATCTCAAGATGATCTTGCATCGTCATGCTTGATACAACCGGGTTCACTGTAATTTCTATCTTCTTTGAAGATAATAAATTAATATAAAAATGATTTCATCATGCAAGAAAGATATTTGTTTACAATGATTGACATGTCTCAAACTCTTAAACTGCATACTTTGTTGTCAAGTAGCTTTGTTGCTCTGGAGTCAATAAATCCCCTTCATTTAGACTTTCCCATCAGCTCCAGAGCTGGGGAGCACCACAGTCCACCACCACACTGGACTGATGGATGGGGTATGCATCGGTCACCAACAGTGTCTGCTCCATCACATCGGCTACAGTGAACAGAGGCTGCTCCACTCCACCATCTGTCCTTCCAGTCAGAGCAATCCCAGTCTGTTCACTGCTCAATCAGTCATTGAATATATGGCCTGCTCTCCTGTGCCTCCAGCAGAGGCTGAGATGAACTGTTCCACCACAACTGCCTCTGGCTGGATAACCAGGCTAACCATGTCCGCTGGTTCTGCCTGAGCCTCTGGCTGGCTGGGAGAACTAGATAAGGCAACTGCGCTTTCGTCCTCCACTACCAGGTTACGTAAGCGTCTCTGTCTGGGGTTGTAGTTTTCCACACGGTTGTGGATCTGTGAGTGTCGTCGCAGATGTGCCTGTCAAAGGCAGGATAGAGATGCTTAGATCTTAGACATCAAGTAGGAAATGTAACAATTATTTTTCTGATATGTTAATTCATAAATATATCTAATTCATACCTGTCTGGTGAACTTGTAACCACATTCAGTACACTCAAATTTTCTCATGCCTTTGTGACGTCGTACATGAACACGGAGCTGCTCAATGGCTGATGGGGCATTATGGAATATTTAATTATTATTCTTTACTGATCACTTCATACATACTTGTTTTCAAAACTAATAAAAAATATACATGTTGTCAATTAAATTTTTTTTATATAATTTACATAAAATTATATATATATATATATATATATATATATATATATATACATATATACATATATATATACATACAGTGGGTACGGAAAGTATTCAGACCCCCTTAAATTTTTCACTCTGTTACACAGCCATTTGCTAAAATCATTTAAGTTCATTTTTTTCCTCATTAATGTACACACAGCACCCCATATTGACAGAAAAACACAGAATTGTTGACATTTTTGCAGATTTATTAAAAAAGAAAAACTGAAATATCACATGGTCCTAAGCATTCAGACCCTTTGCTCAGTATTCAGTAGAAGCACCCTTTTGATCTAATACAGCCATGAGTCTTTTTGGGAAAGATGCAACAAGTTTTTCACACCTGGATTTGGGGATCCTCTCCAGTTCTGTCAGGTTGGATGGTAAACGTTGGTGGACAGCCATATTTAGGTCTCTCCAGAGATGCTCAATTGGGTTTAAGTCAGGGCTCTGGCTGGGCCATTCAAGAACAGTCACGGAGTTGTTGTGAAGCCACTCCTTCGTTATTTTAGCTGTGTGCTTAGTGTCATTGTCTTGTTGGAAGGTAAACTTTCAGCCCAGTCTGATCCTGAGCACTCTGGAGAAGGTTTTCGTCCAGGATATCCCTGTACTTGGCCGCATTCATCTTTCCCTCGATTGCAACCAGTCGTCCTGTCCCTGCAGCTGAAAAACACCCCCACAGCATGATGCTGCCACCACCATGCTTCACTGTTGGGACTGTATTGGACAGGTGATGAGCAGTGCCTGGTTTTCTCCACACATACCGCTTAGAATTAAGGCCAAAAAGTTCTATCTTGGTCTCATCAGACCAGAGAATCTTATTTCTCACCATCTTGGAGTCCTTCATGCGGGCTTTCATGTGTCTTGCACTGAAGAGAGGCTTCCGTCGGGCCACTCTGCTATAAAGCCCCGACTGGTGGAGGGCTGCAGTGATGGTTGACTTTCTACAACTTTCTCCCATCTCCCGACTGCATCTCTAGAGCTCAGCCACAGTGATCTTTGGGTTCTTCTTTACCTCTCTCACCAAGGCTCTTCTCCCCCGATAGCTCAGTTTGGCCGGACTCTAGGAAGGGTTCTGGTCGTCCCAAACGTCTTCCATTTAAGGATTATGGAGGGCACTGTGCTCTTAGGAACCTTAAGTGCAGCAGAATTTTTTTTGTAACCTTGGCCAGATCTGTGCCTTGCCACAATTCTGTCTCTGAGCTCTTCAGGCAGTTCCTTTGACCTCATGATTCTCATTTGCTCTGACATGCACTGTGAGCTGTAAGGTCTTATATAGACAGGTGTGTGGCTTTCCTAATCAAGTCCAATCAGTATAATCAAACACAGCTGGACTCAAATGAAGGTGTAGAACCATCTCAAGGATGATCAGAAGAAATGGACAGCACCTGAGTTAAATATATGAGTGTGACAGCAAAGGGTCTGAATACTTAGGACCATGTGATATTTCAGTTTTTCTTTTGTAATAAATCTGCAAAAATGTCAACAATTCTGTGTTTTTCTGTCAATATGGGGTGCTGTGTGTACATTAATGAGGAAAAAAAATGAACAAATGATTTTAGCAAATGGCTACAATATAACAAAGAGTGAAAAATTTAAGGGGGTCTGAATACTTTCCGTACCCACTGTGTGTATATATATATATATATATGTTTATAAATGTTTTATTATCTATCTATCTATCTATCTATCTCTCTATCTATCTATATGTATATTAAACTATAAGCAATCATTATATATTATACAGTGTATAAACCTTTTATTATATATATAATTATAATTATATATAATAATAATATAACATTCACCTTTTTTACATTAATGAAAATAATATTTGTTGTAAAATAAAATAAATTGTATATAATTTATATAAAAGTTAATTTAATAAATACATTTTATATATATATATATATATATATACAGTGCCACTTGAAAGTTTGAAAATATGAGTAATTTTAACAAAATAAGAGAGATCATACAAAATGCATGTTATTTTTTAATTAGTACTGTCCTGAGTAAGATATTTTACATAAAAGATGTTTACATTAATCCACAAGACAAAAAAATAGCTGAAATTATTACAATAGCCCCATGCAAAAGTTTGTGAACCGTTGGTTCTTAATACTGTGTGTGGTTACCTGGATGATCCACGACTGTTTTTTGTTTTGTGATGGTTGTTCATGAGTCCCTTGTTTGTTCTGAAACATTCACTGATGCTCCAGAAGGAAACACGACGGATTAAGAGCTGGGGGGTGAAAACCTTTGAACAGGATGAAGATGTCCAAATTTTTCTTATTTTGTAGAAATATAATTTTTTTTTTCCCATTTAGTACTGCCCTTCGGAAGCAACAGAAGATACTTGCAAGTTTCCCGGAAAACAAATTAAGTACAATTTACCTTGATCTTCAAATTCAAAAAGTTTTCACCCCCCGTCTCTTAATGCATCGTATTTCCTTTAGGCCCATCAGTGAATGTTTTGAACCTTTTTTAATAGTTGTGTTTGAGTCCCTCAATTGTCCTCAGTGTGAAAAGATGGATCTCAAAATCATACAGTCACTGCTGGAAAGGGTTCAAATATGCAAAAGATGCTGGAAACCTGAAGATTCCGCAGGACATGGAGGATTTTTCTGAAGAACAGTACTCAGTTTAACTGTTCAGAACAAACAAGGGACTCATCAACAACCATCACAAAACAAAAAACAGTTGTGGATCATCCAGGTAACCACACACAGTATTAAGAACCAACGGTTCACAAACTTTTGCATGGGGTTATTGTAATAATTTCAGCTATTTTTTTGTCTTGTGGACTAAATGTAAACATCTTTTATGTAAAATATCTTACTCAGGACAGTACTAATTAAAAAATAACATGCATTTTGTATGATCTCTCTTATTTTGTTAAAATTACTCACATTTTCACAGATTCTGCAAGGGGTTCACAAACTTTCAAGTGGCACTGTATATATATATATATAATTAATTAATTAATTTAATAAATATTCATTACATTTATATATTCTGAATAAACAATGTAATTATTAATTAATTTTAAATAAAAATATAATATTATAATATTGTAACGTGGGTTTTTGGGTTTTGTTCTATGTTCATGTTTTCATGTCTTTTATTCTGGAATTTGGTCATGGTCCCTGTTTGTGTCATGCTTCCCTTGCCCTCATGTACTCCTGCTATTGGTTCCTTTGTTCACTGTGTCATGTTCTGATTGGTTGATTCTTGTCATGTGACTTGTATTGTTTGCTATAAGTAGCCATCATGTTGCCATTGTTCCTTGTCGTGTATTGATGTTGTAACCTGTTGTCGGTGAATCTAGTCTGTTCTGGTCAAGTCAAGTCAAGTCTGGTCAAGTCAAGTCTTTGTTTTGTATTTGTGTCTGTTGGATTATAATAAACTGCACTTGAGTTCTTACTACGCTCACCTCAGTGGACTAATCGTTACAAATATATATTATATAATAAAATTTTTCTTTCTTCTGTCTATACAGTTTTATTACAGTATGTCCAGATATCTTACCTTTAAATGTTTTGTTGCAGATGTGGCAAAAGTGTGGTCGACCTTCTTGGTGTTTGCTGGCTATGTGGCGTAAGAGAGGGCCTTTCTCAGTAAAGCGCTGCCCACAAAACTCACAACTATATGGCCGTTCTCCTGTATGCGTACGGTGGTGTTTGTCCAGACTCGCTGTTCAAACAATCAGCAAACATTTGGTTAACAATACAAAACTAATAAAGAAACTGCATGGATTCGATTTTAAAAATGAACTAGAAATTGAAATGGCCAGAATTAAATCACTTTAACTGTAAAATTACCTTGTGTGCGAAATGTCTTGCCACAGAGGTGGCACTGGAAAGGTTTCTCTCCAGTATGTGTTCGAAGGTGCATGTTGAGATTAGCCTTCTGGGTAAAAGCATGATTGCAGAACACACACACAAAAGGACGCTCATTTCTGGAAAGAAGTGCAAGAAATACAGCTCAGCACTAATCCAACCAGTAAACACAAACATGCAAAATGGATTACACATATAAACATCACAAAAAGGTTTTCTTGTCCAGCTTTCTTTCATTCACATTGTTTATTCTCTTTTCACCACATGCATGCATAATTCTAGCATTTACTAACAGCCTCGCCTTTGAATAGCAGGCAGAAATAATTAGCAATCAGTTTAAACAATAAATAAAGCATGTTTCAGTTCTTTGTTCCTGTATAGTAATATTTAATGATGTCATATGTTTACCTGTGAATGGCTTTGATGTGCATTTGCAGGCCGTTGCGGCTAGAGGCTCGATGGCCACACTCCTCACACACAAACAGTTTCTCACCACGATGTTTGGCTGCCTCGTGCAGATGTAGCTCAGTGCGGGACAGGAAACACTTAGGACACAACGGACACTAGACGAGACGTATGACAAAAAAAAAAAAACTCATATTTTGTTTAGTTTTCAACAGCAGGGCATTATGATATTCCAGACCAGTTAGCATTAGAGTCACTTACTGCATGTGGTTTGGGAGCTCCATGAACTTTAATCATGTGGATCCTGAGGTCTTTCTTCTGCATGAACTGCTCAGGGCATGACGTGCACTAATATGACAAGTATAATTACATTGGCACAATATCCGCTGACAAAAGGTCATATCTGACCTCCACAATGGATGACGTACCTTATTGGGCATCTCTCCTGTGTGTGTGACCGTGTGAAGACGCAGCTCATGTCGCTTTTTAAAGGTCATGGTACATTTTGAACATGAAAACACCTGGCACAAACCAAAAGTTGCATTAAGTAAGTATTAGTAATATAAAAGCTGCATTTGTGCATCAGTGACCAACAGAAATTATGCATTATTGCTATTTTACTGTATTTATGCATATTGTTAATTGTCCCCCACTCAAACTCACCACTTCTGCTCTGATAAGACAATTTCTGGCTTCATGCTCCAGCAGGTTTTCCTTTCTATAGTAGCACTTCCCACATTTAGCACATTCAAAGGGCTTCTCTCCTGTATGTCTCCTTGAAGACAGCAAGATGGAAGGAAAGAAAGAACTTCACATTAAGGCATGATCAGTCATATTAATTACATATAAAAATTACAAAAAATAATTAAATAGCAATTACAAAAAAAAAAAAAAAACAGCAACCTCTATATGAAAAATTAATCTTATATATGTACACAATGTTATATAAACATGGGGTCAGTACATTTTTTTTTTTAAAGAAATTAATACTTTTATTCAGCAAGGACACATTAAATTGATAAAATGTGACAATAAAGACATTAAATGTAAAAAAAAAAACATTCTATTTTAAAAAAATGCTGTTCTTTTAAGCTTTCTATTCAACAAAGAATCCTGAAAAAATGTAGAATTAGAATGAAGTCTGGAGTAATGGTTGCTGAAAATTCAGTTTTGCATAACAGGAATAAATTACATTTTAAAATATATTAAAACATAAAAAAGTTACTTTAAATTGTAATATTATTTCACAATTTTACTGTATTTTTATAAAACAAGTGAGCATAAGAAACATTAAAAATTTTTTTAAAAAAAATCTAACTAATCCCAATATTGATAGTGTGTACATATACATTATAACTTACATATATATACAATTTTATATATATATGCTTAACAACAAGGAACATACCTGTTGTGTACTTTCAGGTAGTACTTGCTGAGGAATGTTTTATGACATGTAGGACATTGGACAGAGCCTTTCTTGCTGTCTTTAGATTTTCCTTCCCCATTCTCTTTATTGATACTTTTTTCGTGTCGTTTGCGCTTTCCCCGTGGAGTCTTTGTGGTTGAGCAAGGTGAATCATGAGGCACATACTCTTCATCAGTTCCCTCATTAAGAATATCCATACTGTAACCTCTGTCACTGTCATCATCATCATCATTGTCATTGTCGACGTCATTGTCATTTTGATTATCAACAGATCCATCCACCTGCAACAGAGAGTTAATAGTAAACGCAGAACAGATTACAAGTAAAATCAAATCAAATCAATTCATAATCAATGCATTCAGTTCTCATTGTCAGATCAATGTATAGATGGTCAAGTTTAAATAATTTGAATCAAATAAATATCTTTTGGTTGAATATGGATGTACTGAGTACCTCAGTCTCACTCATGTCTTGATGTTTGAGGGGATCTCCGTCCTCAGTGGCAGCAGTCTCCTGCTCTTTGTCTTCTAGAGATGATGGTTTTCTTCTACCTGCTCCCTGCCTCATGACAGTAGATATGGGACTTTCCCCGACTAGTCGATTGGGCCCTTTTACACACCTTCCAGAACGTGTAGTGGTAGTAGACGTCAAAGCAGGAGGGTCATCATCGCTAGTTGTGACCTCTGATCCTACCCTGCATGCATCAGGTTTATTTTTCGTCCTCTGCCAAGATCTAGTCTTTCCTTTCGGGATGTGATCAGACTGAGCGTCTGCAGAAGTGAAAGGGAACAGTGGTTTGTCTTTTTCATTATCACTCGAGACAGGTGACTGTAATGTCTCTACACCTGGCAAACTCTGGCAAGGTATGAGAGAATCCGGCACTGATAGTCTGCTAGCTGCATTCTGAATCTTCTCTAAATTGCTGTCGTCTAACTGAAGTTCACCAGTGTAAAAAAAGTTAAGCAGTAGCTCTAGTCCATCATCAGCGCACTCTAATGGCAGGGCGATCTGTATACATGGCGTGTTTGAACTGGGGTCTTGGAACAAGTGGCTGAAGCAGGCAAGAACATTGCGATGGGCTAGATGCACCCGTCCACTTGCTGTGCTCAACATAGCATCACAGAAGTGGCCAAGACCCCTCTGCTGGTTGAGCAAAGACAGCACCCGCTGAGCGTGAGAGGTCCCTTGAGCAAGTATCTCCATCTAGACAAGCAGGAGACGTCAGTTAAATTTTAATAGTCAGATAAAGACAACATAACATACAACATAAATATATAAATTAATAAATTTATGCATTTAAATTTAACATTCAAATGATAAATATTATATTTAAATGAATATAAATATAAACATTTAATTAAAAATGTAAATGACTTTTACTAATTCACAGATATTTATAATAATCAAAAACTGCTCAAGCTCAGAATTATCTGTTCTGGTTTTATTACTATAATTATTAATAAATCTAAAAAAATAAATAAATAATTGAAAATCATGAAAAACTGCCATTAATGTACTACAAGCACAGGTGCTTATTGTTTATTGCTTATTTTGGTTTAGTTTGTTTAATGAACAGTTCACAGAAAATTCCTTTAAATTAAATATTAAAATTATAAATATACATTTTTCATCTATATTTTAAATTTTTTTTTACTGATTTTGTTAATGGGTATTTATAAAAAAAAAATTCATGCTCAGAATTATAATAAATGTGTGTAAAATGCATTAAAAATTATATATAAATAAATAAATAAGTGTATGTGTTCTGGTTTTATTATTATACTCTCATTACTAATAAATGTTTTACACAACTTTAAATAATTTTAGAAAAGCATGAAATACTGCAATTATCGTACTAAACGCATAGGTGTATATAGCAATAGTTTACTTATTATGGCATAGTTCAGTTTATGAAAAGTATACAGAATAATTCTGTACATTTTCACTTAAATTAAATATTAAAATGATAAAATACTATAACAAAAATACTTAAATTTTAAACTACTTTTACAAATTTTTACTCATGGATATGTACGATAATAAAACGTTCATGCTCAGAATTATAATACATTTGTGTAAAATACAGTAAAAAGTTTGTCTGTTCTGATTTTATTATTATACTGACATTATTTATAAAAGTTTCATTACGATACAATGTTTGTAGAGGTCGTACAACTTTGAGTAATTCTTGAAAATCATGAAATACTGCAATTATTGCACTACAAGCATAGCTGGTCATTGCAAGCTCTTGCTTGTTTTCAGTTCATTTTATAAAACAGTACACAGTAAAACTGCACATTTGCGCAAGAATGTTTTCCCACACTATCTGGATAACTTTGACTGGTTAACGACTATTTGATTAATTAATATTACCTTAACGTTAACCACGATGTCCGCATTTTAAAGACGCTCCCTAACCAATCAACCGTTTATGACTCACCTTTAGCGTAAATTAAATCACTGCTCTCGTCTTTCTTTTCATATACTGAAAATCCACATATATGCGTTATGTAACTTACTATTTAAATTATATAATGTATAGCATCAAATGCTTAATTTGGGCTAAACGACAAGAAACCATGTTGAAACAGTAACAGGAAGTTGCGTTGAAATATTGTTGGAAGGCTCCAGTGGCTGGCCATTCAACCCGTTACGCTGGGAGAGAATTTCTTCAGATATGAACTGATTGAATAGTTTAGCTCATACAATCAAACTGCACACCAATTATTAAATTTTATAATATTTCTGGTAAAGTATTTTATAGTGAAGTATTTATTCAGGATGGTAGTATAGCATTAAACTCTTTCGAACTCCGTGAAATCAGTTATTGTCCATCACATGGCACAAAATGCTAACCGTGAGCGGCTAGCGCTTCACAAAATTGCTTCTGTTAACAAGAGAGTCCTATATTTAATATGTTTTTCGCGTCATCTTTGACTCTCCTGTATTTATCCTTTCAAACGCATTCATCAAACGGTGCTAGTGCGGTCTTAAAGCAGATCAAAAGCGGGAAATGAGCAGCTTCGTCCCGATTAGTGGAGTGGAACCACAGCAGCGCGTGCAGCGTGATTTGATGCTCACATGAAGCCTCTGCCACTTTCATACAAACAACAGCATATTCACAGAAACTCTATTTATACGTGTTCCGCGTCTCTGATTTGATTCAAATCTGTTTTGTTACAGCGGCTTCTCACTTTAAACAGGTAGGTGGAACAAACGGCACCGCTGCAGTTGTTTAACAGCTGTGAAAGTATCACAATAAATTATGCTTTTACTAGAGATTAGTTATAACGTGTGGTATGGTAATATTGCATCATATTTTACCAACTGAATAAAGTAAGCCAACAGGTAATAACTTAGTAATAACAGGAAGGAACTGTTATAACTAGTAATAACAGGAAGGAACTGTTATAACTAGTAATAACAGGAAGGAACTGTTATAACTAGTAATAACAGGAAGGAACTAAGGTATTGTGTTAACTTGACAATGCCAACTACTTAATTATATTCTGTTTAAGCTTTTGGTTATTCTAGCTATCTTTCTATCTGACTCAAGCTGTGCTTACTCTCTTGTCTTCATTCACAGGTGTCTCCCTGCCCTGGATTTATGAGGTTTTTAGTCTTGGTGGAGGTCATTGGATGAGAATGAAAGTCCACAAGGTTTCTTCTCGGTCGCAACACGAGCAGCAAAACACCACTAAAAGCCATGGCAAGAATAAATGGCGCAAAAAGATACACAGACTGGACACGTCTCTCCTAAATACAAGTCCTGGGACTGCAAAGTTGGAGCAACAGATAGCCAAAAGGGAGAAACCTGCTTTAAAACGTTTGAAGAAGTTGTATACGAAGCCTATCCCTGAAAACAGTTGTGCTGAGGAGACAAAGGTTAAGGCCACGTCTGTGACTTTTGCTCATGTCCACACAAATGGAGGAGCAGAACTGGATGACAGCAGCAATTCAGTGGACTCTCAAGAATGGAGTGAATATGCCAATAGTGTTCTTCAGAATGGCATGGAGAGTTCAGCCTCACCTAAAACAGACCAGATGGAGGGTGGTCTTCAATTTCATGCCCACTTTGACCATACCCACAACCGTGCTGTTTTGGTCATGAAACAAGGCCAGGTAGACTGATAATCTCTTATATATGTTTGTATGTGTGTGTATAAGCATTACAAACAGTCAAATGACAGTCAGTTAATCAGGCTAGCCAGTATATTGGTCCTCCATCACTAGTTTCTGCAAGTAGACTGACTTTTCTCATGTGTCTGATGTTTTTGCAGGTCTTGTGTTTCCGTGGGAAGTGCCTGCTCACTTGCCTCTATGGTCACGTAGAGGTGCTGGGCTTCACCATCGAGGAGGGCCAACAGCCTTACCCCCTGTTCTCGCCACCGTCTCACTGCCCTCTCACCATCACGGCCTTAGGAAACAACCCCCCCTCCGGCAAGAACAAGAAAGAGGGGCTGCTGGAAGCAAAAGCCATTGTTCGCAAATGTTTCTCTTCAGGTAGCATCAGGAGTATCCTGCCTCCTTATTACCTAATTATTATTTTTATGTCATTTTCTCACCCTCATATTTTCCATTAAAGAAAGACTTTGCAGGTGAGTTGAGTAAAAATAGTAATGGATATCACCATACTTCCCTAGTTGCTTGATTACATTAATAATTGCAAACATTTTTTGTATTACAAGTTTACTGAAATGTCATGTTTGTTTATATATATATATATATATATATATATATATATACATTATACATATGTATTTATTAGGGGTGGGAATCGCAGGGTACCCCACGATACGATATAATCACGATACATGGCTCACGATAACGATACTATCATGATACAGCGATTCTGCGATAATCGATATATTTCTAGAAAATCCTATAATGATATATCGCAATATCTGTCTAAACAAAATGCCTGTGAAAAGGTTAAGTGCAAGTTTTCTTTCTTTATTCAAGTCCAAACTGTTAGAAAACAGCAAAAAAAGTTCTGTAAATCAATTGTAACATGTTGAGTAAATTAATAATTTTATTCTTGGACTTATTAAAAGCTTACACTTTTCTTTGTAAACAAACACATTTAACTGCTTAACTTATATAGCCTCTCTCTCTCTCTCTCTCTCTCTCTCTCCATGTAATTAATATATATATATATATATATATATATATATATAAACCTGGTACATTTCAAAATTTACCTGGAGTGCTTTCTCAACCTTTCTACTCCTCTCATCATAAAAACGGAGCCCCGCACGGAAAAATAGCCGTTCACAATCACATCGCGTCTTTTGCGCGCTCAGGTTGGTTATTTCAAATGTAGACGCGCGGCAAGCACACACACACTGCACACTTCTGCGCCGCATTACGGCTCTGACAGTGTTTTGTCTCGTCCTCCATGCCATAGGTGCAGATTTATGTTTCTGCTGGTCGGTGCCCACTGTTCACACTGCATAACGCGCACTTGTAATATCTGTGAGAGATGGAGAGCATCCAGTGTTGTTCACATAAAACTGGACGCACCGGCGGCGCTCTCTCTCTCTCATAGTGAGGGAAATCCACCTGCGATCCGAGCGGAGAGATTCGGCTACTCATGAACTGAATATGCGCTCTGCAATAATAACGTGATCGGTGCCTATGGTCCACGCTGATAACTGTTCCGGGGCAGTTTTTTAGTTTTCATCTCCATAAACGTGTATATAGCAGTAGAGCTAATACAGTGTCTGAAAATCTGTTTATCATTCGGTTCCTCGTGCTTCCCCATCTTCATAGAGAACGCGCTTCATAGTTGCTCAGAGCGCTCTTGGAAAGAATGTGGAAATGGCGCGGCCGCGATTTCCACGCATTTTTAGACGCTGGGAGCAGGAAAATGTATTTAGAGCACCTTATTGTATTAATTAAAATATCGATATTTGGCGCCAGATATCGATTATCGTATCGCATGGAGAAGGATCACGATATATCGCCATATCGATTTATTGTCCCACCCCTAGTATTTATGCACTTTGCATACATTTCCAGAACAGAAATCTGAACATTAGATAAAGCCAGGTTCAAAATTCTTGTTTAGTTTTGTAGTGTTTTTTTTTTTTTTTTTTTTTTTTTTTTTAACAGAGGGGGGTTTTAATCATTCCATGAATCAGGAAATATTGTCAACAGCCAGAAAAAAAATTACCGTGGTTTTAGGAATCAAATTTATATATGAAAAACCCTTCTGTAAAATCATCAAAATATAGATAGGAACAAAACTGGAAATTTTAGTGTATTTAAGTACTACTGAAGTGGAAATTTCTTGCTCGGTGCATGAGAGAGAAACTCATTTTGAAAACATGGCTTTTAAAGGAACAGTTCACCCAAAAATGTAAATTTGCTGAAATTGTACTTACTTTCAGGCATTCCAAGATGTAGATAAGTTTGTTTCTTAATCAGATCAGATTTGGAGAAATTTAGCATTACTTGCTCACCAATGGATCCTCCGCAGTGACAGCTGATGAAAACGTCACATTCATCCACAAGTAATCTACATGTCTCCAGTCCAACAGCTAACATCTTGTGAAGTGAAAAGCTGCGTGTTTGCAATAAACCCATCAAGATGTTTTTAACTTCAAACCAATGCTTCCAGCTAAAACAAACAAAACAAAAGTCTTCTAACCATAACGTTGCTTCCTCCAGTGAGATTTTTTTTAATTGTATTATTTATTTTTTTTATTGATTTTATTTTACTTGTGGATTGTTGTAATGTTTTTATTAGCTGTTTGAACTCTCATTCTGATGGTACCCATTCACTGCAGAGGATCTATTGTTGAGCAAGTAATGTAAGGCTGAATTTCTACATCTACATCTTGGATAGCCTGAAGGTAAAGTGCCATAAAATAAACACCTAAACATGTATGTTAGATGCATGAAAACCCAAATAGCTCAAAACTGACCAGGGTATGAGAGTTTTTGTCTTTAGTGTCTACTCTAGCCTTAAATCAATTTCTACCTGCACTAAAGTTATTTTTGCACTTGCTTTCTAATGTTCTGTTGATATTTGTGTTTTTATGTCTAGAGCCAAGTGAAAAGCTCATGAGTGAGGTGGACTCTGACTCTTGCGTGGTGCTTCTGGAGCCTCTGGACACGCCGCTCACCCGCTTCCTTACCAGCTTCTCAGAACTCTCAGAGATCTTTGGCCTCAACTCTGTAAGTTGGTGACTTTTCAGATTTTGTACATTCATGTTTGAAATAGCTGATATGTATATTGTTTGTGATGTTAAAATACATTCCCAGTTTAATATGCAGATGCAAACTATAAGTAAGCCATTTGTAGGAAGAATGGCTGTGACTTTGTGGTACTTGTGACATTGTTTGTTTGAGCATCCTGGCATAGCAACACAGATATATTTGTGTCTGTGTTTATGCATCTTGCAGAAGGAGTTGAAGTCTCAGGCTGCCATCCATAACCCTGTTCTGTCAGCTGTGGGTGTAACAGCTCTACGTGGACCTTGTGCACAGGGTCTGGTGGTGTCACGTAGCTACAGAGAAGCTATAAGCAGTTTGCTCAGTGCCTGGGCAGGTAACTAATTGGAGTAAAACATAATTCTATAATTAAAAAGTTGTATAAATGATTGTATAATATATAATTGTGTAATTGTAAAAATGTTCTTGTCTACAGGGGAATTTGACCGCTGTCCCATAATTCTTGTGTGTGGGGGGAAATCTTCTGGCAAATCCACATTCAATCGACACCTTATTAACAGCCTGCTCAATCAGTGAGTTCAAGCGGTTCGCTTGATCAGTTTAGTAATTAAAGGATAAATTGAGAGTGATCTTGTGTTTTATAGGCTAGCTATGCAAAGTTATTGAAGGAATTGACATGTAATTTTAAAGTTGTATTTTTGCTCTCTTCCTTGTTGTGTGTGTAGCACTGTAAGCGTAGAGTATTTGGAGTGTGATCTAGGCCAGACTGAGTTTACCCCTCCTGGATGCCTTTCCTTGAACACAGTTACAGAACCAATGCTGGGTATGTGTCATACTCTCCATCTCCATATAACTACAGGAAGTACATTTTTCTTCATCAGTATCATTTAAAAAGATTCTGTTAATTCAAAAGCTTTGTATTGCAAAAAGTGTCTTACATTTAGCATATGTTCTTTGTTATATACCCCCCAAAAATGGACATGTTTTTGATTGTGGTGTTCTTTCTTAGGGCCTCCTTTCACACACCTGCGTGACCCAGAGCACATGGTGTACTACGGTCAGGCAGATTGTCAGGCTGACATCGATCGGTATCTGGAGTCTCTCAAATCCCTCTGGCGCCATATCAACGGAGAAAGTCCTGTCATCATAAATACTATGGGCTGGGTCAGAGGTCAGTAATAAAAATGTTGCGCATAAAACAGGAATATTGATTTGAACGGTGTATAGACTCATTAATGGATCTTGAATATTTATGCAAGTGTTAGGACTGTCAATCAATTTAATAGCTTGATATACTGATTAAGATATATCAAGCTATTAAATTGAAAGCTATTAAAGATTTTTTTAATTTGGAAGCTCTATTAAGTGTATTTAATATTCATTATTTTACTTTTAATAGATATAATAATTGTTTTCATTAGAGTTTCTAGTACTGACTTACTAACATACGTCTTTCTCTCTTTCATAGGCCATGGCTTTCAGATACTTGTCGACCTCATTCGCCTGTTTTCTGTTACGCATGTAGTGCAGCTGAGTTATGGAAATACATCACAGTGTCAACTTCTTACCCCAGACTTCCTCAGAACTGCCCGCGGCTGGCAGACGCACCCTCCAACACCGCCCACCTTGACAGAGGAGCCAGCCAGTCACCCCTCCATTCGATCTCATGTATTTCTCAGTGTCCAATCAGAATTTGAAGGTGCTGGGACATCTGGAGAAATGTAAGCCAGCCAGCTGTACCCTTTGTATTTTAGCTGTACCTACTATCAGTTGGCAGTTGTTTTGGTGAACATGTAACTAGTTCAGATTGGTCATACATATTTGGATATTACTACTACAAACTGAAGTAAATTCCCATCCTGTATTCCTCATAGGCAACATCAGCGCAGTAATGAGCTGCGAGACCTGGCTCTGCTCAGCTATTTCAGTAAGCTGCAGTCCCCAGAACCTGGCCCCATCCGACCGCTCCACTGCTTCATACCCTACCAGGTTTTTATTTTATTTTATTTTTTTAAATAATTTTATATTTAAATTCTTATATGTATTTTTCATATTTTATTTTATTTAAAATTATTTTTATTTTATTTCATTTTTCTTTTTCTTGTATGACTGTTATTTTTTCATTTTTTTATTTTGATTTATTTTA
Source organism: Spinibarbus caldwelli (assembly GCA_039654775.1). Lineage (NCBI taxonomy): Eukaryota > Metazoa > Chordata > Actinopteri > Cypriniformes > Cyprinidae > Spinibarbus > Spinibarbus caldwelli. The sequence continues at coordinate 12,941,918 of CM077261.1, read as the reverse complement.
TTTGATATTTTATGTTGTTTATTTAATGTTTTATTTCATTTGTAGATATTGTTTTACGTTTTTATTCTGATCATTTATTTTGTATTTTAATTTTTAAATTTTCTTTTTTTTATTTTTAATAATTTTTTCTTTTATTTTATATTTTATTTGTATTTTATTTTTTAGATTTTATTATATTTTATTTTGATAATGTATGATTCTTTCAAGTGAACAGCTTTTTGTGCTGTATTATTGCAGGTCCCACACTCGGCAGTGGCTATAGGTGTAACACACTGTGAGGTCGCACCCAACAACATTCTCTATGCGGCCAATGCCAGTATAGTGGGATTATGCTGTCTCAGTGAAAAGGTTATGGGCAGAGGAGGTCTTGTTGTACTCTCCCAAACTCCTATTTGTCAATGTGTGGGCCTAGGTGTGTATTCATGACCTTTAATATGTGGACCTGAGATTGAATTGATCTGTCGAATTGCAAAGCATATGTTGTTGCATTACAAATATTCATCATCATACAGCAATACAAGATTATACAATCGAATATGTAATTTACCTGCTGTTGTGTTTTTAAGGTGTTCTGAGAGGGGTAGACATGGCACGTGGTTTGTACTTTCTGGTTACTCCAGTGTCCCCCTCTGTCCTGAGGCACGTGAACTGTCTCCTGCTGGGAGAGATCACTCTGCCTAAAATATTGCTCACCAAACAGGTATGTGAATCAGCACTATATACTACTATCTAAAAGTGTGGGGTTAGTATTTTTTTTTTTTTTTATGTTTACTCACTGACTGTAGAGGTCCAAATGATATATAACCATTTGTGTGATGGCTAAATGGTTAAGTGTTAAAGGAAGGGTTTTCAAAATTAATGGGTCTTTGTTGTATTCTCTTGTTCCAGCATGGAGTTGAAGGAGATTTACCTTACATCACCACAGACTACAGTTTTGAAGTCCAAGGGGCAGGAAAGCTTCACATCTACAAGGGACTGACAAGGCCTGGTTTTATAAAGTCAAATAACTAAGCTCTTCTGTATGGACTCTGCTTTCTGTGAACGACATTTATATCCTTGTATTTGTTTTATACCCTAAATATTGAGGTAAAATTTGCCATTGAATGTACAAATCTACACAAGTTTTTTTAGCTTTTGGAACTGTATACTGTGGGGAGATTGAGTGTATGAGTGCATATGCTGTTTCTTTATCTCTTGTTGAATGGCTCCATGTTTAAGATCCATATGGGAAACTCTTGTTTTGATTTCCTGTACTGTTACAGTTTGTCAACATGTCATTAAGAAAATGTCATTAAGAGTCTTTGTTTTCTTTTACCAAGTCACATTCCCAAACCAAGATAATGCAGACTGCAAAATATTAAAGTGGGTTTCATTTTTGTCAAGAAATTAATCTTTCATTGACCATCTGTTTATTTTTTACATTTAAATACTGAGAAGTGAATTGATCAGTACACAATTTTGTACTGTAGAATACAATATGATACTGTAAAGATAACAAAACTGCTTTTTTTTTTTAAATTGTTAGGTTATTTTAATTCAACTTGTTTTAAATGTCATCTTGTTGCCTCTTTGAATGTTTGCTGAGATCCCCTAGTTGAGAACCAAAGCAAAAGATGCCTCAGTTAGGTGTCTGTATCGGGATATGCTTAATGTGCATTTGTGCACCTCTGCACTGGATCTATGTAATAGATATGAACATACCAATTACACAAACAATACTGGCCTTTGACTTCACAGTATCTGCCTTCTCTTGCTGCTTTGCAACATATTACAACATTCACTGTATTTATCAGCAGGTGGCGCTACAGTTTTGCAATTTTCACTTTCAAAGTACTTATACTGGCATGATAATCAGTGTTGGGAAGGTTACTTTGGAAATTTAATAGGTTACAGATTACAAGTTACCCTATTTAAAATGTAATAAATAGTGTAACTATTTCAGTTACTTTATTAGAGTAATGTAACTGATTACTTTTTGATTTCTTTTCTAAATTTCTAATGAATGTTTTCAACTGTTAATCATTTTCAAACATTTAAAGCAGGCAGGGTTAACCTTACAGTAGTGCTCAAAACTAATTATTGTCAGACTTTCAAAATCTATTATAGATTCGATTATTAAAAAAAAGATTATATTATTTAATTTTAAAGCGCAGCCACCACGAAATCAGACTTTAGCACTTTTTACTTAGAGATCGTTCTACAGTTAAATAGATTTAAAATCATAAGATATAATTTAATAGTTAGGATACTGTTTTTGAAATCAAATATTTGCATAGCTATGACAGGAAACACTGGCATCTAACAATGCTTTGGGGGGGAAAAAACAAACACAAAAAAAAACAGTTAATCTTAAAAAATAAAGCATACAGTATACATAAACCCAAACAGGAAATAAAACAGTTATCGAATAAAGGTGTCCTATTCTGTGTCTTAAACTCCTGAAAAATTGGTGTCTCATATTTTAAAGAAGTCAAATTTGAAATCAAAAAGAAATAATTTAAATCTCTCTGTGTGTGTGTGTGTGTGTGTGTGTGGTTTGGTTTATATATTCTGGTGGGGACTTAAACCTGAATACACACAGACTCATGGGGACTCGTGTAACGGTGGGGACCTAAATTGAAGTCCCCATGCATACAAAAGCTTATAAATCATACAGAATGAGTTTTTTTGAGAAAGTAAAAATGCAGAAAGTCTCCTGTGAGGGCTAAGTTTAGGTGTAGGGTTGGTGTAGGGCAATAGAATATACGGTCTGTACAGTAGAAAAACCATTACGCCTATGGAAGTCCCCACAAAGATAGTGAAACAAGCATGTGTGTGTGTGTGTGTGAGAGAGAAAGAGAGAGAAAAATTATTCAGACATAACCCCCTTTGTAATCTTTAACATTTTCATAAGTAACTGTAATTTAATTACACTTTTTTTTCTCAGCAACATTTATTTTGTAATTAAATTACGTAACTCCGTTACATGTAACTAGTTCCCCAACACTGGTGACAATTTTATGTACAATATTGTCAAAGCAGTGCACACACACACACACACACACACACACGGTAATAGAAATCAGAAATAATAAAATACACAAATCTAATGTTTAAAATGTGTAAAAAATGTGTAAAAATTCTAGGTCTACATTTGGTTTATTTTTAAATCATCTGATGGTAAATCATGTAATTACACAAACAATATAAGAAAATGTGATACGAGAATTATAAAGAAGTTACTGTTTTATATTATTGTAATATTATTTCAGTGTTTAATAATAACATGACTCCTATATATTTCGTTTTGTGTATATGAAACTTTATCACTAATTAATATTACCTATTCCATTTCATTTCCATACAGTTAAAAAACTACGTTTATTTATCTACTTATGAAATATTGTATTTAATTTGGACAGAAATCACATGAGTAACATGTTGAACTCAAAAGGCTTCAGTTTGACTGTGTTGACTCTGCCAAGCCCAGAGAGCGTGACGTCATCGCCAGCGAGATGTAAACAAGGAAGAGAAAAGAAGCGCGAGCGAGCAGAGCTCTCCGGTTTGTGTTGATTAAAAGTCACTTCAGCTCTCTTCAAGCTTTATTGTTTTTTTACGCGTTTATTGTATATTACTTCCACAAATTAATTAACAAAAATTTCGTCATATTGAAAACGTGTCATAGTCATAAACACTTTTAATACCGAATTATTGCTGGAATGGACCCCAAACACAGACAGATACTCGAGAGCAACAGGAGTAATCTAGTCACAGCTTTAAAGCCTGCAGACATCTGGGATGGACTTTTGTCAAAGGGGGTCTTCACCCAGGACATGATCGAAGAAATACAGGTAATACTCATGTCTTTGTTTACATAAATGGGAAACTGGGAACGGGATTGTGAAAGTTCACATGTGGTCGTTGTGAAAGTTCACAAAGGAACAGTACAATTTGTTATTTATTCACTCACCCTCATCAAATCAGTATGACTTTCTTTCATTTTGTGGAACACAAATGAAGAATTCTAAGCATAATAACTGTCACAGTCACTATTGGCTTTATGGTAACATGATGCATTGAAAGTGAAAGGAAACTCACTTGACTGGAATGTCAGTTTCTAACTATAATGTTTCATACAGGATGTTCACACTTCACTTGTTAACAATGTGCATTGTTTAGTTTGCAATTATGAAGGTAAGACGATATGACTATTCATGTGTGAGTGGTTTCCTTATTGCAAACCTGCAAATGTGAAACATTGTTCTCCTAACAGAGACGGATAACAAGACGTGACCAAGCCAGGCAACTGGTGATAGACTTGGAGACGAGAGGGAGTCGGGCTTTCCCAGCATTCCTGGAGTGTCTGCGTGAAACCGGCCAACATGTCCTCGCAGAGCTCCTTCAGTGTGGAGATGGTGCTCGTCTGCCTCCTTCTGTCCCTGTACAGCCTTCACTGATCCCTCTACCAGTCCGTAAGTGTGTTACTTCCATTAAAAACACAGGATTTACTTGGATATATTTACTTGGGTTGTTCCCATAATACAGTGGAACATAAAAGACCCTCACCTACTCATGATCCTTTTGAGCCTTGCCTGTAACTGGCGTGATTTTTATCCCTAAAATATATTAAAAGATGCATAGAGATATCTTATTTGATCTTATGATTCAATGCAGCAAATCCAAAATATACAGAAAAACCAGACAGACCTGATTTTTCTCCATCACGGTTAATACCACTGAGACTAGAACGCCTGCCTATGCTCAATCCTCTTAGCCCATGTGAGTCACAGTCCTGTTTTAATTCTCAATAAAGTATGTTAGTTTTCATTTGTTAAATACTATCAATTAAAAAGTAAAGGGTAATTTGGTTAGAAAACAAAAGAAAAAAATGAATAACCTTTTAATTTATGCATTTACACAGCTCCTGAAACTCCAGTGGTGAGACCAACCAGGCCAAGAGACCACATAAAGGTAAACGTGATCACTCTCAGCAAACAATCCTGAATGTTTTAAAAGTCAGTAATTCCTAGTTATTCACTGATAACTGTGTACAAGTGGTCTTACTTTTGTGTGCAGAAAGATTCTCAAACAAAATTTAGAAGTGTATCACAATTTCCACAAAAATATTAAGCAGCACAACTGTTTTCCACACTGATAATAAGAAATGTTTCTTCAGCGCCAATACTATTATATTTTAATGCTATTTTTAATATGTATTCATATAAAAATGAAAATAAGAGTATGAGAATGTATTAAAATTATTATATATATATATATATATATATATATATATATATATATATATATATATATATAGATAGATAGATAGATAGATAGATAGATATAGAGATATAGAGATATATATAGAGAGAGAGATATAGAGATATAGAGATAGATATAGAGATATATATATATAGAGAGAGAGAGAGAGAGAGAGAGATATATATATATATATATATCTCTATATCTATCTCTATATCTATATCTATATATATATATATAGAGAGAGAGAGATATATATAGAGAGAGATAGAGATATATAGATATATATATATATATATATATATATATATATATATAGATAGATATATAGATATATATATATATATATATAGAGAGAGAGAGAGAGAGAGAGAGAGAGATATATATATATATATCTCTATATCTATCTCTATATCTCTATATATATATATATATATATATATATATCTGTCTCTCTCTCTCTCTCTCTCTCTCTCTCTATATATATATATATATATATATATATATATATATATATATATATATATATATATCTCTTTAGATTAGCAATGTTAATGTATTTGTCTCAATACATGAAATTACCCTGTAGCAGATCTATACAGGTGGAGCTGGGGAAGGTGGAGGGTTTCTGAAGCGTGCAGCAAACTGCTACAGCGAACAGTGGCCAAGTATTTGAATGTTGAGCAGGAAGCTCATTGGCTGCTGATGTAAAAAAGACCAAACAGCTGCGGCATGTGAATAATGATGTGATTATATCAGACTGAGTTAGAACTTATCAGCGTGCGCCATCCAAAATTTCATGACAGAACTTTGTATTTATTTTAAATGGTAATAAAAGTTGTTTTTACTGTATTTCGCTTTATTTTTTGATCAAATAAATGACATCTTGATGAGCATAAGAGACTTCTTTTAAAAACAAGTAAAAAAAAAAAATCTTAATTGCACCATTGTACCTAACCACCCACTTACTATTTTTTGTGCAGTACTATAAGATGGATGCCAGTCCATGTGGGATCTGCCTGATTATAAACAATGTAGATTTTGACCCAGTCTCTGATCTAAAAGATCGAAAGGGGTCCGACATTGACTGCGACAAGATGGAGAAAAGATTTAAAGCCCTCAACTTTGAGGTTATTGTAAAAAGGAACTTGAAGTACAAAGTAAGCACAGTGCTTCCTCTTCTTCTCACTGTAAACAAAGCTGTAAGACAAAAGTCTGTCTGTCTGTCTTTAAAACATTTTAAAAATGAATAAAAACATTTTTTCTCCCCTCTGTAGCACATAAGATACGAGATGGCATCTTTACAAAAGAGGGATCATTCTGCGTATGACTGCTGTGTGGTGATCATCCTTTCACATGGTACTGAGGTAAATCCAGTCACATATTTTTTCTTCAAGAAATATATGATATATGTTATATTTGTTTTTCACATTTATGAAGACTATTAGTTTTCAACAAAGAAGAACAACCTGCAAAGAAATTTTATTTGCTTCCTAATTTTGTAGAACACCATCAAGCTATCCAATTACAAAAACATTAATGCAGTTTTCTCATTCTGCTTTGGTGCTTGACATTTCTCTGTTTAGGCAGACCACAATCGCTTTCCCGGAGCAGTTCATGGTGTTGACGGACAAGCTGTTCCAGTTCAGTTAATCACAAACTACCTCAATGGCCAGAACTGTCCTTCTCTGCAGAACAAGCCCAAACTCTTCTTCATCCAGGCCTGTGGGGGAGGTGGGCATCTCAGAAATCTTTCACAAGTCTTGTAGCTAAAAGGTGTGGTCACATTTAATATAGTTCTGCGAATTTTCATGTTCAAAATCCAGTCATTTCAATCTGATTGCTAAGTCGTGACATAAAGAATATTTCCAGTTCCAAACCTCTCAACAGCAATTTATGAGCAATATTTATTCAAATCACACATTTAATGCATAATTATACTCACAGTGAAGTTCTTTTTTGTTCCTCATTTAGAGGTAAAAATAAGTTTGAATGGTGTCCACGCTGCTGAGAGCGACATTTAGATGAAAATATAAAAGTGTGCTGCACGCTTTACTAAACTAAAATGACAGTGGTGAGAAAACAGCAGTTTGATCATAGCGGTGCAGATATTTGCATGAACGAACTTCATTTTGGCCTTATTTAGTTTGAAATGATATTACAGAGATGTATTCTTCATTTTTGCTTGAAGTATACTGAGGCCTTTAAGCTAAGCTTTTAAAAACTCACAGTGTACACTACAGTCTTCATGCTCACGACATCCCAGACAACAACATTTTAATGATTCATAAAAGATGATGATTTTCCATTAGTATTACAGCTCAACATGAAAAATTTTCCTCACGCAGATTTCTCAACTGGTTCAAGTTGTATTCACAGTGTTGACCAATAGAAAGCTGAATTCGCAGTGTTGACCAACAGAAAGCTGCTTGGTTTGTAGATGATTTCTGTGTGAGCTGTGCTTCATACATCGCTACACTAATCACAATAGACAATGGACCTTTTCCAAAATTTTGCTAATGTGACCACGCCTAAATATAATAAAAAATGTTTGAGGTTTTTAAATATAACATTTCCCAGTGTGCTGCAGTTTTTCAGATTATGCTAACTTTTTCTTCTCACCTGTAGGTGAGAAGGACACAGGTTTTGAGGTTTCTCCAGATGAGGTCGAGCCCTCTTTGGGTGGGATAGATGACCAGATGGATGCTATTCCCATATCCTCCAGCAGTGACTCTCTCAGCACGTCTGATGAACTTGATGCTCGGGCCACTTTGCCTACACCCAGCGACATCCTGGTGTCCTACTCAACCTTTCCAGGTCTGTGTTTTGGTTGATATGCCTTAAATAGTTGTTTGGTTGAATAATATTTCAGAAAGACAAACCATTTGATTACTAAACACAAATGGATGACACATGCTAATGCATTTGCAGGCTATGTCTCCTGGAGGGACACGCAGGCAGGATCCTGGTATGTGGAGAATCTTGATCGTGTGCTTGAGGAGAATGCTGCCACAGAGGATCTGGTGACCATGCTGATGATGGTACATTTTTGTCCTGTAAAGCTTCTTAAAAAAACTGATAGATACAAAAAATATGTCCTCAAAAATGGAAGAAATAAACCAAACCAAATCCCATAATAATGCTACCAGTTAGAGTAGAGCAGTATGGTATGTACCAAACAGTAGATATTCTGCTATCTTATGTATTCTGCTTGCTTATAGATAATTTGTTTTTAAGATTTGACCCCAAGCAAAAACTATAGTCTTCTCCTCATACTGCATTTGCATACAAACTCTTCCAGTTGAAGTACTGTATTTTCACTGGTGCCAGACATAAAATTCATTCATACGTTTAGGTTGTCAACACTGAAACCAAAAATAATCTGTTACTCACACGTGATGCAGATTGGATGTTGTTGCACACGTCTAAGCATAAAAATCCACACAAAATCCAATCTTTTTCGCATCTGAAATATGGTTTTAAATCAAATACATATTCGATATCTGGACATCTGATCTACTATCTAAACACGTAAATCTGATTCCTATTGGAATTCCAAGCCATCACAAGGCGATGGAGATATCTTTGCACACTGTAACCTTTCTTAATGTCGCATTACGAAACAGATGTTACCTGTATGTGCTCGCACAAAAACTCAGCTTCTTTTATTGAGATGTGACTTATATATATATATATATGTATATAGTTATGTGAAAAAGTTAGGACACCTTATTGAATTCCATGGTTTCAGGACAAAAATTATGTGGTCTTTGGCAGATCTTAAAATTTGGAAAATAAAATCTCAGATGAACAACATCACATGACCTATCACACCGTGTTATTATTTATTTAAACAAAAATTAAGCTAAAATGGAAAAGCTATGTATGACACACTTAGGACACCTTATGATTTAATTGCTTGTAGATCCACTATTAGCAGCAATAACTTGAAGTAATCATTTTCTGTATGACTTTATCAGTTTCTCACATGGTTCTGGAGGAATTTTGGCCCACTATTTACAACGTTGCTCCAGTTTGTTGAGGTTTGTGGGCATTTGTTTATGCACAGCTCTTGCCACAGAAGGTTAGATGAGGTCTGCACTTTGACTAGGCTATTGCAACACCTTGATTCTTTTCTTTTTTAGCCGTTCTGTTGTAGATTTGCTGGTGTGCTTGGGATCACTGTCCTGTTGCATGACCCAATATTGGCCAAGCTTTAGTTGTCAGATGAATGGCCTCACATTTGACTCTAGAATACTTTGGTATACAGAGGAGTTCATGGTCGACTCAATGACTGTGATGTGCCCAGATCCTGTGGCTACAAAACAAGCCCAAAATCATCACCTCTCCACCAGCATGCTTGACTTCTGGTATGAGGTGTTTGTGCTGATATGCTCTTTTGGCTCTTTCACCAAACATGGCGTTCTGCATTATGGCCAGACATCTCCACTTTGTCTCATCTGTTCAAAGGACAGCAGTTTCAGCAGTCATGTGGTTTGTTCAGATACAGCTTTGCAAACCTAAATTGTTTGAAAATGGCTATATTACCCTTCCCATATTCATGGCAGTAACTTCTCTAAGATCATTGCTGATGGCATTGTGTGAACATATACCTGAAGGCTCCAAAACTTCTGCTTTTATAGAGGTGTTCACTCTTGCTGATGATCAGTTAATCAAAGCTATTTGATTAATAGTTCCTGACCGTTACTTATCCTCTTAATTCCTGTGTTAACAGTAAGGTAACTTACAGTAACTTAGTTTGTCACTCATGACTTTTCCATTTTGGCCTACTTTTTGTTAAATAAATAATGACAGATATGTTATGTGTTGTTGTTCATCTGAGGTTTTACTTTCCAAATTTTAAGACCTGCCAAAGACCAGGGCCCATATTCATGAAAAATCTCAGTGCTAAGAATTGCTCCTAGTAACAAAATTCTTAGAAATGTGGGTGTTTCCTCTTAAAATTAAAGAAAAGATCCTTGTAAAGAAAAAAGTAATTCAGCAAGCATCTTAACCCTTAAAATAGGTCTTAAGGTCCAAAATTGTTAGGAGTACGGACGAGGACATTTAAGAGGCTTAAGAGTTTCTTTAGCAGTGGAGAAAATGGACGAAACATGAAGAGGGAGAAGAAATGTGTTGCACACAATGCATGACAGTGAGTTAATAAGACGCTACACATTAGATTGTGTAGGGATCATGTTTGTGACCGATCTTATTAGAGACACGCTAACATGTCTGACACCGCGCAGAAATGCCATAGCGCCAGAAATGGAAGTAAATCACTACATTAACATATTTGGCAACTGGAAAAATGCAACTGTGCAGCAGTGATGATTTGGGACTGTCACAACCTTCTATAAGCAAATTGATCACACAAACAATTACAGCACTTTCAGAACCTTATTGTGTCGCTGTTCATTTCCTATAAAATATGCTAAGTATGACAGCATTTATTCTAAAAAATAAAGAATATATATATATATATATATATATATATATATATATATATATATATATATATATATATATATATATATATATATATATATATATATATGTATATACATACATATATAGTGTGTGTGTGTGTGAGAGTACGGTAAAACAGGAAAAATTACGCCTGTAAATTTTTAAGCTAAATTAGGAGCTCTCTGAGAGGAATCTTAGAATCTTTAAGAATACGGGCCCAGATGATTTTTTTTTATTATGTCCTGATTCAGAAAACCTTGGAATTCAATAGGGTGTCCTTTCTTTTTCACATGACTGTATAGGTAAAAGATTATGCACACACATAAACAAACTTGCTTTGAGCCACTGCCCCATTAATTTTATAAATAAAATATCTTCACTACTACATAATATGCTACAATATATTTTTCAGCAAGATGATAATTTAGCTGTTTTTAAGTAATTAAACTCACAGCTTTACTATAGAGAGGCGGAATATATTGATATCATTTGTGCCTATGTAATATACCAAAAAAATTTTGGTTTGATTTTAAAGCACAAATAATTATATTTATACATAATTTTATGTTTTTTAATGTTTTTGTATCAAAGTAAATTATATATATGAAATATCTATTTTCTTTAGGTAAATGATGCAGTCTCCCAGATATCTGCCAAAGGCCTGTATAAACAAATGCCCGGATCTTTCAACTTCCTCCGAAAACATCTCTACTTTCAGTCTTCACAGTGATTACTTGAAGATCTTGAAGATTTCATTTTTTTTTTTTTTTTTTTTTTTTGGTGCTGTGGGAACACTACCATGTACTTGATATAATCCGATTAAAAACATTTTTGTAATTTTTTACATCATAAACTGAACCACATGAACGGAACATTTGACTGGAATTTTTGTTTTTAACAAGTCTATTTTTAGAATTCTATATTTGCAAGCAGAACGCAAACTTCACAAATATAAACCACTAAAAACTTGTTAATTTTATGAGTGCAATTTGATTCTTTTTTAAGTGTTCTGTAGTGCACAGCAGCAGGAGGACAATAGACTTTTGATGCACTTGTGGTTCAGTTGTGGTATTTGACAGTGGTTAACTGTCAAAACTATGTTCTTAAGAAATATCCAGTTACATACTGTGCATCATTTCTACTGAACAAAACATACATTTCAGATAAATAAAAATCTAAAATGAACATTATAGTTTCATTAATGAGACTAATACAGTCACAAACAGACTTAGATTTAGATTTATCATGGGAAACAGATAAGACACTCAGGAGAGGAAGGAAATGAATAGGTCCTCACACACTAACACCAATAAAACATATAAGAGCAAACGAACTGTTTGTGAGAATGTGAAAGTGAGAACGAGGTCTCACTTAACATGTTTAACAATACAGTTAATTTCAACTGTTATTAACTTATCTGGTAATAGGTAGGCGCCATTTGTTGCAAAAACAGAACATTCTTATTTCCTTCTTTTGTGCTTCATAACTTTGGACGGATTAAATAAATAGGAACAATGCAGCTGCATAAGTGAACAAAAATGACATGTGATGCAAACTGATCCATACAAGCCACTTCTCCTTCCACAGATGGAAAACTGAAAGGTCATAGCGCTTATTTTGGGGTCAAAGCAGCTATCACTTTAGATGCGTCAGAATCAAAGCATTTTCCACTACTTATGTTTGTTTTAGCGACCTTCTTATTGTCGACCTGTGTGGGAAGATCTTCAATGGAAACTGACACTTACTTTCAGAATGACATCAGTTCTTTTAGATGTCTAAACAGGCAGACATAAATAGCCATTACTGAGGTATAACCTCAAATAAAGTCTGTCAGATAAATGGTTGCTTGAATCCAAATTGAAAAGATAGTGTTTGTGAAAGTGAGAAAGCACAGTGAGGGAGGAGGGGCCAGTAATGTGAGGTTTTACTCCACATTCAGTACACTTACTGTCAGCACAGTGACAGTAAGTGAGGAAGGAGGAGAGCGGTCTTGTCTTTCTCTGTATCTCACAGTGCTTGTGTGCGAGAGAAAGACAGTTTCTCAGGGCTTTGGTTTGGACAAGTGATACTAAGGGAGTGTGGAAGCTTTTTAAGAGGATCTATTGAGAATGCCAATGTGAACATCTGCAGGAATTAATAAGGTAAGGGTTGTGGGTTTACTTACAAATTGCGAAAATAGCATTATTTTGTTTTATTATGGAATTTATTTTGTAGTTGTCAGTTTGTATGTGTTATTTCACCATATTTTCATACATTACTTTTGGCTAATACAAGAATATAATTCATAATGCATATTAAACATTTTTTTCACACATATTGCTAAAGTAACTTCCTCAGAAAATAATATTCTGATAAACAGAGTTTTATCCTAAGCCAGCAGGAGTAGATAGAGATAAATCTTATGCCAAGAAAATGTATTAAAAAAAATTTTGTTGGGAAACATTCATGTTTAATCCCTGAATATGTCTGTTAACATTTGGAGATCTGAAAGCAATTATTTCAGTGAAAATTTAGTTACTTTCATGAGATGTAAATGGGGAAGTTTCTGTGAAGAATGATAGAAGGAGAGAGTCTGAGGGGGTGGCCTGTTGTCATGACTCATGGTGAGAGTGTGCTGCTGCTGTCAGATTTGCTGTTAACACAGGAAGTCTGCTACCTTCCTCTTTTTTTTTTTTTACTCCCTAGATGTGCAATTTGTTCACTAAAATTGAGTGCACTGTACATCCACTGTACTGTAGGTCATGGCATGACGAACAACCGCTATGACATGTTGAATGATGACACTCCTGCTGGAGATTACAATGAGTACAGTGTCTTCATATAGAAACTGCCTTGGAGTACATATATACATATACACAGTGGGTACGGAAAGTATTCAGGCCCCCTTAAATTTTTCACTCTTTGTTATATTGCAGCCATTTGCTAAAATCATTTAAGTTCATTTTTTTTTCCTCATTAATGTACACACAGCACCCCATATTGACAGAAACACAATTGACATTTTTGCAGATTTATTAAAAAAGAAAAACTGAAATATTACATGGTCCTAAGTATTCAGACCCTTTGCTCAGTATTTAGTAGAAGCACCCTTTTGATCGAATACAGCCATGAGTCTTTTTGGGAAAGATGCAACAAGTTTTTCACACCTGGATTTGGGGATCCTCTGCCATTCCTCCTTGCAGATCCTCTCCAGTTCTGTCAGGTTGGATGGTAAACGTTGGTGGACAGCCATTTTTAGGTCTCTCCAGAGATGCTCAATTGGGTTTAAGTCAGGGCTCTGGCTGGGCCATTCAAGAACAGTCACGGAGTTGTTGTGAAGCCACTCCTTCGTTATTTTAGCTGTGTGCTTAGTGTCATTGTCTTGTTGGAAGGTAAACCTTCGGCCCAGTCTGAGGTCCTGAGCACTCTGGAGAAGGTTTTCGTCCAGGATATCCCTGTACTTGGCCGCATTCATCTTTCCCTCGATTGCAACCAGTCGTCCTGTCCCTGCAGCTGAAAAACACCCCCATAGCATGATGCTGCCACCACCATGCTTCACTGTTGGGACTGTATTGGACAGGTGATGAACAGTGCCTGGTTTTCTCCACACATACCGCTTAGAATTAAGGCCAAAACGTTCTATCTTGGTCTCATCAGACCAGAGAATCTTATTTCTCACCATCTTGGAGTCCTTCATGCGGGCTTTCATGTGTCTTGCACTGAAGAGAGGCTTCCGTGGGCCACTCTGCCATAAAGCCCCGACTGGTGGAGGGCTGCAGTGATGGTTGACTTTCTACAACTTTCTCCCATCTCCCGACTGCATCTCTGGAGCTCAACCACAGTGATCTTTGGGTTCTTCTTTACCTCTCTCACCAAGGCTCTTCTCCCCCGATAGCTCAGTTTGGCCGGAAGACCAGCTCTAGGAAGGGTTCTGGTCGTCCCAAACGTCTTCCATTTAAGGATTATGGAGGCCACTGTGCTCTTAGGAACCTTAAGTGCAGCAGAAATTTTTTTGTAACCTTGGCCAGATCTGTGCCTTGCCACAATTCTGTCTCTGAGCTCTTCAGGCAGTTCCTTTGACCTCATGATTCTCATTTGCTCTGACATGCACTGTGAGCTGTAAGGTCTTATATAGACAGGTGTGTGGCTTTCCTAATCAAGTCCAATCAGTATAATCAAACACAGCTGGACTCAAATGAAGGTGTAGAACCATCTCAAGGATGATCAGAAGAAATAGACAGCACCTGAGTTAAATATATGAGTGTCACAGCAAAGGGTCTGAATACTTAGGACCATGTGATATTTCAGTTTTTCTTTTTTAATAAATCTGCAAAAATGTCAACAATTCTGTGTTTTTCTGTTAATATGGGGTGCTGTGTGTACATTAATGAGGAAAAAAATGAACTTAAATGATTTTAGCAAATGGCTGCAATATAACAAAGAGTGAAAAATTTAAGGGGGTCTGAATACTTTCCGTACCCACTGTGTATATATATATATATATATATATATATATATATATATATATATACTGTATATGCTTATTAATTCTCAATTTGTTTCTTTTGAATTTGAATATATTATATATTATACAAGACATTTTATGTGATGTTAAATTCTGAGTGTTGATAGTCTTCTAGACTGCAAATTAATTTTTTTTCACAATGGTTGATCGCCTCAGGACTTGTGGTATTTTAGGTGTGCAAATTAAATTGAGTTATTGTTATAGTCCAAATTAACTTAAAGCCAAAAAAAAATAAAAAATCTGAGCATGAGTGTGACCTTGATTGATCTTGGCTCTAAAATGGATGAAATTAAAGTATGAATGTGAAGTCCACAAAAAAGGCAGTGTACATGTTTCTCATTTCTGTGAATCATATAGATGGGTCAAAATATAAAACTGAAAGCATGAAGTGCCAATTAAAATCTTTAAACTTCTTTATGGCTTCCGTTCATTCACCTAGCTGAAGCTACAATGTCGTCCCATGTCAAACTGAGGAGGGACAAAGTGGGGACGGCAGACTATGATACACAGATTAAAGGTAACGGACGTCCTAACATTGAATACCCTTTAAGATTTCTGAGCAATGGAAACCCAAACTGATTCCTTTCCATTGAGATGAAATTTGCTGATCAGTTTATGTTGCAAATTTTGCATGTTTTTCTGAAATCACAAATAACCATTTTATTAATCTTTGTTAAAGTTAGTTGATAAAAATACATCTGTTCATACTTACAGGGTTTCCGCGGGCTATTAAAAAGCATTAAAAGTCATTAAATGGATTTTGCTAAAATTAAGGCCTTAAATAGCATTAAAAGTCATTAAATTTATTTCTACAGGCATTACATTTTTAGATGGTTTTGAATAAAAATAATGCCAGTTTACTCTGAATATAGCGCCTTCATAATTAATAACTTTTTAATTTGCTGTCGCATTGGTGTGATACACACACTGAACATTTTGGTAATCACCTCCGATCGGTACGAAATGGCCGTAACGCCGGGTGTTTGGACTGGAGTAAAACTAAGAGCAGAGAATGCTAATTTTGTAAATTCAGAAAGAAATTGTAGTTCAATTCGACCTATCGGTAAGCCCCGCCCCCCTTAGTTACTGTTGCTCCCTCGGACAAACAAACGGAGTTACTCACGGTCTTACAGTGACAGCTGCAGTGTGAAAACTTTGTCCCACGATGTTTTTGCACAATTTTGGACACAGAAGGCCACCAAATAGGAATTAAATATTCCATGGAGGGATTTATAAAATATTTAAAAATAAATACGGTGGGTAACTCGAAGCGAGGGTTTAAGCGGGAGAAGTCTCATATTACGGTCATCACGATCGCGGATGACAACATGCAGGATCAACACTGTTCATGTATCGCAGGGTACGATTAAATTAATGTACATTTAACCAGTTTAACATGAAGAGACAGTGAAAGGTAGACCTTCGTTTATGTGTTTTTGACCTACACTGTACAAGACGCGAGAACAGTCCGCTATTTAGGTTTGTACGTTAGCATGGACTCGCTAACTTTAAGGTTAGCTAGTTTTAGTCAGAGATACCTTGCTGAAGCACAAGATAACATTAACGTTCTGCTTGAGCAGATGAAAATTGTAACTTGAGTGTATGACAACCAGAAAATGAACGTTTTATTACATTCGGTGTAAATGACGACTGATAATGAACTAATGAATAATGTATTGACAGTAACAAACTCGCACGTTTTGAAGCTCGCGCAGCATAAACATTTCGGAAACATGGAGAAAAAAAAAAGGTAATTGCGACTTTTTATCTCACAATTCTGACTTTTTTATCACGAGTTTATATCACGCAATTATGACTCTATAACTCGCAGTTGTGGGTTTATATCTCAAAAAAAAAAGTCAGAATTGTGAGATAAAAAGTCGCAATAACCTTTTTTTTTTTTTTTTTCTTATTCAGTGGCGGAAGAAACATGTCAAATGTCATGAAACAAATCATCTGGAAAAATCTCTTGATATGTGTGGTTGTGACTCCAGGCTGTTAAAATTATTAGAGAAATAATGCACTCCGGAAGTGGTTGTGTGGCCACGTCGCGACGCCTATTAATGGAAAGGTCTTTCTCAATTCTCAAATTAAGAACTAAATTCGATTTTTATTGACTGAACATAAGCTCTTACTGCGATAGAAATCACTGTGACAGTTTCCACGGATTAAGTTTTTATATTTATTTTATACCATATGATGTAGCCTATTTAAGCAACATGAGACCACCAAGAGAGTGTTGATTCCCGAATATCAGCACGATTGCAGATTTGAGATTGATTTTATTCACTCTATAAAGGAGTGATAATCATTCACTGATCTCCGAGCAGCACACAGCGGTGTTTCTTTACTGAATGACTCAGCGCTTTTGGATTAATCATTTGAGTCAATGATTCAGTGATCCATTCATAAAGACAGACACTTGCTTGATTCTTGAATGAATCAGTAGTCTGAATGAATCGCTTGAACTAATGATTTAAATGTTCACTAATTAACACAGTCACTTAACGCCACTTACTGGCGGTTTACTCTCGTATTTTAAAGTATCATTGCATTTTTTCCAACTTTTCATATTTGTATATTAAAAATAATTTAAAACACTAAGCTCATAACATTATTCATGCAGCTTTAATTTTGCAATGTAAATATAAATTCATTAATGAAATGTAAGAATTTGATATGAAAGATAATGCAAACATTTTAATTAGATTAGGGAAAAAAAGAAAAGAAAAAAATGCCCTTTCTTTATTTAAAAAAAAACACCTTGGAAATCAATTTAATATCACAAATATGCTGATTTCAGTAAGTAAGAACTGATATAGAAGTGATAGTTTAAATTATGTAGATTTTCTCACATATCCAAGATTATCATCATTGCATTATTGTCAAATTGAGTGGTTAATTTAAAACATAGGCCTATAACTGGTCAAAGTTTGGGATCATTAAGATTTTTTAATGTTTTTGAAAGAAGTCTCTTAATGCTTACTAAGGCTACATTTATTTGATCAAAAATACAATAAAAACAGTAATATTGTCAAATATTATTTCAATTTATAATGACAGTTTTTTATGTGAATACATTTTAAAATATAATTTATTCCTGTGATTCAAAGCTGAATTTTCAGCATCATTACTCCAGTCTTCAGTGAAATCATTCTAATATGCTGATTTGCTGCTCAGGAATCATTTCTGATGATCAATATAGAAAACAGTTGTGCTTTTTTTTTTTTTTTTTTTGTGGAAACAAACCACAATTTATTGCCCTTCAAAAATACAATAAATAGTTTTTTTTTTTTTTAATAAATACTTTTATTCAACAAGGACAAATTAAATTGATTAAATTGATGAAAAGTGACAGTAAAGATATTTGTAATGTTAAAAAAGATTTTATTTCAAATAAATGCTGATTTATTTGAAATATTTATGCTGAAATTTATTTATGAAATTTATGCTGAAAAGTAAAATGTATCATGGTTTACACAAAAATATAAAGCAGAAAAAATGTGTTCAATATTGATGATAATAATAAGAACCGTTATTAATGATTGAGCACCAATAATCATAACAGAGCAGAAAATCAGCATATTAGAATGATTTCTGAAGGATCATGTGACACTGAAGACTGGAGTAATGATGCTGAAAATTCAGCTTTGATCACAGAAATCAATTACATTTTAACAGATATTCACATAAAAAAAAACATTTATTTTAAATTTAAATAATATTTCTCAATATTACTATTACTGCAGCCTTAGTGAGCAGAAGATACTTGTTTCAAAAACTTTAAAAACCTTTGATTGGTAGTGTGTGTAGTGATATATATATATAAATAAATGGGTAATGTATGGCATTAAACATTTTTAAAATGGCATTAAAAAGCATTAAATTAGATTTGATGATACCTGCAGAAACCCTGACTTAGTTCATGTTAGCTCAGGTACATTAAATAATATTAAACAGTACATTAAATAATAACAACAACTTGTAAATGTTGTTGAATGTTGAAATGATCTATCTATCTATCTATCTATCTATCTATCTATCTATCTATCTATCTATCCATCTATCTATGTTTTATTAAACTTTGTTTAGCCAACATGTTCTGGTTAATTGTTATTTGACACCTGTTAAATGAAACAGATTAACAGAGAGGAACTATAGAAATATAATTGATCTCTCTCTTTCTGTCCACTAGAGGTGCGTTTGCAGCTGGCAGAGCAGTTGAGGATATTTGACGGTCAGGTGGAGCAGAAGACTCAGGTGTTCCAAGATCTGATCGATTATTTGCGCAGACGAGGCGAGATCGAGGGGGAGTACGCCCGCTCACTGGACAAACTGTGTGACAGATTCTCCTCCAGAACCAGGAAGTGAGAATATGAAAAGGGAAAAAAATCACCATTAATGCATGAAAAATTGTTCTTATCCTGTGAATGAATTTTGTATATACAGTAAAAAAAGTGGGCACTTATGCCATCCTTAAAAACCTTGTAAGAGCAATTTATTTTAAAGAAAGAAACCCCAAACACAGCAAGCAAAAATGGCACAATAACATATTATATATAGAATTCTATATATACTACCGATCAAAAGTTTGGAGTACTTTTAAAGCATTTATTCATCTTAATGTTAATTTCAACATTGAGTAATACATTATTAAAATCAAAAGTTGTATCTGTTAATATTATTTAATGTACTGTACCTGAACTAAGAATAAACGGTTGCATTTTTATTAACTAACATTAACAAAAATGAATAAATACTGTAACAATTGTATCGCTTATTGTTAGCTAATGGATTAGCCAATGTTAACAAATTATTGTAAAGTGTTACTAAATGTTTTTGACAGATTTTCACCAAGGATGCATTTATTTGTTTTAAAATACAGTAAAATTAGTAATATTGTGAATTATTATTACAATTTACAGTAACTGTTTTCTATTTTAATTTATTTTAAAATGCAATTTATTCCAGTAATTAATTCCAGCTGTTACTCCGGCATTTATTTGAATTTGAAACCTTTTTAACATTATAAATGACTTTTTTGTCACTTTTGGTCAATTTATTGCATCCTTTCTCAATAAAACAATTTCTTAAAAAAAAAAAAACAAATTAAAATTAAAAATAAAAAAATCTTACTGACCCCAAATTAGTAGTGTATATATTTAGTTTTAGGCAAAACCTGCTGTGTATATATAGCTATGTATCTGTTGCTTACCAGGAAATTTATTACTCAGTTCTCTGTTTCTATGTCCCTCAGGAAGGAGCCCAGTCATCAGTCAGTGGTTAACTGTTGGCAGGTGTTGTTGACGCAAACACGTCAGGAGAGCAGAGATCACAGTTTCTTGAGTGACAGCTACAGCAACATTCTGCCTCAACAGCTTTCACACTGTGTTGAACATGCCCAACGCCTGGCCAAACGGGTACACACCCACCATCTCACACACACCATCTCGCTCACACACACATTTTCACATCCTTCCACATTTGCAAAAATAAACACCCACACACTTGAAGGAGCAAACGTGCCCACGGATATACATGTGGCTTCCTTTGCACTGACACTTTGCAGACAGTGCACAGAAACACCTTTGACATAGTCGCCTACCACTCGTCTGACATTGTAATACACAGTTGCTAAAATTATCATTTATCTTTCTGTTTTTTCATTATTTGTATTTTTCAGAGCAGAGACATTTGCACCCAGTTACAGGATGGACTTCTGAAGGTCACCACAGAACTTCATACAGTGAGTTTTACCCCTCATTCCTTTCATCGAGCCACCTTTTTCTTTCAGAAACAATGTTTGCTTGCATTGACACTTAATGGATTGTAAAATGTCACTGCAAATCTCATTCCTATGTTTGCTGAAAACCAGGCCTTGAAAACATATTACCAATACTACACTGAGTTCCTGTCTGCAGAATGCAAACTAAAGGAGGCGGTCAGACTGGAGGAAAAGCAGAAGCAAAGTGCTTCTAAAAAGATGGAAAGACAAAAAGAGAAAGTATATCTTCCTTTTTAATACCTAAATATGAAATGGTTGTGAATGAAATGGTTATAATTAAGATATATTTAAGGTTCAGTTCAAGTTAAGCTCAATCAACTTGTGGAATAATGTTGATTACCAAAAAGAGAGAGAGAGAATTTCCACTTACAACTGTATTTTCCCACATTTATGTGATTTTATATATATATATATATATATATATATATATATATATAATTTTATATATAATACAGTTTTTGAAAGAAGTCATTATTTCTTATACTCACTTATGCATTTATTTAATCAAAAATAAAGTAAAAAAGGAATGTTGTAAAATATTATTATTATGCAATTTAAAATAACTGTATTTTAAGATGTAATTTATTGATGGCAAACCCAAATTTTTTAGCAGCCATTACTCCAGTCTTCAGTGTCACATGATCCTTCAGAAATCATTATAATATGCTGATTTGGTGCTCAATATTTAACATTTCTTGTTATTATCAATGTTAAAAAAAGGAAAAGTTGAAAAGTCATTCTGGTCAATATTTTTGTGGAAACTGTAAGATAAAGTAAAACAAGAAACAAGAAATTGTGGCCACAGATTATCAATCCATTTCCTCATTTTAGTTAAATCATGGCCATGATTTGTTTTATTATTTTATTTTGTTGATTTCTGATTTAAAGAAAATTAGGAATGTGTCAAAATTATTTATGTTAATCAACATTATGCCACAAAAAAAAAAAAAAGACTGGTAACAGAGAATCAAGTGAGCAAGAGAGTGTTACAGTGTTTTTCCTGCATGAACATGAGCTACATCTTCCACTGTGCAGAGTGATGTGTGGCAAGTGTTCGCTGCACATGATTGGCAGACTATAGTTCACAGTGTTTGCTTATTGTGGTCACCTTGTGTGATTTGATGTGTGACTCACTAAATGTGTGTGGATAAGTGATTGTTCCAGTAACATCTGAGGTTACATCTCATCTCTTTATGTGTGCACAGAGGCAAAGTAAAGTTCAGGAGATTCAGCTAAAGTGCACAAAAGCACGCAATGACTACCTGCTCAACTTGGCTGCAGCAAATGCATGCATGAACAAATACTACCTTCAGGATCTCTCCACTCTCATAGATGTGAGTTCATTATATTCCCTCTGTATAATTAGGTTTCAATACTGAGCAGGTTTAACTCAACCTCTCATTGCATGTCCTCTCAGTGCTGTGATCTGGGTTACCACCAGTCCATATCCAAGGTGTTTCGTTTTTACCTGGCCAGTCGCCAATGGGCCCAGCAAAACTTGAGCACTGGGATGCAGCAGCTGGACACAACTGTGTCAGAAATGAACCAGAACCAGGACAGAGACACTCTCATGCAGGTCAACATCTCAGCCTTTTGCCTGCCCCTCCGCTTTCAGTACCAACCCTACGAAGGCGACCAGGTACTGTTTGATAAAATGTGTCTGTACAAGTGGAGAAATGTGTGGTTGCTTATGTATGTATTTTCTCTTCCAGGTGGTTGAGGTGTCAGCAAAGTGTGAGATGATGGGCGAGCTGGTGACTCGCTTCCAGCAGCTGCAGTCCAGGCTGTCTTCAGTCACCACGGAGGTTGAGGAGGTACACAACCACATCACATCACATCAGCATCACATGCGGCACTTGTACTAAAAAATAGGACAGATGTAGGGATATTTGGATGAATGAATGCTGTATCTTTGTGTACTCCTTATAAATCTGGTTTGTCTAAACATGAATATACTTAAAATGTATTGCAGTCTGTCAAATTACTTCAGTCAGCTCAATCTTCCATGTTGGATGGTATTGTCGAGGACACCTTTGGATCCACTCCAAACTTTCCTAGTTGCCCATCATCACCAGAGGGGAGCAGTGATATATCAGTCAGTAAGAGCTATCAGCTGAAGCGTAGAGCCAGCCTTCCGGACACTGAGACTTTGTACTTCTCGGTAATCATACATATATACGTACAGTGGTGTGAAAAATTGTTGGCAGCGAATTTCACAGCGCTGTGAAATTCCTCCACAGCGCTGTAACAGACTCATTGCAAGTTATCGCAAACGCTTGATTGCAGTTGTTGCTGCTAAGGGTGGCCCAACCAGTTATTAGGTTTAGGGGGGAAGCACTTTTTCACACAGGGCCATGTGGGTTTGAATTTTGTTTTCCCTTCATAATACAAAACTTCATTTAAAAACTGCATGTTGTGTTTACTTGTGTTATCTTTGATTAATATTTAAATTTGTTTGATGATCTGAAACGTTAAAGTGTGACAAACATGCAAAAAATGAAAAATCAGGAAGGGGGCCAACAATTTTTCACACCACTGTAAGTAAAATGTTTTTTTTTTTAATATAAATTATTATTATTATATATTTAATATATTAAATGACATTTTTAAATACTGTTGTTTTGAACTTTCTATGCATCAAAGAATCCAGAAAAAAAATCATGGTTTCCATCAAAAACAGTTTTCAAAGCGTTTTTCAACATTGAAAAAAACAACAAAAAAAAAAACATATATATATATATATATATATATATATATATATATACATAGTGGAGATCAAAATTAGAGAACAACATACAATTTCCTCAATTTCAAGGTCACTGCTTAGTGCTGTTTGAAGTTATCCTTACTGGAGAAAAAGGGCAGTTTTTAAGCATATTTCATAAATTAATTGTATTCTGAAGCACAGTATAAAAAAACTTAAATAAGATATTTGAAAAAGATCACTGATCAAAATTAGAGAACACTTTCAGATACCTCCCAGTTATTTGTGTTAATCTGGCACCTAGTGCTAATTTCCTTAATTATATGACGAACCCTATTTAACTGTCAGCATTCCTCCTTTTGTAAGAAAAGAAAGAAAGACTGAAGCCCAAGTGCGTAAAGAAGTCAGTGAAAGGTGGAGGAGGAAGTGCCATCGTTTGGGGGATGTTTTCTGCAGCACAAGTTGGGCCTCTTATACAGCTACATGGCAGTGAATGCAAATTTTTATCAGAACCTCCTTCAGCAACATGCAGTTCCTTCCCTGCAAGCATCTCCCAATCTGCCTGCAATTTTCATTCAAGTTCCTTGAAGCTAAGAACACTGAAATAAAGAAATGGCCAGCCCAGAGTCCTGATCTAAAACCGATTGAAAATCTCTGGAAAATCCTTGGTGACAAAATTATGGCTAAGAAACCCACTACAGTTACCGAACTATAGAAGAGACTAGAAGACGAGAGGAGCAAGATCACTTCAGAGCAGCGTGAGAAACGACTGATGTCCTGCGGCCGCAGATGTGCTGAAGTCATTCAAACAAAGGGCCTCTACACTTCCTACTCGTTTCTGACAGTTGTAACTTTTAGTTGTAATCTTTTGTGCTACTTTTTGTGTACTGTTCTCTACTTTTGATCACTGTGTTTTCTACATGTTAATAGAACAGTGGTATACCTACATCTAATATTCCTTCACATTTTTAGCAATGAAGATGAACAATATTTCAGAAAAATTAAGTATTTATAGATTGTTCACTAATTTTGATCTCCACTGAGTGTATGTATATATATACATACATATATATATAAATATATAAATATATATATATATATATATATATATATATATATATATACACACACACACACACACACACACACACATATATATATATATATATATATATATATTAAAATTAAACTAATAATAATAAAATGTTAACTATTATATATTTTTAATGGTTATATATTTATATAGTCAGTAATTTATATAGTCAGTAGTAGTAGTAGTACTCTATTGCTGTTTTTGTCTGACATTTTCTATTTCATGTGACTTTATATTGCAGAAAGTCAGGGACCATCTATGTAACAGCTCTTTAATATCCAAACTGGAGGCCAAACACGACCTGCTAAAGGTTGCCATTCAGAAAGGTGGGATAATTTCTCCTATTTTTACAGAAATTGTTGTAAAGAAAAAAAAAATTCTTCAATTTTGTTCTTCTGATTCTTTTTCTTATCAGCTGAAAGTGTTGCCAGTAACCATTCCAGGTAAGGAAACTAAGGCTTAAAATATATATATATTTTGTTATGTAAAAATATTTGGCAATATTCCTACATTTTATTGGGATAGCAAGATCAGAAAAGGCCTTTTTTATTTTTAGTGATGACTACAATTAAACATTTCTGTTTATTTAGAACACGCTCAAAAAGATCTGTGCGTCACAAAAAGAGTTACCCTGGTACCCAGATCAGCCAGAAGCTCTTCAATGGGGATCTACTATCATACATCCAAGTAAATCTCTCTGATTCAGGAAGTGTTCTGGATTCACTCAAAACAGTTCAAGGCAACTGACTCACTCTGTGTTTCCTCCCCATTAGGCCTCAGGACAGCTCATTCCTGCAGTGGTGGAGAGCTGCATTCGGTTCATCAACCTCAATGGTAAATCTAAGTCAGTAGATAATGCCTCTTTCTACCATTCTTTCCATCTTAATCATTGGTTTTCTAACCTATCCCCTAAGGTTTACATCATGAGGGATTGTTCAGAGTGCCGGGATCTCAAATGGTGGTGAATCAGCTTAAGGATGTGTTTGAGAAAGGTATGTGCATTGGGTGATGATATTCTCCTCCCATTCTCTGAGCATTAGTAAGAGGCTGTGATTTGTGTATTAATTCGTAGGTGATGACCCGCTCACTGATGGGGGGTGTGACATGGACTCTGTGGCTGGAGTGCTGAAACTTTATTTTAGAGTACTAGAGAAACCCCTGTTTCCTGAGGACAGTTATGAGCAGCTGATGGAATGTGGGCGTAAGAGCACTTTACCACACTATTATGTGCTTGTATGTTGACTGTGTGTATGCTATCTTTCCTGTGATAAGATTTTCTATTTAAACAGGAAGTTTGGGCAGGACATTATTGCAAGGCTGATTTTTAGTTAGCCATCTGTTCAGTGCCTGATTAAAAATACAGCAAAATTGCTTTATGCATTCATGCATCACCATTAGATTTTATTAGACTAAGATTTTTTAAAGAAATTAATACTTTTATTTGGCAAGGATGCATTAAATCGATTGAAAGTGACAGTAAAGACACTTATAATGTTACAAAATATTTCTATTTCAAATAATAACTGTTCTTTTGAACTTTCTATTCATCAGTGAAAAAAATCCAGAAAAATATTAAGTAGCACAATTGTTTTCAACATAGAAAGGTTTCTTGAGCAGCAAATAAGCATATTAAAATGATTTCTGAAGGATCATGTGACAGTGAAGACTCGAATAATGGCTACTGAAAATACAGCTTTTGAAAAAATGACATTTCAAATTATATATATATATATATATATATATATATATATATATATATATAGATATATATATATATAAAAAATTACAATTTTACTTTAAATTGTAATAATATTTCACAATATTACTGTTTTTACTGTATATTTATAATACATGCAGCCTTGTTGAGCATATAAAAAAACTTCTTATCAATATCAAGCTTTTGATTGGTAGTGTATACAGTTACATAAAGAAACTTTTAAATCATTAAAAGCATTCTTTGTTTTCCATACTAGAAAATACTATATATATATATATATATATATATATATATATATATATATATATATATATATAGCTAGTTATATTTATACTACTTTAACTTTACCTCCCTTACAGAAATAGATGACGAGACAAAAAAGGTATCGCAGCTGAAGTGCGTCATCTCCTCATATCCTGCCTCGCTCATCATTATCATGAGATATCTTTTTGCATTCCTTCACCAGTGAGTATTAGAAGGTGTCATTAGGTTTTGCTCAATTTCAGTCACAAAACCCCACATCTGAATGTCTGTACGTGTTTGTGAAGTGTCTCTCAGTACAGTGACGAGAACATGATGCAGCCCTATAACTTGGCAGTGTGTTTTGGTCCCAGTCTGGTGAGGGGGCCAAACAACGGTGATGCAGCAGAGCTTCAGCGCATCAACTCACTGGTCAAGAGCATAATTATCCAACATGAGAGCATCTTCCCTAGCCAAAATGAATTGCCTGGGCCAGTGTATGAAAAGTGCATGACGTTAGAAGAAGACGACTGGTAGGAATTTGTAGTCCTTGTAGTGTACTGTGCATACATACACTTACACATACATCATATTCTAATAACGTGCTAACATATTACAAACATTAACATTATGATTGTTGGTAAAGCTGCTTTGAAACAATGTGTATTGTGAAAACTGTTATACAAATAAAATTAACATGACTTGATGTCTACAGTGAGGCTGTAGCAGAGGAAGGAGATGGAGAATCAGAGCAATCGCAGATGAAAGAAGCAAAAGATGGTAAGATTAACATGGTTTACTTATCAACATTTGGACTATCAGAACTTAACTAATTCCTTTTGGTCTGTTTTGATGTGCAGAGCTGCAGGGAGTAGCCCTTTTTGACTACACAGGCCGTTCTTCATCTGAGCTATCCTTTAAACAAGGAGACCGTCTCATCCTACACAGCAAAGCCTCCTCTGATTGGTGGAGAGGGGAGGTGAATGGGACAAAGGGTCTCATTCCAAATAAATATATCAGTGTGTCGAGGTAGGTTTTCATCTGTTGAATAGCCACATTCAACAAAGAAAAAATGGCAGATAAAATGCTTTGCAGTGCTACACTTCATTGTAGTTCTTATAAGTATAATATACCATAAATATATGAGCACATTTTACTAAGATTCATATGGGACATTCTGTAAAGCTTGGTCAACTGAAGAAACTGCTTATTGATTTCACTTCTTTATTTTCTTGATTGTCCATAATGCATTTATATACCCATTTAATAACAGACATATTACTATTGAGTCAATGCCACAATCAGTTACTACCAGTCACAGTCTGGAGTGTCATAATACTTCTCAATCCTCTCTCTCTATGTTGTTCAGCATGGATGGAGGCCAAGATCAGAAAGGGAAGGAAACTTTGAAATCCAGCTGTGGCAGACAGCAGACAGAAGAAGAGCAAAAAGCAGAGCAAAGTACACGGTAAAAACACTCACAGATTGTTTCATATGAAAAAGAAGCTTTATTATATAGGGTGCCAAAGTGCCATCCACTTTTTCAGTGGCCTTGGTTCCTTGGTTTTTCTATTCCTTTTTACCATAGGGATTTTTTTAAAAAGTCATAAGTTATAAGCAGTGAACCAAACCAACCAGCTATGAGGTGAATTACAGAATTAATTTATAAACTTTGATTTGAATTTCAAAAAAAAAAAGTATTTGTAAATCGAACAAAAAGACAAAGGTACAAGACTGTGTACTTAATGGCTTTAATACCATGAAGCATTGTGAATGACAGTCAGATTAAAACATATTTATTATGTATATTGAACAATATATTATGTATATTGCAAAACATGCATATACAGTAGATACACATTTAAGTAGTTTGAGAGTGTAGGGAGTTTGATTTATTGATTTGGCACAATTTTATTGTTTCAATTTTCTGATTGGTGGAGATTTTTGCAGAATTGGGATAATGTAGTTTTTCACCAGGGAATCAGCTGTTGAATACAATTCTTTAAAAAATACATTGAAATAATGCAGACTGGCTTAAACAAAAGTATATACCATAGATTATCAACCTTGTAGCTCACAGTTGGTATGTCTTTAAAGGTTTTTAAGTTATTGTTAAAAATCATAGAGAACTTTTTACTTTTGGAACCCAATTGTTGTACTCTATTCTGTTTAGCATGTGACTTGTACACTGTCCATATAAATACGGGAAAGAAACAAGCATGTAATCTTAGTGAACTTTATGTGAACCTCATTCTTACTACATAATGATGATCAAAGATTGGAACTTCAGTCTTACTGCATAATGATGACCAATGACTCAGTAACTAGCTAAACTTAACAGTTCTGTCTGTATTCATTTTCTAGGCTCAAGGTCACAAGTGACAAAGCCGGAGTCGGGCCAAGTCATGTCATTTCTGGAAAGCTTTCATTACAAATACCCACAGGACAATATGCACAGCTAGGAAGTTCTCCAGGGGCTCTGCGGAAAACATTAGAGTGTGTAATTAGACTTGCTTTTTACAGAGATTTTAATATCACAGGTTATTATGGACAGAATAATGACTAAATCAGTCAGTTTATAACTTTCACAGTCCTCAAATAAGACGATCCACTGCCGATGGAGGAAGCGGAGAGG
Source organism: Spinibarbus caldwelli (assembly GCA_039654775.1). Classification (NCBI taxonomy): domain Eukaryota; kingdom Metazoa; phylum Chordata; class Actinopteri; order Cypriniformes; family Cyprinidae; genus Spinibarbus; species Spinibarbus caldwelli. The sequence goes on along the minus strand of CM077261.1, from coordinate 12,912,530 downwards.
AATTCTCAACAGAAGTGGATAAGGTCAGGACATTTAAATCTCATTCATAACCCTAATGAGTTCTCCACCCTCCCTCTATTAAATGGTATTTTTGTCCATACTATCTTGCAGGACGTGCATCACATGATGCACTCAGTGTTTAAGGAGCTCCTCATTCGCCAATCTTCCCCAGATCAGAACACATCTACATCCTCAGAGATCACCTCCTCTGGGCAAACGCCTCCAAACAAAGGACCAGGATGGAAAGGAAAGGGTTTATTTAGATCAGCTGATCCTGCGGACTTAAAATAAAAGAGAACAAGGGGAAAACTGTGTAACCACAGACAGAAACACAAAAAAAAAAATAGGTGAAACATAACCCAGCAGGCACAAAACAGGCACACAACGTCATAAGACGTTGATATTTGGTTAAATTTTGGTTGCGACGTCGGGTGACCAAAATTCAACGTAAATTCAACGTCTAATGTCAATGTTAAATTAATGTCCAATACCGACGTCAGCTGACGTTGAGATTTTGTTGTTTTTAGGTTGTGCAACCAAAATCCAACGTTAAGTCAATGTCAAATTGACGTCAAATATTGACGTCAACCCGATTTTCATTTTCAACCAAAATGCAACATCTGTCCGACGTCATGTCCAACGTCAACCTGACGTTACATAGACGTCTGGTGCCTGCTGGGAAGTTTGAGTGAAAGCTCAATCTGTTTATGGTATTTTTTTGTACAGTTTAAATAGATGGGTTTAAGAGGCACTTTCAATTCAATGTGTATTTTTTAGATTTAAATGTGTTGTGACAGTTATAGTATGTACATTAAGTTGTCATTTTCTTTCATTTTCTTATTTACACAATTTATTGTAACAAGCAACTGTACTTCAGTGTACTTTACCCTGTGGAATAACAACATATCAGGCTATAAGTCTAGTAAGGCTATAAGTTCACAAAAGCTTGTTTATGATTTTTTTTATTTTATTTTTTTAACATTTTTAATTTATAATGTGAAAACTTTGCAATTTAAAATGACGCAGCACCACACCTACATCCTAAAAGATGTAACAGTACTGAAATATCGTGACAATCTCTTTAAACGGTAAATCAAAAAAGTGTCCAGAAGTGTATAAAACATGTGAACAATCCATGATTTAGTTTTTTCATTACTTGAGACAACAAACTAAGCTACTACACACAGCCAAAGCTACTTTTCTTTGTGTACGGATATAAATTGATACAACAGGCGAATGTGATACGTATGCAATTTCCCGCGAAATCCGTCCCGACAACTCTAAAATTTAATTTACTATTAGAGATTTATTGATATAGATTTATGAAAGTGTATTTGGGTGATGTAAATTCATGGTTTTAAAATGTGATTTTTTTGCACTCTCCCACTGATACTATTTTTATATATATATATATATATATATAAAGTTACATTATATTATAGCTTATTTTTAAGTCTTTCTTGATGCGCTTTCTGTATGTGAATTATTTTGCGCTACCACAGTGCCAAGTGCTAATTATGATAAACCAGAATATGAGAACATGATAGATCAATTTGAATCTATTTGTGAGGATTTTGCTAAATGCTCAACAAATGTTTACTACTTGCACAGCCACGTGGATTAGAAAAACCGAAAAAGCCAGAACCGACACAGGAACAAAAAAGAACTTCTGAAGTTCTAGAACGGCCAGACGTTCTAAACATCGTTTACAGCGCCTCTACGTGGTAGGTCACATACAACAGAGCTTAAAAGAGCCATTAGAGCCATATTGTCGTCCCATTTCCTGTATAATATTTTATTTAATATCAATCTATAGATTTTCTGTTTTTGTTAACTTCCTTTTGATATTGATAGTGATTTTCACTGGTGTCCACGATCTGAGCTCTTGACTGTGTCCTGACAAAGGATCCTCCTACCTCATGTTCAGATGTTTCCATAAACATACAGAAATTGTCTTGTCCCTTTAATGACCACGAAAAGGCGTTTTTGAGGCAGCAAGTTTATTGAATCACCGAATGTAATAACGGCAATATTGTATAGTGCCATTGCCTGTTGTACATTCGGTTTTTGAACTGATGTAAATATCTGATATTTTAGTAAAGTGCAAATTAGTAAATAACAGTTGATTTTTAAAAAGTTAATTTGTTACTTTTCATGTAAAAGCTAAAAGCCAATTGTAGTTCTGACTAATGAACATCTGAGGGCAGTAAGACTCTTCAAATATGAGCAAAGTCACTAATCATAGTCATCAAAGTTGCTTTTTCTTCAAGATTTAGTAACATTAATAACTTTAGTGTCATGATCATTTTTCCAAATTACAATTACACAAACCTGAAACATTTTTCTTTCCATAAAAATGACAGTATAATTTCCTACAAAAGGCACAAGATACAAAACACTGGACCAGTTCATTCCACAGTACTTTCCAAACTCTGTAGTCTTCATTTAACAGTTTTACATTTTTATAAACTTTATAGGCCATTCATAACTTTTCTATAATACTACAACACTTATAGTTGTTTGCAATTAACTGTAAGTGCAAACAAAACAGGTTATTAATTAGAATGCAATGTCTGGCATTCAAAAATGTGTTTCTTGTCTTTTCAGTATCCAACAGTGTGCCAGTAACATGGCCAGCTGCCAGTGCGGCCTAAGGTGAACTGAACCTCAAGGTGTAAGTAATTTCATCCTTATTAGAGAGTAATGCTCAAAGCTTATGCAATACTGTAAAATAAACAAGCGGTTCTTGCAGAAATTCTGGAAAACATTCTTGCAAAGGGCTCCCAGATAAATATTTTGGAGATGAAATTTGGTGCAAACTAATCTTATTTTGAGCAGCTTTTTTTTTTTTTATGTAGGCTGTATTGTATCTTCATGCATGTTCTGATTTGGTGTGTAAATGATTTTAGCAGCAGCAGCAGATTTAAACGTCCTAACTTTATGTTTATTATCGTTTCAGCCCTCTCTCGACATTTATATACAAGTTCTAATGTAGACCAGATGTTTGTAATCATGTTGTATATACATCCATGCATCGGTGAATGTGACAATAGTCTTCATTCAGGTTTTATATTACATGAAGTTCACACTGTTATTTCCTGTTCATCCTACTCCGGTTTTCTCAGCTGTTTTTTTGGGATCAGAACTAGAACAATATACTTCCATAATGAAAACTATAAACTTTAGGCGCTAAAATCCAAACTCAGATTTGACTCTGCTGTTAGAAAGATAATTATTTATATATGAGATTCCACAGATGCTTTTGCTCCAAAATGGAAAATAAATAAATGTTGCAGACAACACTTACCATGTGGATTGAAAATTTGAGAATCCATCATTCCGACACGAAAATTACAGAGTAGAATTCCAATCTTTGCTGGAGTATTTTGAAACCTTAAATTCTTTGTTGTCACTTCATGCTGTTTATTGAGTGATATATTTTACTATAAAAAGAAATCTGATAGATTTTCTGTGTAAGTTTCATTTATATTTCATTTTTATATTTGACCCTAATTACTTTCTTCACGGAGGGGTCGGCCACTGCATGCCAGCCTCTCAATATACTCCTTATACTCCTTAGAAATCTGCCAGAAACTGCAAAGAATTAGTGAATGACCTCAGAAACAGAACGCCATCCAATGCTGGCAGGATTTCTGTGGTCCTCCTGAATTGCAGCCATTAATAGGCCCTGCATAGCTGTCTTACAAACCCTACGGGATGAGAAGAAATTATGTTTTCATTCATAGGAATGTTTCAGAGATCCAAATTTATCCCACATGACCCTGGCTTTCAGGTTTGCACTTCAAAACGGATGTACATTTTTTTTTTTTTTTTGCCACGTAAACAGTGTTTAATAAAGCTCACTTGCCCAGCAGTTCACATTAGTTTAATACTGGTCTTCATTGTATTTCCTGTTCTCAGAGGAAACTGACTGACTGAAAAGGATTCTATGTATAATCTGGGATCCAAAGAGACGTGTGTATGGTGATGTCAGAGGGATGGATATCCTTTTAAGGGCAAAGTTTTGGTTTTGCAAGTGAGCACAGAATGTTCCAATTAATATCCCTCCATGAAGTAAACATTTTGTTTTCAGTACGAATTGTCTGTTGGTGTTGTTTTTGTGAACAATTTTCCCTTCACTTTTTTGTCATTATGCAACAACTGACAATGCATAGCTGGCCAAAAAAAAAAAAAAAAAAACAATTATTAATATGTGAGGGGGCTTACAATAATACAGCATATAACCCAAATATATAAGTATCAGCGTACAAAACAATAGGCCTTAGCAACATTACAGTATTTTTAAAGAAATAATTCACCCAAAAATTTGCTGAAAATGTACTCTGCTTCAGGCCATCCAAGATGCAGATGAGTTTATTTCTTCATCCGAACAGATTCAGAGAAATTTAGTATTACATCACTTGCTCACCAGTGGATCCTCTGCAGTGGATGGGTGCCGTCAGAATGAGAGTCCAAAGAGCTGATAAAAACAACACAATAATCCTCAAGTAAACCACATGACTCCAGTCCAATAAAGTCTTGTGAAGCGAAAAAGCTGCATGTTTGTAATAAACAAATACATCATGAAGTTTTTAACTTAAAATTCACATCCTCTATTCTTAATCTTGCTTTCTCCACTGGAGAAAGTCATCTTGTCTGAATCAGGAGAGAAATATGCTCAGATCAAGCAAAGCACTGTTTACAAGTGAAAACAGTCCACCACAGTTCTAAACAAATATATTAGTGGATTTTGATGTGAGAGGACAAAGGAATAATTATTATGGATTATGGACTCATGTTTTGTTTAAAGCCTTAATGGTGGATTTATTACATACAGCTTTTCATTTCACAAGACATTAATGGACTGGAGTCGTGTGGATTATTTGTAGATTATTGTTATGCTTTTGTCAGCTGTTTAGACTTTCATTCTGATGGCACCTATTCATTGCAGAGGATCCATTGTGTGCAAGTGACGGAATGCTAAATTTCTCCAAATCGGTTCTGATAAAGAAACAAACTTGGCTTGAGGGTGAGTAAATTTTCAGCAAATTTTCATTTTTGGGTGAACTTTTCCTTTAATACTGAAGTCCTCTGAGCAATCTTTCATACAGATCAGTTTGTGAAGAACTTTAGCTCATTTGTTCATACAGTCCAGATGCCAGATGATAACCTCATCACCATATGTTATGGCTGGAATGAGATACTTTCCTGCAGTGATGTGATTTTTCTTCATCAAACTTTCAATCCAAATTTATGCCGTAAGTTTCATTTTCATCTTAACTGCCTGCAGTGCGTTCTTCAAAGTTTAGTTTAGTTTATTAATTTATAAAGCACATTTCAAACAACAGAAGTTGTAACCAAAGTGCTGTACAGAAGTATAAAAACAGAAATTAAAACAACAATTAACATACTGGATCAAAACCTTGAAGACATGAAGAATATAAACACCCTCAATTAAAACATAGAGAAAACAGATAAGTTTTTAAGGAAGATTTAAAAGTAGAAACAGAAGGGGAAGATCTGATATAGAGAGGGAGACTGTTCCAGAGTCGGAGCAGCCACAGAGAAAGCCCGGTCACCTTTAGTTTTGTAGCGTGAGCGAGGAACAGAAAGGAGTAATAGATTGGAAGAGCGTAAGGATCTTGAGGCATTGTACGAGACAAGAAGATCACCGATGTACTGAGGGGCAAGACCATGTAACGCTTTATAAACAAAAAGCAAAACTTTAAAACCAATCCGGGACTTAACCGGTAACCAGTGGAGAGAAGCAAGCACAGGAGTGATGTGCTGACACGTTTTAGTATCAGTCAAAAGCCTGGCTGCTGTGTTTTGAACCATCTGCAGACGGTTTACAGTTGAATTAGGCAGACCCAGGTATAACGAATTACTGTAATCCAACCTTGAGGTGATAAATGCATGAATGACAGTTTCAAGGTCTTTCTTAGAGAGCATCATCTTAATTTTGGCAATCGATCTTAGCTGGAAGAAACTGTTTTTAACAGTAGCACTGATCTGCATATTAAAACTCAAATTAGAATCAAAAATGACACCAAGATTTTTGACACTGTCATGAACATTTGAAGATAGAGAACCAAACTGATTAGCTAAGTTAGAGATCATATCTGGTGGAGCAAAGATAACAATTTCAGTTTTGTCATTGTTAAGCTGTAAAAAGTTTGTGTCCATCCAACGTTTTATGTCATGCAGGCAGTCAAACAGACCAGACAAAGAACCATTCTTGTTTTTGATCGGAAAGTAGAGCTGTGTCATCGGCATAAAAGTGATATGATAAATTGTGTCTCTGTATGATATGAATATATATTGAAATAGCTGCCTGGATCATCCAGGTGGTCTTGGACCAATAGTCATGGTGGTAAGCCTAGGGTTATTTGTGACCTCCTGATGTATTTGCTATATGGCTTCTTCTTTAGCTCCTGCGAAGACTAACAACAGTGAGTTGCACCTCAACAAAAATGTATAGATGTCAAGTAATTGTGCAAACCTTTTCCATAACTCTTTAAATGATATTAACCACTAAAAGTGATGTTAAAAAGTGCTGTTTGACAAAGAGGTTAATTTGGGTCAGTTGTTCTATTCTGTTTTCTGATTTCATGAATCATATTTTCTTTGACTATCAATTACATTTAAATGTAGATCAGCTTAAATGTTACATGTCTACAGACAACAACAAAAATGATTTCAGAGTGTATTTAGATCCCACTTTCAATCTTGAATTTGTTTATCACTGTGATTATTTTTTCTTTCTTTATTTTCCTTTTTTTTGTTGTGTTTTTTTTATTCTGGACTACATCACAAGGATTTGACAATGACATTTTTCTCTTTAAAATGCAAAATAAATATATATATAGATAAACATCTGTATGAATAGATTTTTTTTTTTTTTTTTTTTACTTATTTGCAGTATATTTTGTGTGTTTTCATTTCATTAAAGCCTTTATATGTACAGTGTGTCAAACCAGCTACTGCTACAAAAATATTTTCTTAATCAGTACTTTGATCTTGTTTTATAGCAACAATATTTAGCCATTCTTAAAAGAAAATAAATGTAATTTATATGCAGGATATGCCTTTTTAGTGGTTTATGTTTCTGGCCAACTGGAACGTTATTTGTTCTTATTTTAAGCAAAAATACTGATTAAGAAAATGATTTTACAGAGTATCAGATGACAGGATCTGTATATACTTATACTGTACATCAGTTAAATTCAAGGCACTGTATAACCTGATGTCATTTTAATTTATCTCCCTTTACCATCTTCTCATATTCATTAGGACTTCTGTTTATTATCACACAACTTAAAATAAGCTTTTAAGTGCTCAATAAATAACTTGACTGTTACTGAGGAACTGAAAGTTTTGCTGCTTTGCACACTGCTGGTGTTTCGCTGAATAAAACCATTGTTATTTCCTCAGCCTTATTCAATATGCCTCATTACATATACAAATTCATCAACATATATTCAGTTTTATACCTTACTGAATGTATATGTAAGTCATTTATCAGATATTTGTCCAATAAGGAATGTGTATGACTTTTAGTCCTGGATTTTTCTGGATTTGAACTGTCCCTTAGATGTAGTTTCCATGCATGAATCACATAATTCACGTTGTTCCTCAGTCCTTGAAAGCTCTGAATCTGAAGAAGACATACGGCAGAAAGACTGATAAATGGGATGAAATAGCTGGCTGTGGGGTTAAGGCCTTGATCTCTTCTTCCTTTGCAGTTAAGACGTTTATATCCATCTCACGCACAATAGCGGGCAATACTTCGATGAAATATAGTGTTTAATAAATTATTTAAATTTTCCTTCGAGTTTAATTAAGTTTATTATGACAGTCAGTAAGCTGTTCTTTATCCTGTTTGATGAGATGGCAAAGATCATTCTCATACTCAAAGGTCTATTTTTGCACAAAATCCTCATCTTTATGTCATACATTGGTCCTGTTTGGCCATTAATAAGCCACTCTTCACAGTTCACTTGGTTAAAGTGGCATCGTCAGACACTCTGAATACAGTAGAAGGTGTGGCAATATCTCATGGCAACATGTGTTCCACATGCGTAGGACAGATACACCCGCATAAATTGCCGTCTCTGCTGACACTCAATTTCCATTTATTCTGTAGGGGTCAGTACTGGTTGTCCTTGGTAGTGGAGGTGTTTATGTCACTGGAGTGGTCGTGCATTGAGCTCCTGCGGGGCAGCTTTGGCCGACAGCGCAGCAGAGCGAGAAGTTCACGGGACACACTGCTGGAAAAGGCTGTGTAGATCCATGGGTTCGTACAGGAGTTCAGACTGGCTAACAGCATCAGGATAGTGAAAGCCACTCCTGAGAATGAAGGAGGGAGGAAGAGAAAGTCAAATCAATTTCAAGTCAATTATTGTAGAGGTCAAGTTATTGTCCTTATTTAGGGTTACTATTAATGTAAACCACATTAGAGACAGTGACTCCTTGAAATGTGCTGATCTAAGAGAAGCTTCAAAACTTAACTAAAACCTTGTTTATACTTTCGCAAATGCTCGTCCAACCTAGCAGGGAACCTTTTTAGAACTTTGTCTAATGTTTTAAAGTTATTTTCCAGTAATGTTAATAAAATGTTCATTTAAAGTTATCGAAATGTAAGCACAAAAACTTTACTTATACACAGTGTTGCAAATGTTACTTTGGAAATATAATAGGTTACAGATTACAAGTTACTCTATTTAAAATGTAATAAGTAGTGTAACTATTTCAATTACTTTATTAAAGAAATTTTGATTACTTTTCAAAATTCAAATTTTGAATTTTTTTTCAAATTTTTTCTAAACTGTTAACCATTTTCAAACATTTAAAGCAGGCAGGGTTAACTTTAACATTAACAGGGTTAATCATTAGCATTTTCATAAGTAACTAATTTAATTACACATTTTTCTCAGTAACTGTAACATATTACAGTTACATTTATTCATGGGACAATTTCTGAAAATTTTAGTTGGGTGTTTTTTTTTTTTTTTTGTTTTTTTTAAATGTTACCTACTTACAAGTTTCAAATATTTTAAAGAAAATTCAAAAGTAACATTCCCATAATTTTTGCAAAAAATAAAACTGAACATTCTCTTAATGTTTTTTTTTTCTCTCTAACGTTCACATAACCAAGAAAACACATTTTTGATACATTTAAAAACTGGACGGTTTGAACATTCTGAGAACATTCAGAAATAACATTTTCAGACATCAGTGGAAACATTAGCAAAACATTCTTAGAATATTTTTTGTTACCTGGGGCCATTCTCAACGACTCGAAGCATTTATACTCGCACTATTCTCTGAATTATTGACTGAACCAGCAATACAAAAAGCTATATAATAAGAAATGCTGTACAATAATCTTAAGGACATTTATTATTAAACTTTTAGCATTATGAAACTTTTAGCATTAAGAAAATCTCTTACACTAAACAGTTTATATGACATTCAACTGTTCAATCAATGGCAATATGTTGCCCATTTGGCAGCAAGAAAACAGCTGAAACAAATCAAAAGCAGCTGGAGTGTCGGCACAGATGTGTGTTTTAGCAGCTCTCAGTGGTCTGTGATGAGAGATATCAACATCTGGTTAGTGATGGAAGAGCAGCAGCAGGGGATGGAAATAGGTTATTTATTGGTGTGAAGAAATGAGCTTTAAATATGCATGTGTCTAAGAGGAGAAAGAGAGAGGAGAGAGATGGAGGGCATTTGCAGGACATTTCTTGTAGTAAACACAGACTTGACTCATTGCATTGATGGGCTACACATTTTCCGGATAATTTGCGACCATTCCAAAGCACTTCCACAATTCAATGAGTCAGTCATCTTGTGAAGGAATTAATAATACCCTTATTGAACAGCCAAATGTCGTCATTGAATTGTACCTCATGCTTTTACCTCCAAAAATGGCTATGTTATATCTTTCTTGCGAGGACTGCTTAGTTTCTCACCTTGGTCAGGGGGATTGGGGTCCCAGGCAGCCCACAGCTGTACAATGAAGAAGGGTGACCAGCATAAGGTGTAGACAAGTACAATGACCAGAGTCATCCTCACTGTTTTAGACATAGCTTTCGACACACCTGTAAGAGGTGGATGGAGGGGGTAAGGTGGGAAAGAGGGGTTTGAAGAAGCATTGGAGTCTTCAGTAGTGGTTTTGTAACAGTTTCTGTGAGGAACAGAGTTCCCATGTGGTGTCTGGACAGCAGCAGAGTTGCTCCAGATGGTGTGAAGGTGAGGCTGAATGCGAGGCAGGACATCAGAGGATGAACTGTGAGTCTGTGAGGCCAGGTCATTGGGACTGTAGCCATCCTGACAAGATTGGTCACAGCAATCTGGCTCTGGTGGCTCCTCAGAGTTGCAGGTGTGAGAATGGGAGTCACTATTGGTGTTCTTTTTATGGAGTTCTCTTGCTTCTCTCGTCTTGCGTGAGCGTCTAGCTCTCTCTCGGACTGTGCTGGCCTGTTTTTTGAAGATGGGAAAGTGAAAAATGACCAGGTTCTTCTTCATGTCAGCAGAAACCACACGTTCTGATTTCAGGTAGATGTCATGGATCTCTTTGAATATTCGTACCTAGAGACAAAAATATATAGAGTCAGAGTGAACACAGTGATACATTAAGATGAATTAAATTTGTTAAATATGTTAACCCATTCCATTTGCTGAAGAAAAAAAAACAATAGAAACCATCACAGAAATTTTTAATGGTTTCCACTACAAATACCATTACAAACATTAAAAACCATCAACTTTTAACCATTAAATCCATTAAAAAATGTTTTTCTGTAGTGTGTTTTGGGACATATTCCATTAGGATTTAGTGCTTTTAACAAGCCACCAATAGAAGGCGACCAATTACCAGTAGAAACCCACAGGGTCCATTATAGTTTCCATTAAATCCAATACAATTCCCATCATAACCAATAAAACTATTACAAATTTTGTGATGGTGTCTTATTTTTCAGGAGGGACTGTAAAAGCTTCATTTTGTTCTGGGTTAATACTAACTACAGGTAATTCCGTCGGTGACTCGAATCGTTTAAATTGGTTCACTGAAAAGATTCACTTAGATTGGTTTACTGATTCGTTCTGAGAACTTTTCTGCAGTTTGTTTGTGTTTGTTATGAGAGATTCACTGAATCATTCATGCAAGGTATTTGTTTAAAACCATTGATAGTTTATCTTTGTCATCCTCTGGACATGCAGCCTTAACAAACAACTCACAGAGTCGGTCAGAAGATCCATTCATTCGTTCAATAGCGAGTCTTGTTCAGATTTTAAACACAAGGGGGCGTGTTCGTTTAGTAGGTCCAGCCAATTAAATTCTCCTTCACAACCCGCACTCGACAGGTATTGGCTCAAAAGCAAAAAACTTTTGACGAACAAGCTAACGCACGGAAAAGAACGAGATCGATTCATTCTATCTTTGGTACCTTGGTATTAATAATAATAATAATAAAAAAATAACAAAAACAAAATTTGCGCAGTTTGAAGTGTCACTCACTTCTTTGATAAGAATAAATCATAATAGGAATAAATATTTGTACGTGTAAAAAAAAAAAAAAAAAAAAAAATGAAGCATGAAGTGGAATATTTAGTCCAGAACTGTTTTGCTAAAAAGAGTAATAGTCCTTGGGGTTCACCATGTGTCTTAGTGCCTAAAGCTGACGGGTCTTTTTTTTTTTTTTACAAGAAAAAAAAGAAAGATCGATTCATTCACTTATTTACAACATTAGCATCTACCAAAGATGAATTGAATCGGGTAAGTTATGTTACATGAGGAAGATATTCAGGGTGTGCAGTGTTAAGAATCACTGCTTTCTAATCTCTAGCACTCATTTATTAATGGAGAAAGCCTCTCTTAATGGAAATTTTGTTTATAAACCAAACCCATATGGGACGTTTAACAGAAGTAATTTAAAAGCTTTGTATGCACTGAATCACCAATGAGACTCAAGTATGAAATATTAAGTGCAAGAGAAACGCACCATAATTTTGTACAAACATTCACAAGATGTCAGAGCCATCTGCAGGTCAACGGCAAAAAACAACATTACACTTGTAAGTTCATGATGTGAGAGATTTGTTCATCATTGCAGTTTTTGTGGAGCTTTGTGGGAACTGTTTGATGAATGAATGTAGAACCTTTTTCATGTTAGTAAGACGTTAGCTTGGAAAGATTACTTTGCAGGTGTTTAATGGTCAGACCAGCCTTGAGAAGATTCTTTCAAAATGTTTTCAAAAGGTTTTTTGTTGCCAAAGACACATTGTTCACACTCAGTGTGAAGCAGTTTTAGGTTTGGTTTATGCACAGTGTGCTCTTTCTTAAATAAGATTGACTTCTTGGGAACTGTATCAGCTGGTGGAGGGAAAGATCTGCACGTTAGAGAATTCCTCTCTTGAAATAGAGCTTTCACTGACCAAAACCCATTGGCCAGGTCAAAGAGCATAATCTCACCAAACAAGCGTTATGATACATGTCAGGGGATCCGCCTCTTCCAAATGATTGTCACCCTAGAAGATCACGTTTTATCATCAAGAAAACAAAAGTCCTTTTTCCAGATCACAGCTGAGACATTTCGATGTTTTTTGTACTCACTAGTCCACTTTCACAGCCTTGTGTTTATACTCAACTTGAACTTTTTAAATAAAGATTGAAAGAGTTGTCAGAAGCTTATGAAGCTATGATGATGAGAGTATGTTGATCTGATGTTTAAAAAAATCACTACAGTAAATCACTAAATTATTTACTTTTTAACTGCAACCACTAGTAATAATTCTTAATTAATGTATTAACATTTATGTGTGTTTTATAAGGTGAATGGGAAAACTGGGATTACAGACACAAATGGAATGCACAGACACCAGGAGTACCTGACAAACGGTGATAATAAAGGTAGGAAGCAGAAATACAGCTACAGTCATCCAGGTGACATACGCTTTCAGCCCCCAAGGCTCAGCAAAATTCCCCCAGCACTCAAACACCCCTGGAGAGACCTCTGACCTGGAAAAAATAAACACCTGTAGGGAAGACAGCATTAGAAAAATATGTCAAATATTTGTTTTGTGTTTCATGGAATAAATAGCAGCATATAGGTTTGGAATGACTTGAAGAAAAAGGAAGAGTTCACTTAAAATGAAAATTCACTGAAAATTTACTCTCAGTCAGATTTAGATAAATTTGTTTATTCATTGGAAAAGATTTTAAGAAATTTTGCATTACATCACTTCCAGTAGTGAATGGGCCGTCAAAATGAGAGTCCAAACAGCTGATAAAAAATCCAAAAGTAATCGACACGACTCCAGTCTATCAATTATCGTCTTGTGAAGTGAAAGCAAACAAGCAATATTGTAGATTATGAAATGTGTTAATGATAGACTTATTTATTACTAATATGCAGCTTTTCACTTTAAGACGTTAATTAATGGACTGGAGTATTATTGATTACTTGTGTTTTTACCAGCTGTTTTCACTCTCATTCTGACGGCACCCATTCACTTTCAGCAAATTTTCATTTTTGGGTGATCTGTTTCTTTGAAAATGTATATTCACTGACTGATACTTCCTAACATTCTAAGTGTAGTAAACCTTACATTGTATTTACAACTAGTACCTGTGGCACACTGAGAACAAGGGCTAGACCCCAGGCTACCATGATGGGTGTATTCCAGCACGAAACTGCCCCTCCTTTGTAAGCCTGCAGGGGGCAGCAGATGGCATTATGACGGTCCACTGTCATAGCAACAATCATGTAAGAGGATGCAAACATTCCCACAATCTGCAGATATTTGACTGAGCGGCACAGCACATCAGGACCTTGAAATCTCTCGGTGATATCCCATACTAGCTGCGGGAGCACCTGCAAAACATTAGTGTACTGCTGTTGACAAGTCACTTAAAAGACAAAATGCAACACTAAGCATTAGACAAAGTTCAGCTCACCTGAAAAAACGCCACCACAAGATCTGCAACACACAGATTGACCATATATAGGTGCATGGGTGCGTTGTATTTGCGCCGCCTCAGTAGAACCCACAGTACAAAACTGTTTCCTAATGTTGTGAGAGCGAGAACCAGACCCAGAACTCCAATCTCAGCTTTAGCCAGAGATATGTCCCGCACCCTGACCGGTCCGGGTGACTGAGTGGGGTTTATTGAGCTGTTTTGAGACACCAACCAGAAGTATGAGCCTCCTTTGAAAGTGCTGTTGAGTCTAGTATGCTCCGAGAAGGAGGAGGAGAAGTTAGACCATGCAACGGTTGCATGTAGGGATCCTTCCCAACCTGCCTCCCCTGAGAAGGTCTCCATATGGGCCTGCAAGAAAAAAGCATGATTGTCACAAAAAATGTGAGGAAAAGATGAGAATCGGCATTTTAGAACAATTTCTAAAGGACCCTTGAGACAAAAAAAAATGTATTTGCCATCACAGGAACGAATTACTTTTTAAAATATACTAAAATAGAAAACAGTTTATTTAAATTATAATAATAATTTGCAATATTACCGTTTTTACTGTATTTTTGATCAAATAAATGCAACCAATGTGACATCTTTCAAAAACATTAAAAATCGTAATTATAGCAAACCTTTGATTTTTAATGTAACATGGCCATTGCACATTGCATTGAAACTCTCATCATTAATCTTATTTCATGTTTTGAACTTTTGCCACTCAGTTAGTTTAGCAATTTCACAGACACACAAAAAGCAAGCAAACAAATCTGCTTCCTCTTCCACTCTTTAATTCCCCATGGCTGCAGTATTTTTTCTCCAAAATGAGTCTGTCAGGTCCTCTTTTGTTTTCTTTTCTAAATTTTCCCTGACTTGATTTGACTCTGACTACCCTACACAGCTTAGTTCATCACGTTCGTTCCCCTTTAGTATCTCTCTCATCCACGATTGACTCAGTCCTCCTCCTTCCTCCTCCCTCTATTTTTCCATTGCCCATTCCTTTACCCCTTTTTCTACCGCTTCCTTTCTCTGTCTGTTATCGACTGCTCCTTGATCCCAATAAAATGTGGGTTATTTTCTTAACTATGCAAATAAATAGTACAAATAAAAATATAAGTTGCAAAAATGAGACTGACAGTGTGAGAAAGAATGGTAGCATGGGACGTTGAGTTAAATAAACAGAGAGGAGGTGGGGTACAGGGCATGAGATGAGAACACACTAAAGAGAAATAACTAGAAAAGGTCTTACATACCAATGCAAAGACTATCCATATATGAATAAGAATAAGAAAGGCTGTGTTAAATGTAAATTTGCTTATTACACGCATTATGTTGTTTTGTGAAACTGATCTTATTCTTTATCCAATAATGCTAGACCCAACATATTAAAAATGGTCACAATGGTGATTCATTTCATTATGGATGAAATGGTTGAACCTCGATACTTGTTATCTAATTCTTATTAATTCATTTCATTATACTCTGATGAAATGAATCATATATCATAGTCCTTTCTCAAAACAGAGCCTATTATATTATGCAGTTTCTATGCAGTATTATACAGTTTCTGTCTGTCCATCTCTTTTTCATGTATTTGACTCTACCTTTCCCTTTGTTTCTGCATATTCTCTCCCTTCCTGTTTCTCATTCAATCTCTCGCTTTCTGAAAGACCATTGTTTCCAGCAATCACCTCATCTTAAATCAATGAGGTTTCTTTACACTGAGCGGGAGCTGTATGTCTCTCTGTGTAATTATCTGGGCATACATACAATACTTCTTCACCTGTCTTCCACCTTCCCACACACAAATGTAAAACTTTCTGTATAAAATATTTAGATATGATCAGTGGTCTGAAATTTATTTTTACATTTCACTTTTTAACTCTTTAGCCCTGAATACTGGTTGGACTAAAACTACATTAGAATATCTCATTTAGAAAAGTCATTTACAGCATCTCATAAATAAGGTCTTTACATTTCATTCTTTTTCAGCAAATATAAATAGTAAGATTGTGAAACTCTTGCTTTTTACAGAATGAGTTTTTTTTTGTAAATGCCTTTCGCTGCGGCTTTCCAGGCCCAGTCATAAATAAAAGCGAGTGTCCCTGTCACAGCAGTGTTTGAGGTCATTCTCTGAAGCAGCTGATGCATGAGCTGTTCAGTTTACCCTTGCTTTGTCATTTTCTACCTTTCCCTGAATCCCTTTCCCTCTGAGGAATCCATTAATTTGGTGCAACAGAAATGTTGGCCTAGACTAAATATAGCTGATGATACAGAAAAAGCACTTTGCTTTTGCAAGCTGCTTTTTATGCATAATATTTGAGAGTGTTTAAACATGGATAGACAGCAAAGAACAGATCACCTCAGGCTGCATGCTTCAGGATGATTGGCCATGAAATAATTGTGTGGAAAGTTATGTTTTATTAAATGCATCAAAGTCTTTGGAAAGGTTTTTTTTGAAAATGGTCATTGAAAGGAAATGTGGAGGTCAAACTAACTATTATTTGAGTGTGGAATTAAATTAAAAATAATTTTGAACTTTGATCAGAGTTATGATCATTGTAATAGATAATAATTTCTAATAATGGGATTAGCATGCTTTTAATGGAACATAAAATGTTACCATATTTATTTAAAAAATGAAAAAAAAAATCATGATACTTTTGCACTTCAAAGAGTCTGGAATTAAAATATTTCCAATTATATATTAATGTATAAGACACTTTTTTTTTTTTGTTTACACGTGTGTGTCTAAGCTTTGCATGATTAATGAAATCAGCTAACCTTTAATTTCCCTTTTAGTTTTAGCTCTTGTTTTTCCCTTCTATATTGACAAAGAAAATAAAGAAATTTGACAATAAACATACTTAAATGAAAAGTAATTGGAAGAGGAATTGAATTAGACTTCCGGTTGAATGCCCAGAATGTAGGACTTAATAATTGCTTGAGATGGTGAGTGTCTAGAAAACTGGTCAGGTTGCATAACAGTTAAGTGCGTCATTAAAAATTAAATTTCTTTCCAAAATACTTTTCATTAGTTTTATCCTCCAATGGCTTATGCAATTACAAATTAATTTTCCAGGTCATGGATGCCTGCCCTGTTTCATAGTATAATAGTATTCAGCACCTTATTAATTTAATCAATCGTACACTAAAATATTGTCAGCATGTGTCCAAAACCTCCCTTTTGGATTTCAACAGCTTTTCACACCTGACAAGAACATCAACTTCCAAAATCACATATACTTAAAACCATCTTGAGGAACCTCTTGCAGGATGAAAGTTTTCAGAAAGTTGAAAGAAACCATAAGAACTAGATTAATATGCCATGATAAAATTTAAATAGTACATGACCTTTGTCTTCTTTATTGCACTGTTTCATTTTTCATTCTTTAATACTAAATCTCAACTTCACTAACACAAGAGCTATACAAATGTACCAAAAAGTCGAGGAAAGGTTGAATTTTAGACATACAGTGTTTAAATGCTACTGTCCTACCGACCAGCCTTGGGTTCACTTTAGGCCTTTACTGACGGCATCAATGGAATCCATCCTCATGGCTTGAGAGACTCTTACTTTTTGCAGACACAAAAGTTTACTAGAAATAGCAATGCAGTGTTTATGCAATTTAACATTCTCCATGTTCTGAGAAATTAAACAGCTGATAAAGAGGCATTATTCTCATACAGTGACCACATAACAAGTACACATGAGCAAAACTCATCAATCTTGCACTAAATATAAACAAATTAGTTGCTTTGTTTCCACATTCGGTTGTTGACATGTCTGTGGATTTTCAAGATCAAGATTTTGGGTTATATGATTGTGTAAGGGAAAGTCTTTTCACCACTTTTAAAAAACGAATTACTTAATTTGAATTACTTAAATATGTTGCGTTTTATGACGACTCTCTGTAATCATTTGATTTTTATATTGTACAAAATTGTATAACCTATCCTTAACTCTACATTTAAAAAAAAAACATAATTTAGTATGATTTATAAATTGTTTTCCAGTTTTCTCCACACAACATAAAAAATTTCAGGTTTTACTATCATTGTGGGAACGATATTGGTGTAAACAAACATAAATTCCATGTAGCATCTCAAATAATGTGAGTTAATGTGTCATGAAAACTGCAAATATTTATAAAGTACGTGAAATAAGTATTATTTAATTATATTTTTAGTATAACGTCATATTGAAATACCTCAAATTCCCACAGGTATTTCATGGCAACAACCCCTATTTTTGACAAAACGGACAACAATTATTCAGTTCAGCTTTCATGCTCAGCTCAGTACATGCTTATCACTTTAAAAGTAGCTTGTCATTTATTCTGTTACGCTAAAACACATGAATCAAATACAAGAAAACAAAGTTTAAAAAATTATTAAGAGTTCAATAGAATTTAATGCGACTTTTCTAGTTCTCTTTGAGTTCTGGAGGAAAAAAAATCAAATAACTGGCAAGCACAGGAAAACTATAGACCTGTCAGTGTGGCATGTATACTCCCATTCTAATGAATTTGCACAGAGTTTGCATTACTAACGCTTAATTTCTTACTTATTCTAATATTAAATAACTTTGAAAATGGTCTTTTGGCACTTTTCAAATTGCACTTTAATATTAGATCATTTTTTCATATCTCAAACATACATCCCTACAACAAGATTTCTTTAAGTATTTATTAATTATTAATTTATTGAACCGTAAACCTCGATTTTGTTAGATGTATGCTTAGTTGGGAAAAAAAGATATTCAAGATAAATTACAGATATATGATCTGAAAACAAGTCAGAATTTAAGGATGTATTTTTATTGGCAAAACAAAAGCAGTGTAGATGCATTTTATAAGAAAAACTTACTTACTTTTCTTGAATCAGCAGCGATAATCCATGTGTTTTTTGAGGAGCCGCATTCAGTTCTTCAAAGCTGCAGTTGTGCTTTGTGATGGTTAGTTGACATAAGAGGAACGTTGAGGTATTTCACCACCCCATGTGAACTTGTAAAGCTGTAGTTTTGCAGCTTTCACCCAAGTTCATGTTCACAGAATTCAGAGCTTCTTTTCTTCACGCATCCGTTGGATAGAGGCATGCAATTTATTCCAAGAAATGTCCCGCTGTTCCTGAGACTCTGCGTGTCTGAGCTTTAATTTCCCACATTACGTGAGCACCGGTGCACTGATGACGTTGAATTTGAGCCAGGCTCAGTATAAACAACATATCTCTTACATTCACTCACCCTCTCTCTTCCCTTGCTCCCTCCCTTCTCTCATTTTCTCAGGTCTCATGTGTTGTTAGATGAGGGGAGGAGCCAGTAATACATCCATCTCCACTGTGACACAGAGAACAGATAGAAGCCGAAAGCTCTTTGTCATAATTTGTGCTATAGTGACACCGTTCAGACCGGATGATCTGTGTCAATATTTGCTTCCATATTTACATTAACCTGCCCTGGGTTTGACTGCACTTCTTGCCAGTTGTTTTAGTTTGTTGGACTAATAATACGCCTGCTTGACATTCACACAATGCACATTGTGTTTCCTTATGTGTAAATTGTGAAATGCCTTTGCCTTCAGCTATTTGCAAATGATTTTCTGATTTGTATTCCACTGATTCCTGAGTTGGACAAAACAAGTCACAGCAGATACATTTCCATTTTGGTAGAAATAAGAGATGGTCACTAAAATGTTCTTTGATTTTATCAAATTATAAAATAACATTAAAGGGATAGTTCACCCAAAAATGAAAATTCTGTCATTAATTACTCACCCTCATGTCACTCCAAACCCATAAGTACATCCTCGGAAAACGAGATATTTTTGATGAAATCTGAGAGCTTTCTGACCCTCCGTAGACAGCAATGCAACTGACGTGTTCAAGGCCAAGAATGGTAGTAAGGACATCATTAAAATAGTCCTTGTGACATCAGTGGTTCAACCGTAATTTTATGAAGCTACGAGAATACTTTTTGTGTACAAAGAAAACAAAAATAATGACCTTATTCAACAATTTCTTCTCTTCCGTCTTGTTGTTTTACATAAAATATAAATTCTAAATATTATATAATTTAATTTGGTGAAATTAGCCTTCATGCTGAAGATCCTCCTTCATATGGGCACTGGCAAGTCTTATGATTTTTATAAGTTATTCTGTTTATATTTAACTCAAAATTCTGATGAAATAGTTTATGATTTTTAGATAATTTCCCTCATTTTCAAGTATGTCCACTTACTAGAAAAACAAACAGCTCTTGGAAAGTGAAAGTAGTATAAAGTGGCACCACAATAATTAGAGAATCTAATTTATTACCCCAATAAATTCATGCACAACATTTAAATTAATAAAATGGTTTTTCACTGGTGTAATAGGGTATTAAAAAAACACTCTTTGTGCTTGATACTATAATTTACAAATAATATATGTTTTTGTGCAAAATGAAGATTTCTAAACTGCTTTCATTTGTAACAGACAAATATGGGAATTTCATAATATGACGTCATATTATAAAGAAAAAAAAAACAACAAAAAAACTGATGTGCGGACATTGAAACAATAAGTGGTAGAACTCTCCCTGGTCTCTCCGGTTCCATAACAAATGATTTGCAATCTAAATAGGCTTGCATTTTGAATGACTGATAAAATGTCTTGCTATATTCTCAAAAGAGGAAGAAATAGAACAGATAGGACATATTAAGTATTGCATATAGTAGCAGTAGTATTTTTGATTTAAACAGGCATGTGCATGATGGCTCAGAAATATTCTTAAAGTAGTCAGTAACTCAAACTATTGCACAGTACTTCTTCTGAACACGCCGCACACAAATACATTCTGTCTCTTGAGCCTCTCCTATTGTTGTGGATTTGAACAAATATCTCGGAGGCAGAATGCATTTGCAGCACAAATCAAGCAGACATGGAGCAAGCTGCAGTCATTTCCCATCATCAGCGGATTTATTGTAGGGAACATTTCCAGGGTCCCGTTGGACAGAAACAAGGGCCAGATCAGAGCAGTTCCACATCTCAATGACCTCATATGGCTTTCTATAGATTCAGACCTTCTTCTGTGGCCAGCAATTAAAAAGACAGCTGTTTTTCTGAAAGACCTGAATCTTAACAAACAGTCCCTCACAAGATCAGGCGTGTGGTTTTAACATGTTTCTGCCAGAAATAACAGATTCCCCAGCTTACAAAAATATATTTAAGAATGTTTTGTTAACATCCTCATTAAGTTATGAAAATGTTATTTATAAATGTTCTCTGAACGTTGAAAACGTCAATCGAACATTACATTTTGCAAACATGATGAGAGTTAGTTTTGATGTTCTCTGAACCACCTGAAACTAGTAAGTAGTAATATTAAAAATGTTAGATGAACGTCTAACTAAAATAAAAATTTTAAAACTTTCCATGAAAGATGTATAAATAATGTTTCTGTGCTACTGTTTTGAGAATTTTATTACAGATTTGATAACTCTGAGCAAACGTTCTATTAATGTTACTGGAAGTTATGTTTGTTTATAACTTTGAGAGAACCTTCCTAGAATGTTAGCTGAAGTTCTGAGAATGTTCCCTGTTAGCTGAGTCCATAGTTTCTTAATAATTAATGCATTCATGCCTTCATGATATCCGGGTTGACAACAGATGTGCAGGAATTTTGTGGTTATTTGCGCTTGACTCTGTTGACCGCAATGACTCCGGGTCAACACCTGTTCTCAGATCTCTTTGGAAGCTCCAGCTCCATAATCCAATGATTTTCAGACCTCCCGCAAAGGAGCAGGAGATGGTAAAGTATGTGAGGCTTTTGTGTGGAGGCTCTGGAAGCTTTACAAGGGGAATGCAAGGAGACAACGCTGAACTGACAAGCAGTAAAATCAATGTGAGGTCTCATGTGAAAAGACATGAAATACTAGTTTATTGAAGTCATTTCTCCTGGGCTTTCTGGTGAGATGAAAGGGGCACCGAATCAACAAGTTTAGACAAAAGACCTGCAGTTATTGACTGCTCTGAGTCTGAACTACTTCGATTTAACCTTAGAAATGGTGCATGTCCGTCCATGTTGCAAGCTGCATCAGAAAGAGGTTAAATAAACTGTAGTTCTCACAAATATTAGTTTTGGATTAATTTATTTATATATCTTTTGTTACCAAAGATACCCTCAGCCTCACCTGTTTCACACCAGATTGTTTTCTCAAAAGCTCTTTTGTCTTCATAAAGAAACACGTAATAGTTTCGTTTTTCTTTTTTCTTTTTTCTTTTTTTTTTTTGTCCAGTATATGTAAACACTAAAAATAAACATTAAGATTTCAGAAATCTGTCTTGTGAATGGTAAAGTTAAACAGATGGAAAAGAGAACTAAAGACCAGTGCAAGTAATCCAGTCCAAGGTTAATTAGAGGAAAGTCAAACTCAGAAAGTCAAAAAGTTCAATTTGTTAATGTTCTATAGCATTCATTCACTAATGCTAACTTGGAATATCAAAGCATAACTTTAAAAAAAAAAAAAAAAAAATTTATGAAGACTGCATCTGAAACATGCTTTTACAACATAAGTCAATGGGACGTTGTTAATCAATCAGGAAATGCATGCTCATGCAATATTTGCTGCATAAATAAATCATACTTTAAGTACTAAAAAATGTGATGATTTCATGTAACAAATCACTGTGTGTTTGCAACCACTGTGTAAAGTGTGTGAGTGTTTGAATAGGTTGCTGCTTTATGTTAATTTGGTAATTATTATTTAGCTTTATGTGATAATGCTTTCAGCTAAATAGTGCAGCGTTTTAGTCAGGGTTGCCAAGTCTGCTAAACAAACCAGCCCAATTGCTAAACTAAAAAACTAGCCCAATCTTGTTTTTTAGAGTTTTACTCCTCCATCGGGAGTCCGCTTTAACCCACGTACTAAAAAAAACCCCGCACAACAATGTAAAAGCAGCCCAATTCTGCAGTGAAACTGCAGACTTGGCAACCCTGATTTTAGTTCTGTTTTAAATGTTTTACCATATTTAAATCCATTATGCAAAAAATATAAAGAAATTATACAAATAGTTTTATTTTTAACCATTTTATCCATTCAGTGAAGAACAGTGAAGTCTAAAACAACATCACAGCCATTTGACTTTCATTTTATGGATAAATTCATAAGATATCGTGAATTTATAAATATAATAATATTTCCTTACATATTATATAATTATAATATCAGTATTTTTATAAGTACATCTGCAATGTTTGAACTGTTTTTGTCCATTCTATGAAAAACAATGGGGTCTAAAACAACATTGGACCCCTTTGACTTTAATTGTGTGGAAAGAAAAACAGACATTTTTCAAAGAAGAAAAAAGTCATACATTTGAAATGACAGACAGAGCGAGTAAATGATGACAGAATTAAAATTTTGGGTGAATTATCCCTTTAAGCAATGAATATCAGAAGAGATTGTGAATTATGTTATAGTGTAGCTTGTCTGTGTCCACTCCTGCAGGAAACCATATTATATCATACAACAACAAACTTATTATTTTCTTGTCATAAGTCACAACTTAATAAATAGAGTCCTCCATAGATATGGATATATGTATCTGAATGCACGTGTGCAGGCATGCATATATGTGTAATAGTGCTCTCCTGCTCAGCGAAAGGCCGTCTTGATTGCGCTCATTAACTCGGTGGGGGGCAGAAGGCAAAAAGAACACAGATCAAGGACGGCAATGTGGCTTTATCCGCTTTAAAACCTCACTTTGAACTAAAGCTATCTCATTTCTGCCCAGCCTCCTTTCATAGACAGACAGAGAAAAGCAACAAAAGCCTGGGAGGAGTAGAAAGGGATGACAGATGAATATGTAGGAAAACTTAAATTGACAGATAACTGCAGATCCTGTACCATTGCACCATTCATGCAAGCACTAAGAGAAAAGCACAAACAAAAACTCTCGAATCAAAGGATGCATCTCAAACAGAGTGTAATGTTACGTTACTAACCAGCCGAAGCAAACAGACCAGCAGCTGAGGAAATGAAATCGCTGCAGTGCTGAGTAACCGTCTTATTCATTTTATATGGACTACTGGGCTTTTCACCGACTCAGGCTGATGATTTTAACAAGCCCATTTCATTTGTGTGTTTTTATTTACACTTATTTGGATGTCCGAGAGTATGTTGACGTCATTCAGTAATTTATGGCAGCGATCATGATGATGATGATGATTGTATTTATTTGTGAGAGAAGGTGGAAAAAGAACTGAAAGGCAGCTCTGTTGCAGAGGAAGGTAGATGCTGAAAGGAGATGCAGAGAAAAAACAAGGTGAATGGTGCTCTTGTGGTCTGTTTTACTGTTAATCATGAGGCTGAATGAGAATTTCAGTGAAACCTTAAATGTGTTTTTAATTTTTTGACTGCATAAGTATTTCAACAGATCTAAACAAACATATTCCAAATCCCACAACAATACTGAACAATAAAAAAAATATGTATGATGAAAAGTGTAACATCACCTACTTTATTTGCTTTTTTTTTTGTTGTTGTTGTTTTACAGTTTAAATGGTCCAAAACGTATTCATAAAATTTAATATGGAAAGCCAAACAGTAATTATTAATATCATATTAAATTAATATCAATTTTTAAGCTAATATTTTCACAAATTTAATTCCCTTCGCCTTCACGTGTAACAAATTATTTTTTAAATGTACAACTATTTTATGCTATTTAGAAAACTTAAAATAGTTTTATATAAAGTATAACATGTCAAACAGTCACATGCCAAAAGTATTTCATGTCAGCTATCCTATTATAAGCATTCAGATTACAGATCAAAGTCTGGTTCTTCAGTTGTTCCTGGTTGTATAACGAGGGCTGTGGCTGAATGTACTACTGATGGACAAATGCAGGAAATAGGAGTATTTCCGATTCATCTTGATAATAGTGTTTAATTTTGACTAAAATAAACACAGATTGATTGTCATGTGTGACACAAGGACAATGGATGGTGTGAGACGAGATGAAAGAGAGAGCAACACGTGGAGATGAGAGTACAAAGTGAAAACAATAGTGTTTTTTTTTTTCGTTAAATTATAGTTGACATAAATTATACTGAGAACAAAGCTGTACAGACAAAAATAGACACATTATAAATACAATATGCTTTTTGACATGCCACAGAATGAAAAACACTCGCTGAATTAGAAAACCCAGAATATCGTCTGTCTAGCACATTACATCTCACCTCAATATGCAGAGATAGCCATAAGTCATTTTGTAGGTAAAATTGAAGCCCATTTCCACCATGGAATAAAACAATTAAAAAGGTATTTGTGAGATCTAAGCTTGGATTTGCAAGATATAAACTCTGTATATATAAACTTTTTTTCACGATTCCAAGTTGAAATCTTATTACTGACTTTTTTTTCTCTGCATTCTGCATTCTTACAGTAATTGTGGCTTTTTATCTCGCAATTCTGATTGTTTTTTTTTTTTTCTTAAAATTGCAATTCAGACTTTACTTTTTCTCAGACTTTACTTTTTTCACAATTGCAGAGTTTATATCTCACAATTCTGTAAGAACTAGGAGAATAAAATAGATAGATAGATAGATAGATAGATAGATAGATAGATAGATAGATAGATAGATAGATAGATAGATAGATAGATAGCCTAATATAATATAGTGACTATCCATTTAACTGACCAATGTGAGATGAGGGAATGATGGGGCAAAACTGTTTGAAAGTCGACACTGCAAATATAAATAGTGGTGCAAAATATATTAAACATGCAAACACATATTCAACAGGCGACAAAAAGATAAAATTTGTAAAGCTTTATTTCGCCCAACCATTGGACCCTGCTTTTTTAAAGAAAGAGACAAATGAGCAAGAAATTTATTTGTTTTGCAAATACCCATGTAATAAGTGAATAATGTACGGTTTTATCTGGTCATTATCACAAAATAAACCCTTTCAGGGTTTATACAAGACCCTGTTGGGGTTTATTTAGCGATAATGACATCTGAATGTACATTATAACACCGCTTTTTAAAAACATATAAATAAATGGACATGAAATGTTGGTTTGAGTTAAAAGTATCTGATTAAGAGATACTAAAATTTGCACAGTGTTGCCAGGGACAATAGTCAGTATACAGTTTAGTGGTCCTTATTCAAAAATATTTGACAAAAAATATAGTGAATGACCAAACAGACTTGTGTAGTCCAGCCCAATGATGGAAAAGCTCTCTGTGCGCAGCTCCTGGAATCACTCTCACAGCCTTTAGAGGATGAAAGTGTAAACATTAGAAAGTGGTAAACATTAGCTGAACAATATAATGGAAACAAGTGCTGAAAGAAAAACAAGTGCTCAAAAAAGAAAAAAAGAAAAGTTGATGGAGCTGATTGCATGTGATGTAAGTGTGTTTAAAGCTTCACATCTTGTTGTCAGTCTGGGTGAGGTCAAAAAACTAAGGAGCCGCAGACACTGACTAATTATGTCTATTGTTGTCATCTATTTACATTGCAAAGACAACACACATTCGGTGAAACGGAAATATTCTCTAAGGTTCAGAGAGAAAATGTTTGTTCATCTTATTCTCTCAAAGAAAATTGTGTTTAACAGTTACATGCAACAATATCTGAATGATGTATTGCAAACCTGATGAGTTCAGCTTTTATAAGAAAACACCGGTCTTACTTCACCCACTCGTAAAATGAAGAATTAACCATTTTATGAAATGTTCTTGTGTTTTATGGATGGTTTACATAATTTAAAGAGAAAACTGACATCTGTGCTGCGTCTTTACTTTTCACTCCTAAATTGCTAGTAAATTTCACAAATAATTACAAAGGAATGGCAAGTAACACATTAAATTAAATATGAAATTTTGAAGTATAGAAAGACTGAATGGTCTTCTAAAACATACTCCAATAAGCATTTGTTTTATTTAAAAATCATTTTTACAGTGTTTTTTTCCAGGGCCATTTTCAAGAAGGCTGTGCCTCCACAAAACAATTTAGATGAAAATAAAAAGAATATAAAAAGTAAATCAAACAAATATGAAAAATACAACATCAAACAGTGTGTAAATCACTTATTTTCCAAAAGTGACAGCACTTTGGGAAACTAAATGAACTTGAATTGACTTGAAACATGAAATGATCTGTGAGTGAGCGTGTTTTTAGCAAGCACCCAGCTTGGGTAGATTAAAGCTGCACCTCCGTGCCTGTGGCCTTAATTACACCTGTAGTGTTTACAGAGAATGTAATGACTAATGGTCCGAAAAGAAGGTGACTATTAATAATAATAGCTGAACAACAGCTGGTGGTGACAAAAGATGCTCAAATATTCTTTTTATTGTACTGAATCACGTAAAAAAAAGCCTAAAAACAAAATTAAAATTATTTAAACATACAAAAATATATAATGAAACATGAATTTACATTGGCCCAGAAAAAAAACAGACACTTTGACATGCTACTGCTGTTTCTTTACATCCAAGTCACAATACACAAGATCAGAGAACCCAGTCACGCGGAGGATCATTTTACATAATTGCTTTTAGCAAATTACAAGGCTATGAGGTCCTTGCCCTATACATAGTTTATTGTATTTTTCCAAGAACGCAATATCAAATGTTGCGTATTTTGGTCATGTGCTATTTTTGGATTATAAACCACTAAGAAGGTGGATGACAGGTCATTAGTGTTTAATGATACTGACTCCAGAGTGTATTAAATGCACTTCAGTAATGAAGAGTAAGGTGAGAGAGACCTCACAAACCTGTGCTGCTTTTGTGTCAGGGCTTTATTATGCTACTAGGATTAAAGGGCTTTTCCTATATTATTCTTTTTAAATTGAAATAGGATGGAGATCAGATTATCCTAAATTATTATTTATTCTGCGTTATATCATCATAGGACTTTCCTGCCAAAGTCCCATCAACTCTTTCATGGTGAAACAAAGATCTGTTCTTGGAGTTCAAATGAATAACCCAAAAATGAGAATTTGCTGAAAATGTACTTACCCTTAGGCCATCCAACATGTAGAACTTGGAGAAATTTAGTATATCACTCGCTCACCAATGGATCCTCAGCAGTGAATGGGTGCCATCAGAATGAGAGTTTAAACAGTAGATGAAAACCCCACAATAATACACAAGTAATCCATGTGACTCCAGTTTATCAGTTAATGTCTTGTGAAATGAAAAATGCTTGTTTGTAAGAAACAAATTATGAATAAGATGTTGTTTCAGTCCAAAATACAAATCTATAATAACACTTTCTCCAGTGAAAAAGTCCATCCACTGTTTTCTTCTTGCATCAAAATACACCAACATATTTGTTTAGAACTGCTTGATTTTGTGCATATTTCTCTCCTGATTCAGATGAGATTTTTTTTTTTCACTGGAGAAAACAATATTATAAATAGGGGACTTAAATCATCTTAATGATGAATTTGTTTCTTACAAACATGCAGATTTTCACTTCACAAGATGGTAATTGATGGACTGGAGTCGTGTGGATTATTGTGATATTTTTATCAGCTGTTTGAACTCTCAATCTGACGGCACCCATTCACTGCAGAGGATTTCTCCAAATTTGTTCTGATAAAACAAGCTCATCTACTCTCTTTTAGGTGCTTTCTAATTTACACAAGAGGAATTCAACAGATATAATACTTAAGGATATAAGTAATCAAGATCACATGCTGTGCATTATTGCCAATCAAAGTCTATTTAATTTTGGACTACATGCAAACCTTACCAAACAGCTACCTCTTGTCCCCCATGGCATGTGCCATTCCACTCCTGAGGACATGAATGCATATCCAGTAAACATTGGACAAAAACTAAACATTTGGCTTGAGCAGTAATGCAAATTGTCAATCTGTGTTGGAAAAGGCCTGCTGAGGATGTGCGTGTATGAACGAATGTTTTAAGCTGACAGGAGAAAATGAGCTGACTAAAAACAGCACCACTTTGAGTAGCATCAGGAACATGGAAAAGCAATACTCATGTATTGGTCTAGTGCCATTATTCATTTGAGAAAGCAAGCCATAATGGTAATGGCTCGAGTGTATAAAGAACCCAGTCACACTGGAGTCAAAGTAAAGATACCTTTATGGAAAGTAAAAGTGCCTGGCATAAACAGCTGATTATAGCCATAGAAACTAGTTGAGTGGCAACGAAGGCTATGAGGTGCTAGAATCTATGTTAGGATATGTCATCGACAACAGTAGTCCAAATGCGCAACATGCCAAAATAACACAATGAAGTTGAGCCAACAGAATAATACGTACAAAATAATCAATTTTTGTACTGACACTACCAGTCAAAAGTTTGGAATAAAAAAAATGTTTTTAAAGAAGTCTTTTATGCACATCAAGGCTGCATTTATTTGCAAAAAATACAGTAAAAAAAAATTGCAAAATCTGAAGCCTGTATCTGCTAAATATTACAAATATCAACAGATCTCCAGCATAATGGGTGATAGCTATCATATCATAAAGTACAAATCTAATGGGAGATAACTTCAACATCTGCATTTCACAGTGCTCATAATGTTTAAGTAAAAACATATCAAATTAATCTTATATTCAAATGCTTACACAGACTGTCTGGTCTGTTTAGATTTCCCTTGTGTGTTTTCGGAGCACTTCTCTACTGATTTTGAGGAATGTTAAATAGAGCCCATATTCATTTGGAGCTTAGAACAATTGCTCTTTTATCCTGAAAACTTACACGCACGCTAGCAGAATGCATTGCTTTCAAGCTGACACGTTAAATGTGTCATATCATGGAAAACCGGATTTTCCTTGTTCTTTTGAACAGTCTGTTTCAGTAAAGTTTATACAAATAAAGTTGGCTTTTGAAATAAAAGAATTTGATGTAGGCTACTGTTAACATACTCTAACTTTCTGAACTCATAATTCCATTCCCAGTCAAACCATTTATTGAACAACAGCTGTGAAGTGAGTGCTTGAAAATGAACTTAGTAAATTTGTGTGACTATGTATTCAAATCTCATCAGTATAAGATAGACATGGGAAACTGCAGCTTAGTCTTTGCCAAAGAAGCCTTTCAGTCTATGTGGAACATATAAAGAGGAAAACCCATGGTGATAGCGCAAAACTCCCAAAAATTGGCATAATGGGGCATAATGCAGCCATCCTATGATGTACAATCAGAATGTTCTTAGAACATATTTTTGTTAGCTGGGGAGGGGCTTATTTTAATAATTGCATTACATTAAATTTTCCACTGATTAATACATGATTAGATACCTTCAAACCCCAAATAAAGCCATCACAGGCATGCTTATGCAAAGTACTTTTGATAAGAAGAATGAAAGCAAAAGTAATCAGACTTGTGTTTTATGGTGGATTTTCAGAAATGTCCGTTTTATCAAAACCTCTTTAGAAATGGTCCAAGGTGGTAAGACTAACATCAGAGCAACTGAGAGAAGAATTTATGTATGTTCTCAGTCTTTCTCATTCTCTTTGTCTGCATGCACTTGTCCCCTGTCTTAAATCCATTCATAAGAATTTCTATAACTGTCCTTAGTCACAGTCTTGACAAGTCTTTGGCAGTCATGACAGAGAGACAGAAACTGAGGGAGGCTGTATAGCTAAAAGTATGGCAGAGAATACAGCTGCTCTTTGACAGCTCATGTGATGGATTCCCCCTTTTAATGTGTTGTGCTCTCTAAAAACCTGCTGTATATAAACTTAAGGGAGTGGGGGAGGTCACACATTCACATAATTGATGGTATGATTCCAGCGCTCAGGGAAAGATAGGAGAGTTGTAATATGACAGTAAAAGTAAACTATGAATGATGCGACAAAAGCTGAGGCTGATGTTAAATTACACTCCGAGAATTACAAATACCTCTTAAAGAAGGAAAGGAGAATGAGTCATTCTCAGACTATATGGTTCAAGCAAGAGCAGAGGCTTCTGTTGTAAATTTAAAGTGTTTCCTACTGCATTCCTACTTTTGTGCTGTTTATCTAAAATACATAAATAAATATATATATATATATATAAGGTTTGAAAACATTAACAAATCATCTTGATAACTGATAATTATATAGTAGAATAAAATGAGTTATAGTTAAAGGAATAGTTCCCCCAAAAATGATAATTTATTCACTCTCAGGCCATCATCAGAACATATTTAGAGAAATTTAAGTGAAAAGTTAAAAAAGTGAAAGTCATGACGTATTGTCAAGTATGGTGACCCATACTCGAAATTGGTGCTCTGCATTTAACCCATCCAAGTGCACACACACAGCAGTGAGTAGTGAACAAACGCACACACACACAGTGAACACACACCCAGAGCAATGGGCAGCCATTGCTCCAGCGCCCGGGGAGCAATTGGGGGTTTGATGCCTTGCTCAAGGGCACCTCAGTCATGGTATCGAAGGCAGAAAGAGTGGTGTTCATTCACAATCCCCATCTTCAATTTCTGTCGGTGCAAGAATCGAACCAGCAACCTTCAGGTTACAAGCCCGACTCCCTAACCATTAGGCCACAACTTCCCCAAAACCCCGGTCTTCCGCGTAACAGGCAGAGATACTGTCCACTATACTAATACTATACTAATTTAGCATTACATCACTTGCTCACCAATAGATCCTCTGCAGTAAATGGGTGCCGTTAGAATGAGAGTTCTCTATCCATAGTATTGCTTTCTCCAATATCTCAAAACAGCTCTAAATTGGTTTGATTTTGATATGAGAGGGCAACAGGGCATGGACTTTATCACTGGAGGAAGCATTATTATGGATTATGGACTGGTATTTTGGCCAGAGGTGAAAGTTTTAAAACATCTTGATGGATTTGTTCATTACAAACACACAGCTTTTCACTTCATAAGACAATAAATGATAGACTTCAGTCAAGTGATGCAATGCTACATTTCTCTCAATCTGTTCTGAAAAAGAAACAAACTCATATACACCTTAGATGGCCTTAGGATAAGTATATTTTTAGCACATACAGTGGTGTGAAAAATTGTTGGCCCCCTTCCTGATTTTTTATTTTTTTGCATGTTTGTCACACTTTAATGTTTCAGATCATCAAACAAATTTAAATATTAATCAAAGATAACACAAGTAAACACAACATGCAGTTTTTAAATGAAGTTTTTTTATTATGAAGGGAAGACAAAATCCAAACCCACATGGCCCTGTGTGAAAAAGTGCTTGCCCCCTAAACCTAATAACTGGTTGGGCCACCTTTAGCAGCAACAACTGCAATCAAGCGTTTGCAATAACTTGCAATGAGTCTGTTACAGCGCTGCGGAGGAATTTTGGCCCACTCATCTTTGCAGAATTGTTGTAATTCAGCCACATTGGAGGGTTTTCGAGCATGAACCGCCTTTTTAAGGTCATGCCACAGCATCTCAATAGGATTCAGGTCAGGACTTTGACTAGGCTACTCCAAAGTCTTCATTTTGTTTTTCTTCAGCCATTCAGAGGTGGACTTGCTGGTGTGTTTTGGATCATTGTCCTGCTGCAGAACCCAAGTTCGCTTCAGCTTGAGGTCACGAACAGATGGCCGGACATTGTCCTTCAGGATTTTTTGGTAGACAGCAGAATTCATGGTTCCATTTATCACAGCAAGTCTTCCAGGTCCTGAAGCAGCAAAACAGCCCCAGACCATCACACTACCACCACCATATTTTACTGTTGGTATGATGTTCTTTTTCTGAAATGCTGTGTTACTTTTACGCCAGATGTAATGGGACACACACCTTCCAAAAAGTTCAACTTTTGTCTCGTCAGTCCACAAAGTATTTTCCCAAAAGTCTTGGGGATCATCAAGATGTTTTCTGGCAAAACCGAGACTTTTCTGAGACACTTTTTCACACAGGGCCATGTGGGTTTGGATTCTGTTTTCCCTTCATAAAAAAACCCTCATTTAAAAACTGCATGTTGTGTTTACTTGTGTTATATCTGATTAATATTTAAATTTGTTTGATGATCTGAAACATTAAAGTGTGACAAACATGCAAAAAAATTTAAAATCAGGAAGGGGGCCAACAATTTTTCACACCACTGTATTCAATTTTGGGTAAACTGTTCCTTTAAGCCACCTCTATTTCATGATTGCTTAAATATTTACGTGCAAATAAATGTGTTTTACTTTGATTGTTAATTGAGTTTGACACCCATACTTAAAATTAAATATGGATAATGGACTGTCTCACTCCTTATTGGCTTAGTTCAAATTGGCTAAATACTAATAAAAGGCAGTGTAAATACATCATCCATCAGTCATGATAATGTGTGAGAAACTCAAATGAGGGCAATGAAAACCATAATCCTGAACTCAAGGGCCTGAAATCCACTGAGGAAATGACTGAAGAAAAGCTGCTGGAAATGTGTTGGGAAGCAAGAATGTAGTGAAGTGATGGTGCCATAGAAATAAGTGATCGTTTTCATTTTGTGCTGTTATATTAAATGGAAAAGCATGGAGAATTGATAGAGTTGAGAAGATGCTCAAAGATCGCAGAAAATAAAGGTATTGTAATTCAGGATGTCACAACAGAATAAGTGTCTAATAAGTAACTTCTATTTCCTAATCACATTGGGGATGCATTTTGGAAACGAGGTGCCCTGAACAGAAAGCTCAGACCTCTAATATATTTCCATGTAGCTCCCTTGACATTCAGTGACTGACAATATTCTGAGTTATACTAGCTTGACCAGAATATGACCTTTGAGTAAAAAACCATAAGTGAAAAAGTTCATGAACCCTTTAAAATGATCTAGATTGGAACTGATAATGTGATGAATTTTCATCACATTTCTAATAATGTACATTTAAACAGTCACGGAATATGTGGTTGATTTATCAGCCCTGCCATATGTAAAATTCTGTACCTCATATCATAATTCTGAAGGATCACAGAAGAAGATTTGCTGAAACATCCTCAGATGCAGTTGGCATCCTGCAATTATCCGTGCAAGAACAGAAAAAAGATTTTATGAAACTGAACCCTAGAGGGGAAGATATAGATCAGCAGACATTTCTTGCTCATAACATCTTTGTTCATGAAACTCCATAGACTGTGTACTTGTGAATCTGACAAGTACACAGCAATATCCAATATGATTTACCACCTCATGACCTGGACAGCTTACAGTCATGAAGAGGTCAATGAATTCCAAGTTGTATCAGGAAATTCTAAAGCAAAATACGTGGCTGCCTGTGTGTGATCCAAAAAACAATTCTCAAGTAGTGAGGTCATGACCACGATTAAAAAACGTTAATGGAATGGAAATTGAATACTGACCTCAGCCTCATTGGCATGAATTCAAACACACTCTTCAAGACAATGCAAAAATTTATGTAAAATCACATTTTTGTTTGGAGGAATGGGTCAAATGTCATTTATTTTGCTATATATCGACTGACTGACTGACTGACTGTACACTGTCCTGCTATTTACAAGACTCCCCAACAAATAAATTGGGACATAAAATAACTCAACATTGACTGTAAGACTGAATTCAGAACATGCAGTTCAGTACATCCAAGGCTTTTCTGCATCACCTTTATCAGTCTCTGTGTTCTGACAGCTTTTTACAAGATTTCTCACTCCCATTTACTTTCATTGGAAACACTTGATGCACAAGGCTACAGGATATTTAATCACAACATTATAGAGTCCTTGATATGTCTATTAGTTCATAGACTTGCATAACCTTCTACAAATAACATTCCACATATTTTCCCCAGTTGCTGTATTTTGTTAGCGATTTCAAAGGCTGTTGAACGGCAGTGGGAAATTGCTATTTCTTCTGACACATGTTATTGGAAATTATATTTCCATTTAGGATTGCTAATATTATTTTATAAGATTTGAGTCTGTCCCTTGGGTTTCCCACTCAGAACAGCATGCTATTTTTTCCACACACAAAGGTCCAGCTGTAAACAATCAAAAAAGAAATTGATGTCAGTGAGACTGTCAACTTGTCATATTATTTAAAAAAAAAAAAAAAAAAAATTGTGCATGTGGTTTTATGGCTGAGAATCAATTTGAACAGACTTTATTGGTTATGCACAAAGATAGATTTATCTGTGATTTGTTGCCCTCTGGTGCCCAGACTCACACTTGATACATCAATGCTTTAGGCAGTACGTTGGCCTGTAAGTAACAATGTCTGCAAGAAAACAGTATTCTCCAAATATTTTTTTTCTTGGTTTAGAATAATACAGAACATTCGGCAGTGGCCTCAAAAAAGGGATAATCCTTCAACTGGAGTGTTGATGTTTTCTTGTCACCAGTGTTCACTTGGACCCTGTTTGCTTGGACTGTATTAAGTGTACTGCCAAATTGTATTGCCTCCTGCTCCCGAAAGCCCCAACGCTACACATTTTGAATACATCCCTTATGTAACACACAGATTCAACTCTTTAGCTCAGTGATAGAGAACTCCAAGATTTCAATTAGGCATTGAGATTTGAGAAACTAAACTGTATAAAAGTGCATTAATGGTGGATTATTAAAGGTATAGTTCACCCAAAAATGAAAATTCTGTCATTAATTACTCACCCTTATGTCGTTCCAAACCTGTAAGACCTTCGTTCATCTTTGGAACACAAATTAAGATATTTTTGATGAAACCTGAGAGATTTCTGACCCTCAATAGACAGCAACGCAACTGACACGTTCAAGACCCAGAAAGGTCGTAAGGACATCGTTGAAATAGTCCATGTAACATTAGTGGTTCAACCTTAATTTTATGAAGCTACAAGAATACTTTTTACGCGCAAAGAAAAGAAAAACTAAGACTTTATTCAACAAATTCTTCTCTTCCTTGTCAGTCTTGAATGCACGTTCATGAGCATGTGAGTGGTGCTGCTGACGCAGGAGCTGGCATTCTGACGTAGAATGTCTATCTCTCTTAGTTCATAATCTGTATATTCTGGTTTGAATAAGTAAGGCTGAGCAAAAAAATTGCAAGTCATCCTCCCTGTCGAAATGCACGTTAATGAGCATGTGAGTGATGCTGCTGACGCAGGAGCTGGCGTTCTGACGTAGAATGTCTATCTCTCTTAGTTCATAATCTGTATATTCTGGTTTGAATAAATAAGGCTGAGCAAAAAAAATGCAAGTCATCCTCTCTGTCGAAATCTTCA
The DNA here is from genome assembly GCA_039654775.1 of Spinibarbus caldwelli. Taxonomy (NCBI): domain Eukaryota; kingdom Metazoa; phylum Chordata; class Actinopteri; order Cypriniformes; family Cyprinidae; genus Spinibarbus; species Spinibarbus caldwelli. Next base: position 12,876,414 of record CM077261.1, on the reverse strand, counting down.
AACATGTTTACAAAGACTGTTTTACATACAGCGTGCATCGTCTTCTGCTTGTAAAAAAGGCACAGCACATCTGGGTTGTATGTCAGAACGCCGGCTTTTGCGTCAGCAGCACCACACGTATGTGTCATGGTCAGGGTTGCCAGGTTTTTGCAACAAAACCCGCCCAATTGCTACTCAAAACTAGCCCAATTGCGTTTTGAGTGGGGTCCCCCGGTAAAAACTGCATTCCGGGGGGTAAAATACACGTTTTTGGGCGGGTTCCCCTGGTACAATTTGTATTCCAGGGGAAAAATATCATGTTATTGGGATTGCTTCAACCCACAGACATGAAAAACAAGTCACGGAAAGTGTTAAAGTCGCCAAATTTCATGGGAAAATCGGACTTGGCAACACTGGTCATGGTGCTCTCATGAACGCGTGTGGAAGACTAACACGGAAGAGAATAAATTGTTGAATAAAGTCATTATTTTTGTTTTCTTTGCGCACAAAAAGTATTTGAACCACTGATGTCACATGGACTATTTCAATGATGTCCTTACTACCTTTCTGGGTCTTGAAGGTGTCAGTTGCGTTGCTGTCTATGGAGGGTCAGCAATCTCTCAGGTTTCATCAAAAATATCTTCATTTGTGTTCTGAAGATAAATGAAAGTCTTACAGGTTTGGAACGACATGAGGGTGAGTAATTAATGACAGAATTTTCATTTTTGGGTGAACTATCCCTTTAATAATCCCCCATAATGCACTTTTATACATTTTAGTTTCTCACTTCTCAATGCCTAATTGAAATCTAAGGCACATCCAATTTTTCAGTCTATGTTCAATTTTAAGTTGCCAGTGATCACATCAGCTTAAGTTGCCAAAACAATAAACAAGACATTTTAAAGAGGACAACCATTTTATTATGTCTCTGGATTACCAGTGAGCCATTAAGGATTTGTGCAACAGTCCAAACAGTTTAACCCTTTACAGCAGTGGTTCTCAACCAGTGAATAACTTAAAATGGTTGAAAATAGTTTCAATTTAAACTTTATATTAAAGGTGTGGTTTCTAGACCGGGAAGAGTCATGTAAATTGTTACAATCAAACAACTATATTGTATATACATTTTTCTATTTATGCCAAGCTTTGATATATTTTATCAGGTAAAACCTGTGAGTTAAAATTTATAATAAACTGTATATTGTTGTGTACAATGGGAACCTTGGAGTCAAAAGGTTGAGAACCACTGCTTTACAGTATTCTAATTATACTAATCTGAAAACTGCATGACATGATGTAAAATGTATATATGTTTAATTCAAAAGATGACAGTATGCCAGATGCAGACTTATCAAGTACTCTTAAGCACTGCATATCAAAAGACAGAACAGGAACATAAAGGTCCAAACTAACTGATGCAACATTAGACTAACATTAAGTATTAATCATAAATAATATCCCAGCATAAAGTCTAAAGAAAAATACCATCTCATGGACATCCAGAATATGAAGTCCATTTAAACTGTTTAAGGCAGTTAAAAAAGTAAAATGCTGTAGTTTATACAAGTATGATTATGTATATGGAAAGTTGGAGGTTTGTTCAGGGTCATTAAAGTAAACACAAAAGGTATAAACCCAATGGATAAAATGTGGAATGCAACTGAGCAGCGGAAACACAAATCCAACGCAAGACCCTCATCATAAATACTGTATTAGCATAGCATTAAAACAATATAACCTTTCAGATACAATATGATAAATCTAAAAACTCTGCAGTTCCCATGGAAAGACCACTATGCCCAAGAAACACCACAATCACAGCGCTGAAGTATGTTGTATTTCATGTAACACCATCTTTACCCCTGATCCCCATTAAAGCTGCTGGATTCAAGAATAAATCTCTTGTCTCAAGTGAAAGCAACGTTTTTGAGACATAAAATGAAGTGCAGATGTCCTTAAGAAGCTGATGTCTGAAAGTAAAATGGAGGAAAAGATAATGGTGAATGTCAGAACTACATCAAAACATCACAGACAGAACACTTAGGTGGATGTGACCTATTACAAGAAAACTTCTGAGAAAGTTAAAACATTAACAGCACTACCAAACAGGAAATGGCATTTACAATAACTCAGGCTTGTTGCTCCTGGCTATGGATTTTAGACTGAATGGCAAAAATGATAGTGCTCAGTACCAAACAGTGGTAGAGTGACGCTGACTCGGTTTAGATCTCAGTGGTGAGGGGACCGCCGCTCTGGATGATCCTCATGATAGACTGAACCACTTCTGAAGTAGTGCCCTGACCCCCAATGTCAACTGTGTGCAACTGCAACAGGAAACAATACAAAAAACATTACAACATGCTTAGACATATGACAGAACATCAACTGAGCAACAAACATTTTGCCATTACAGGAATAAAGTACACTTTTTAAATATATTGAAATAGAAAAGAGTTATTTTGTATCAATTTATGTATTAAATCTTACTAACCTCAAACTTTTGAATGCTAGTGGATATATTATGATGTATACAGTGTTATAAATTGACACATTACTATAAAGAGATCTTTTATGCACCAATCCAAAGAATGCTGAGAATGTCTGAGTCTTAGTGGAACCTTGATGAGCAGGTATTCACACTCAACAAAATTCTTATTTGCTGAAGCCAGCTGTGATCTAAAACCTGCTTTACAAGAAGTGCTAGATCATCCCTAAAATGTGGACAGGTAGGTTAATAAGTTAGAGAGTGTGGGTGTGACTGACCCTGGTCTCATTCATGGTGGTGAGAATCGCACCTCGGATCATGTTGGCATAGTCATGAAGTCTGAAGAGGAAGAGAAGAAGCCACTGCTTATAAAAAAAAACATCCTAAGCAATGCACTACAGAATACTATAGAAAATGCTGTCAGTGCATATTTAGCTGATTTTATACAATAGCGGAATTCTGGCTGTTCATTATGTTAGAGATGTAAGAGCAGACAAACAACCAGAAAGGCAAAAATAAGCAAAATTACCTTCATTAGAGATGACACTTATAAAATAACACCACTTACTTGAGATGATCTAACATGAGGCAGCTGGCAAGCAGCATGGCAGTGGGGTTGGCGATGTTCCTGTTGGCAATACTCTTTCCTGTATTCCTTGTGGCCTGTTATAACAAATTTAATGCTAGTCATTCAAATTTCATTTGAAATTTACATTTTAATTTCAGTGACATGAAAATGTATCTTATAATACAAGCACATAATAAAATCTGGATTGGGAATATTAATCAGTCTGGATTAAGTACGTTCACACTGAAAAGTACACTGCTGTTCAAAAGTTTGGGGCTAAAGTTTTTTGGTTACACTTTATTTTAAGGTGTCTTTGTTACAGTGTAATTATACATTTACGTACTGAGTAATATTAATTAACTACATGTACTTACTATATGGTTAGGGTTAGGGTTAGGATTAGGTTTTGGGTTACTTGCATGTAACTATGCATTATTAATTGTTATTATAATAGTACATGTAATGTGTAACAAGGACACCTTAAAATAAAGTGTTACCGTTTTTTTTTTTAATGTTTTTGAAAGAAGTCTCTTTTGTCCACCAAGGCTGCATTTATTTGATCAAAACATAATAAGAGCAGATATATTGTGAAATATTATAATTTAAAATAAAATCATTTTGTAAAGTATATTTAAAAAAGTAATTAATTCCTATGATTAAGCTGAATTTTCAGCATCATTACTCCAGTCTTCAGTGTCACATGATCCTTCAGAAATCATTCTGATATTATAATTTTGTGCTTAAGAAATATTTCTTATTATTATCAAAGTTGAAAACAGTTGTGCTGCTTAATATTTTATGGTAACCATGATACATTTTTTTTTTTTTATGAATAGGAAGACCAAAAGAACAGCATTCTTTTATAACATCATAAATGTCTTAACTGTCACCACTGATCAATTTAATGCTAAATAAATGTATTAATGAAAAAAAATCTTACTGACCCTAAATTTTTGAACGGTAGTGTAGTATGCTAGCCATATTAAGCTCATAGAGGCATCCGTTCTTAAAGCTGTTGTTTTGCATAGCTGGTTACAATTTGTATTATTCACACTGTGGCCAAACTAATAAAACTCTAAAAATGTAGGAATTATTATGAGGGGACGTTTAAGCAAGTGAGGATTGTGCTAATCGCCTCTGTCTTTTCCTTCAGACCAACCGTTTCAAACACAGCATAGTCTCGCCCATAGTTGGCACCAGGCACCAGACCGGGTCCACCCACCAGCCCCGCGCACACATTGCTGACCACATTCCCATAGAGGTTAGGCATCAACATGACATCAAACTGGTTGGGCTTGGAAACAAGCTAAAAGAAAGAACATAACCACTGTAAATAATAGTATTGAGCTTTTTTTACTTTCTCATAACACATCAAAACTGTCGGCGTGATTTATTTGATTATTTGTGCATTAGTACCTGCATGGTGGTGTTGTCTACAATCATGCTATCAAACTCAATGTCTGGGTACCCAGAGGCCACCTCCTTACAGCACTGCAAGAACAGCCCATCCCCCAGTTTCCTGTTAGGAGAAAAGAGTGACATTCTCTGCTGTGATACAGCTCTGAATTAATAGTACAGATGACAAGCGGTAGACTAACTAACATGATGTTAGCCTTGTGGACAGCCGTGACCCTGCGGCGACCTTTCTCTCGGGCCAGTCTGAAGGCATAGTCAGCGATGCGGAGAGAGTTGTTCCGTGTGATGATTTTTAGACACTCTACAACTCCTGATACACTCTGAAACACACAGGAAATTATGATTATTTATTCTAGGGTGTAAAAAAAAAAAAGATATAAAATGGATTGGATTTTACACATGAATGGGGGACACAGAAAGTCTCATCCATAGAGATATATGAACAAATAGTGAAATTTGTGTAATTTAAAACAGTAAATACTATACAATAATCATATAAAATATATAATATATCTTTATATAGTATAGCTTGCCCTAAATTACATTAAAAATATTTTATATATTTTATTTGTCCATGATAAACAAATATTCAAAACGATTAACATGTTTTATATTACACAACCATTCAACAGCTTGGGGTCAGTCAAGTTTTTTTTTTTTTCCTTCAGCAAGATGCATTCAATTGATCAAAAGTAACAGTAAAGACATTCATTTATATTACAAAATATTTATATTTTATAGTTTCTTGAGCAGCAAATCAGCATATGGAAATTATTTCTGAAGGATCATGTGACACTGAAAACTGGAGCAATGGCTGCCATCAAAAAAACCAGACCCCAAACCTTTGAAAGATAGTGTATTGTTTGTATGTCTAATAGAATAATACATTTTAATATCTTCATTGATGAATTCACACATACATGTCAACACCCTGTATATTAGAGAAAACGTTCCAAAAACAGGTGAAGTGTGGGTGCAGAAAAATACTGACCTCATGCTCCAGACTGCTGTACTCGCCCTCTGTATTTTCTCTAATTATGATGATGTCGATGTTTTTGTGGCGCGTCTGGACTCCAGGAAGTGACTGGCAGTGCATCACATTGGCGTACAGATCCAGACTCGTGCTGAGAGAGAGAGAGCGAGAGTGACAGCTGTGCTGAGAGCAAACGGAGGTGAATTGGTCTAGACACACAGTCATGGGCAGGAGGCCAAATCTGAGGCTCATCAAACTCAAACTGAGGGGCCCAACAACTTTTTACAACTTTCATATACAGCAGCATAAACATCTGATGGGGCTGGTGTAAACAGATTAATTGTGTAATCATTAACTGTCTTACCGTAGAAGATTGTTCCGTGACTTGTGGTTAGGGGGCATTGTGTGGTTAGTCTCAATGTTACCTAGAAAAAATAGATGAAAATGAAAACCACTTCTGTTATCTAAAATCTCGCTAAGGACAGAGAAACGAAAATAGCTTGTAAATTACTAGCTGGATGTACAGACCCTTAAGAGCTACTCCATTGCGGCGAATAGCCATAATGGCATTATTGATGTCGTCCTCACTGGTTGATGCAGAATTTACATGCACCACCTCAAAATCCACAGGAACACAGCTGAACCTATGATTCAACAGGAAAATCTTAATGTGGCAATACATTATTATCAGCCACTATTTATTGTGTCAAGTATTGATTTGACAAACCTGAAGAGCTCTCGCACATGGTTAAGCAGTTCTGGTCCAATCCCATCTCCAGGAATCAATGTTACAGTATGCCGGCCTCCATACTTGGCAGGAGGAGGCTGCAAGTATACATAATGAATAAACATTCAGTGGACATATTACATGTGCATGATAATTATGATAATTATGTTTACTTTTATGTTACTCCATACTTACTATGATTCCTCCCTTCAAGACAGAGGAGGGCCAGATGTGAAAAAAAAAATAAAAATCAGTTAATGAATTCATTTAAAGGAATTCATTCCTTAAGCTCACATAAGACACTTTTTTTCTAATCAATAGTACAATAGGATAGATAGATAGATAGATAGATAGATAGATAGATAGATAGATAGATAGATAGATAGATAGATAGATAGTACTAGCTGCCAGGTAAAGACAACAACCCACTGTGTATGTAGGTTTTCCTCTTTGACTGTTGACTGCTGCGCCAAAGACCTACAAAAAAAAAAAAAAAAAAAAAAAAAAAAAAAAACAGACCCATTAAGCATTAAATGTTAAAGCACGGCTGTGTTTCAAAACCTAGCGCGCTGCCTACTTAGACAGCAGCATCTGATGACTACAATGCCAACTAGGTTGGAAGCTCACTACGTTTTGAAACACTGCCAATCGCTGAAATCATCCATGTCAGTCGCATTTGCATTGATTAAACTTCGCACTATAATTTTAAATATAAATAAACAAATACGTAAGTAAATTGTTTGAGCTTAAATATGAGTATAATGCGGACTAACAATAAACTGCTGTTTAGCGAGCTCTGACCTTGTCTTGCTGAAATGTCACGCTAATTTGCCGCGCTGATAAACAGTCTCGTATTATTATTTACAAGGTTTCTCTGGTCATATTGTGTAAATAAAATGCCTTGCCTTTGCTGTATTTCCCAACTGCCTTCCCAAGATTGGTTTTAAAGCTTTAGTAAGAGTGGCCATCATAACAGTAGCATGCGTGTGCGTTATATTCCGGATTAAACACCGACCGGTGGAGAAAGGTTCCGGACTAGGTTCTTTCAAATAAGACTTTTAAATTACTTTAAAGATTTAATTAATTACTTTGCCACTGACAAAATTACACTCATAAAGATTTGTTATTGTACATTTAAATACGGCGTTCTGCTAGAATGTCTCAAATCTACATTATTAAAGAATGTCTAGTACTGCACACCTATTTTACTTACATATTCTCTATTTATATAAATAACCATATTTGCATGGATCATTTGTAATTTGCATTTAAGATAAATAAACATTTGGAGCATAAGAGGTGATATTTGCATATTGGGTGCGCACGAGAACCACGTGCTCATAATTTGCACGCAAAACCGGAAGAGTGTCATCGGGATTGGTGTTTTGGAAACAGACGTACGTTTTTGGTGGACACGGAACGAGAGTATTTCGTTATTCCGTTATAATTGTTGCCGACTAAATCAGTCGACACTGTTTTTAAGATGAACGTGCTGCGTTGAACGCGAGTAAGTTAGTCCTGACAGAGTCAAAGCACAAGGGGGAATCTCTTTCACAAACCTGCTGCACAGGGTCACTGCAGATTTCAGGTTGGACGGTATTTTTATTTTTAATACATATGTGTAACGTGTTTTTGGATTCCATGATTGCGATCCGATTTCAAAATAGTTTGCTTGTTTAAATGAGCAGACTGTAGTATGAATCTGGTGTCTAGGTGTCAATTCCAGGGAGGTTTGCTTCGCAACTGATCTAGTGTTATATAAGTGGGGAATGTTTAAAACAGTATATGTTTAAATATGTTAGCCATTAAACGTCCAGCAAGCCATTACAATCATAATATTAGGTAGAAATTGGCGTCAGACTTGCTCAAAAGTATGTATGAACTTGGGTTAAGCTGCATTTCCTGAATTACAGGCTACTCAGTCTAGTTTTTAACAATTTCCCTCCCGGGTTTAATTTGGAAACGTATGCTTTGTTCATGATTAACTTTATCATTAATGTTGCTGCTTTATAAACTTAATGTTCTCACTTACTCCAAACAGATTCTTATCACAGTGGCTATTTGCTGACCGGATTTTGACATCTGTCTACCATGAGGTTTGCAGGTCTGTGCATTTCCATGCTTCTCATGTACTAGTGAAGTTTCCTCTCACAATGGCATTCAAATGCTTTTCCCTTCCTTTGTATTCCCCAGTGGCACTGCGCGCTGTTGCTTTGGTTCTTCTGTTGGGCTTTACCTGGCTTCTAGCAAATTCTATGCTAGGAGGAGATGGGAATTCCTTGATACGGATGCTATTTAGTGGTAAGGATGTATTGGTGGTTGACAGCTATAGGTTTTTTAATGGCCGATGCCAATGCCGTTATCTTATACCAGTGTTACTTTAGTATCATTCAGATACTAATAAAGTTTTTAATAATATTGTAGATACTTCTAGATTTTTCATTTTCATTCAGATTAAAGTTTCAATAAATCACTTTTGTGTTTAGGTTTTTTTTTTTTTTTATTATTATTTTTTTTTTTTTTTGTAATTTTTAGTAGGAACCAAAAGAACAATAATATGTACGTGCTGTGACAAGTCCTGGTTAGTCTTAACACAGTACATGTAGCAAGGTTTTTTTTTTTTTTAATAAATAGTGTTAGTGCTAGTGTTAGAGGGTCAAGGTTCTTTTTAATAAATAAAAAAAGTAGGATGTGGTAGAGAGTGCTATCATGTTTGTGTGTGTGTGTGTGTATATATATATATATATATATATATATAGAAAACAGTTCTTTTAAATTAATAATATTTTACAAAATTACTGTTTTACTGTCTTTTTGATCAGACAAATGCAGCCTTGCAAATATTTTAAAAATCAAGATGATTCCAAAGTTTTTGACCAGTAGTGTGTGTATGTATGTGTGTATATATATATATATATATATATATATATATATATATATATATATATATATATATAATAGTTTAAAGATAGTAAGTGACACAAACATAATAATTGCTGCAATAAAATATGTATTACATTATATCAGCCAAAAAAAATGGCAAATATCGACCATGGTGATATATTGGTCAACCACTAGATTAGTGGTCGACCGATATATCGCCAAGGCCGATATATCGACCGATATTTGGAATTTTTTAAAATATCAGCATCAGCCGATAAGTTTTTCTGTTTGGCCAATGCGTTCGAGGCGGGACTTTTATTTTGACTGCGCTGAGAATGGCAGCGCCTGAGAACACAGCTCTCACATTCTCCCTCTTGTTTACTGTTGTCGTTAACAGTTCTGTCTAATAGTCCTTTATCACAGTCCATGTGTCGTCACATCCGGCTCCGATTAGTAGCGTAAAGTAGGGGTGTACGATACTGCAAATTTTGGTATCGATCCGATACCAAGTAAATACAGGGCCAGTATCGCCGATACTGATACCGATACTTTTTCCTTTTTAATAACATACATTTAAATGTCCAATTACACTTTGAAAATTAACAATAACTTATGCTGATATGACTAAAATATTATGTTCACCTTAAAGCTATGTGGATATTATTTACCTTTCTGAAAGGAGTTTGCAAGCAGAGGAGCCCAGAATTTGAAAGCAATGCGTAAAGTTTTGTGTTAAGCATTTTCCTCCCATAGCCTAGAAAAGAGTTATAAAGAAAAAAAAAACTTAACGTGGCCTAATGCATTAAGAAAGTAATATTGAAAGGCCAACTCAGTATACTGATGATGCAAACTATACACAGGCAAGCAGCCCAGGATATGAACGCAAAGTGCATGCATGTTAAGTGTTTTCCTCTGATAGAAAACCTTTATAAAGAAAAAAAAAATTAACGTGGCTTAATGGTTGAAGACAGTAATACTATATAAAAAGGCCAAATTCTGTAAATTTAATGGGTCTGGCTTTCCATCTCATCCGCTTCCAGCAATTTTTAACTGTACAAAACAGCTCGTTTTGCTGCTTGCTTGGTATTGCAAACTGGTGTTTCTTACCATATTATTTGAATCTATTGTCTTAATTATAAACACACATGGTGGATAGCACAAATAATTTTACCATTTATTTTTCTCATGATTTCCCTACCGTGCCTAATGAAGTGGAAGTCTCGCACATTCAGTTTATGAGCAAAGCTTACTTCCAAAACTTGAAAAAGGTGAATAAGTTTGGTGTTGTTGCCACAGTAGCGAATTTCTACCTTTCCATCTCTCGCTGTAGCCAATAATATCCGCTTGCGCTTGGAGCTGCTGAGTCACATAATGGCATAACAACAAAACACTAAAGCAGGGGAGGAGCAGTAATGTTTGCATACAAGACGCGAAAAGAGCGGTATAAACACACAGACATGTATATTCTTTGTTGAATGTATTAAGCAATATATTAAGTGTGGAGAAGAGAAAATTAACCCAAAGTATCGATCTAATCAGGCTAGTGTCGATCCGATACCGTTACCAACGTTGGTATCGATACTATTGATATTAGGATCAATCCGGCCACCCCTAGCGTAAAGGAATTTCCACCTGCTTTATTGTCAATGGACAGACGCCAGTTTTGTGAAGAAAATTAAACTAATTTAGTTCAGTTGAACATTAACGCAATAAACGTCAATGTTAAAACTGCGTATTTATACCGATTCCATACCATCTATCATGTCATCCTTCATTTTAATATGTAACATTAGTCTATCTGAGCGATGCGACTGTCAGCGCTGCCAGTCAGATTAATGAAGAGCACACAGCTCAAGTTACTGCCAGAGGAATACTCGGACTGATTTAATTTGATTTTTTTAATATTATTTTGTTTGTTTATTTATTTATTTTTATTTATTTATTTATTTATTCATTTATTTTGCATTATTGTGATTAACCTCCCGTTCTTGTTCACAGTATAATGATATTAAATCGCTGCACGCAATCACGGAGAATAACTCGTTTAAGATGATCAAACTTATTTTTAATCTTCATCTATGGGCTAGAAATATTTCTTTATTTGAACAACTTTAATTTGATGCAGTTATAGAGGATTGCATCATAAAATCAGCGCGTGAAAAAAATGTGAGTATTATGTTTAATACAAGTTTGCCCTAAACCTTTCATTTGATCCTTCTATACAGCCATTAGTCATAATTAATGTTTTAAGCTTGGCTAATTCTAATGCTTATTAATGTTATATGCTTTGTATAGTTTTCTCGCTGTTCTGTAATGAAATAAGGTCATCAGACTGTGAAGAATTGCCTATACACATACAGTATGGCTCGCGCGCTCCTGTTTCAGTCACGAAATCCGCATTGGGATATCGTGACAACATATTCCTTGGTTTCATAATGCTCAATTTATTGTTGTAAACTGAGATTGGTGTCTTTAGAAGACGTATATGTGCTGAATTCTACATAAATAATCCACAACAATGCCGTGCTATGGGCACAGCCATTGATAGAGGCTGCAGCGGAAGTTCTTTTACGCTACTATTTGAATCTTCCGCTTTTCGAACGTGGAAGTGTGATAAAGTCCTATACCAGGGGTGTCAAACTCAGTTCCTGGAGGGCCGGAGCCCTGCAGAGTTTAGATGCAACCCTAATTAAACACACCTGATCTAGCTAATCAAGTCCTTCAGGCTTATTTGAAAAAGTACATGGTTTGTGTGTTGGAGCAGGGATGGAACAACACTCTGCAGGGCTGCGGCCCTCCAGGAACTGAGTTTGACACCCCTGGCCTGTACGGATAGAAGTCTGTCTAATGATCAGATAGAACTGTTAAACAAAGGAATTAAATGTGTGCAACAAGTATTATAATGATTGCTTTTATATTATTTGTAGTAGAAAGGCAAACATTATAATACTTACTTGTTTTCTGTTAGCATTCAGCAAATATGCATTTATATCATTTAAACAAATCTTTGAGTGACTAATGAATATTTTATTTCACAAGCCTTGCAAGCTTTGTCAGATCCAGCTTTGAGATCTTGTGAAGTGTGCATTTTTAACCTGCATGATCGTGTGTGCTCTGCGTGACAGTCGGTCCGTGCGAACTGAATGCGGACAGGAGGAGAGTTCAGCTTCACTGGAGACGCGCGATCGACAAACTTTAAACTCGTGATTTCAAATTATGCTGCGTTTTATGCATTTGCCCACTGTTATATTCATGTCATTTTCACTGTGTGCTGTATGTAAAATGAGTGTTATCTTGGCTTTATTTGAAAAAATATGATTCCCAATGCACACAAACTTCCCAGAATACAGAGTGCCCTGTTGGTTACAGTGTTTACTTCCTTTTAAATTATATTTTTATTAAATAATTATTTATTTGTGAAAAATACTTTGTCATCTAAAGCGTAAGTATGTTTATTTTACACATTTATTTTTAAATCCATTTTCAAATGATTTCAAATTTCTTAAATATTAATTAAAATAAATAAAATTATATCGGCCATCGACCACCCTGCTTTCCAAGATATCTGCATCGGCTGTCAAAAAACCAATATCGGTCGACCACTACACTAGATTATATAACATAATATCAATCTCAGTGGCTTAATGGTCATTCACAATGTTTTATCATTCATAGGTGGACAAGAAGAGCCCACTCCAGGTAAAATGACTTCTTAAATTAAAACGTGCACTTGTACATTTTCACAAGAAACATTTAAGCAGTCTAATCGTTCAATGCAATAACCTGCTCTCCTGCAGAACCTCGACCACGCAAGTATAAATGTGGCCTCTCTGCACCGTGTCCCCCCAAACATCTCGCGTTCCGGCTGACCTCTGGTGCTGCCAATGTCATCGGCCCCAAAATCTGTCTGGAGGATAAAATGCAAGTCGCCTGACCTTTTTGCTGCTGCTTAGTCGCTGTTTGTCTTTTTAATGAGTTTGCATGAGCTTCCTCCCTATTTCTTCTTCTGCCTCCACTGGTATTCATCATATTGTCTTTGTTTTTCTCATGGCCATCACTACCAGACTCATAATCTTATTGGGGAATGTGATGCAAGTAGGCGATGGTTTCTTTTTCCAAGGCTATCCTTTGTTCATATTCATAATCCATTTTCTGACCCTTCCTTAATTTCTGCCATAGAATTAAATGCCTTTCTAATAAAATTGTTGTTTTAAGATGCTTATTGACTTCTGTTTGTGTTCTTACAGTCTTGTCAGCAGTGCTAAAAACAATGTTGGCAGAGGGCTCAATATTGCCTTAGTAAATGGTAAATCTCTCATTCTTTTATGCTGATATATTTTTGTATGTTTTATATATGCATTGTTGATGACAATTCAATTTCCATTTCTCAGGGGTTAATGGAGATGTTTTGGAAATAAAAGCATTTGATATGTGGGCAGGAGGTAAGCTGACCTTTAGAGTGATGTATTACTTTGGTTAGGTCGCTGTTTTCTCAGATAATAAATTGAGTGTTCTCTTTCTCTCCACCACAGAGGTTTCAGAGCTGCTGAAATTTCTTCGTCCTCTCCATGAAGGAACGCTAGTATTTGTTGCTTCTTTTGATGACCCGGCCACCAAGTAAGAGTCGATTTCTGCACTCTACTTTAAAACCCAGATTACCATTGTTGTGTGATTTAATCGCTCCTGTATCGAGAGCATATCGGTCTTTTTCTCCATTGTTCCTTGAATTTACTTTTTATTAAACCACAGGTTAAATGATGAGGCTCGACGGCTGTTTGAGGAGCTGGGGAGCACAGCAGCGAAAGAACTGAGCTTCAGGGATAGCTGGGTTTTTGTTGGAGCCAAAGGAATAGAAAATAAGAGCCCATTTGAACAGGTAGGATTTATGGAAATTTTTTGTTTGCAAGCTCAGTTCAATTTTAGTAGAGTCAAAAACTTACATACAGCACCTTTAAAGACAAACTATGTGCAAATTCATCAGTCAACATTTTGATAAGAATGTTTCAAAAATGTTTCAAAACAGCCTGTTTCCTATCGTCACAAACATGTATCCAGTCCGATCAAATTGTGTGGCTGGTATTTTCATGTCATTAGCATATCAAGGGAACATGGTTTGTGTAACATTAGCAACACATTATTAGCTGTTTGGTAACATAGTCAAGCCTAAGGCAAGATACATAAAATGCATTGCCATTCTGATACATTGCCTTGTAGATAGCCCTGTATAATTCTTCAGAATCCATTTCTGTTTCAAACATGGCTGAATTAATCCAATATTGACAAATGCCATTGTGTAACGTTTACTATTTCAGTTAACCAAGTGAAAATGGAGCAGGTAATCTGAAGTAATGTGATTGAGTGGAGGTGGAAACTAATTTGCATATTTATGTTTCCATGTATACCAAATCAGATAAAGGTGTAGAGGTAAATTCAAGCCATTTCAAGGCAAGATGAAATTATTTTCATGGGAAAAGTGTTTAAATATGTAATTTTGATTATCAAAGATTAGTCTTAAGGGATAAATGTAACTACTCATACTGAGCTTTATAACATCAGAACCTTTCTGTCTGAATATGGTTTTACCTTCCAACCTCCACCTGAGACCATCATGACCTTCATGAAATAGACCAAAATGCCCCTTTTTTTCTGTGATTGAACCTAAACCCTAATCAAAGCCGTTTGTTAAAAATAAATTGTAAAAAAAAACATAAGCTCTTGTCTCTTCCCTGTAATTTTCTGAATGTTTTACTTTCGTTTAAGCTTGGTCTTGAAACTTGGCACGGCTTACTGGCATGCTTTGCTCTTGTATAATAAATAGCTTCTAATATTTCTCATTTGCAAGTCGCTTAGGATTAAAACGTCTTGCTAAATGTTTTAATCAATTAATTGCTGTGTTTCTTTAAAGCAAAAATTGCAGATATAAAGCCTTGTAGTGTCTCACTTCATTCTAGCTCATGTACAATTAATATCCAGCCAATTTGTGCACATTTGAGAGCATTGAGAACCTTTTACTGCAAATAGAGCTGTTCATTGATGTTTGAGAAAGCTTGTCTGAATGAACAACAGTAAAAAGTGGGGGCAGAGTTTAGCTATTGGTGCATTTTGAAGGGTTAATAATTTAGTTTTGGATTCTTAAAGCAGCTCAAGACTTTTTTCTCTTTCTTTCAGCGAATGAAGAACAGTAAAAGCAGTAATAAATATGAAGGCTGGCCTGAGTCACTGGAGATGGATGGCTGCATTCCTCTGCGTGCTCCTTTAGAAACTTAAGGCCTCATGGGTGCTTTGAACGGTATGAACACTTCAAACACAAGGATCAAGGAGCACTACGTACAAGTAAAACTCAGCTGCCTAAAGATTTTACTCATTGGATGGTTCAAAGTGGATTTTCCTTGTAGAGCCGTCTGCTTCTTTTCAAGGCGAAGAAACAAACTAAAATGAAAATATAACTGGAAGTCGTCTGGTCCGGTGGAATTAGAATTGTTGTGACAAAGAAGAATTGTTTTTATGAAGAAAAAAAAAATACTGGCACATTAAATATTTTTTAACAATATTTAAATACTGTTTAGAATGTGTGAAGTTGATACTGTATAAAATCTGTGCCTAGCAGTTCTGAAGGATGCCATTAATATGCATTTACATTCAAAGACAGATTATTATATATACACATTAAAGAATGTCAGAGAGTCCATTAAAAATTGTCACCTATTTTTAATCCATGCTTGTAATAAGATCCGTTTCATAAGACTCAGTTAAGTTGCACCAATCTTCTTCCTTCCATGTGTAGTTTTTGTTCTTTGTAAAATGATGCACTGATGAAATGCACTGCATAGACAGCCTTTGTTAGGAATCAACCCAAACATAAAGGTTATTCGTGTAGTTTTATTTAGGACAGCCTTTTGTCAGAAGGATTACGTTCATCTTATCTCATAATAAACTCTCTCAGATGTTTATCCCCTCGTGTTTCACCAGCGTATCTGTTGGTTGCTGGAAACTCCCTATTTTTGTATCCACCGAAACGCAATGTGATTTTGGCGAATGATGTACTTTGTTCCAAAAGGAAGTGATTTTTCTCTGCTTCTTTTACATACTCTCACTTTTCTGTTCATGTGCACAGTAGACCCATTTACAGAAGCTCGTGATCACGTGTGTTGTGAGAGAATTAAAATCTCCTAAACAAGCACCATGGACAGCGGCATTACTGTTCTTATACACTAGATGACAGCAGAGAAAGAAGAATTTGAAATGAAACCTAAAATGGCAGTTTGTGTACGATTATAAAAGTATTTAATATAATAATTTAATTTAGTTTTCTTTTTCTATACTTTTATTAAGTTTTTTTATGTATTGTAATTTGTATTCCTTAAAACTAACTAGTTGGTTATTTGTCTTTAATTACTAAGTAATCCAATAGTGATTATAAGGCTATGTTTTTCTATTTCGATATCTATATACTAGTATACTAGTATAATATACTATACTAGTATTTCTATACTATATTCTATAGTATATCACATAAACTACAGCTCTGGGTTAGATATTAGCCCGCATTCCAGAGATAAATAGTATGTATTCAGTTGATCACTGGTATTATTCCATTCCCAGTATTGCTCATTTCTAGACACTTTTTCAATAGTCTATTCAATTGTTACTGGTGGTAAATTGCAAATCATGCCATAGAATTATATGGGGATCTGTGGTTCACATGTTAACTACACTTCATACTATGAACTTACAGCCTTACAAGAACTTTTGCTAGTTTTATTTGGTACTACTAGCCTATCTATTTATCAATAAATAAATAAATAAAAATGTTAGTAAAGCTCCATAATCAATGCATAAACATGAGTACATTTCAGTCAATATATTGTATTGCCATATATAGTACTATACTATAGTGTAGTCTAGTACTATATTATCACATTGAAAGATTGGGCTGTGTATTAGTTTAGCTGGGTAATTACTTAGCAGACGTACACAAATAAGAAAACATTTGCTGCTTTAGTTATATAATGCCTTTTGATTTATTCATTTATTTTTTTATTGCAAAACTTGTAGAACACATACAGAAACAGGGAACAAAACATGAATATGTTCGAACAAAGAGCAATCATAAAAAACAAGAACAGAAGACAAACATTCTGGATTTGCGTGCGTCAAATTATGGTATTATCTATACATACAAGTACAAAAATAAAATTACATCCTTTTAGAAAAGTTGTCACATAAATTTGGCACTCTTTGTTATTTGTAAGTCTCAGAGATGAAACAAGAGTCCAATTCAACAAGAAAAAGGGGGAAAGATAAAGGTGATTTAAGCCATTTTTGTTTATGAATGAAGAATTTTGCATTCAATATAAGAAAATTAACAACATATTCAGCAGATAAAAGCTTTTGATCTTTGAGGACGAAGGTATGGGTCACATTTGTAAGGTTAGAAACATAGGTGCTTAAGTCAACCCATAATTTGCTGGTAACACCACAATCAAAAAATAAATGGGCAGCAATCTTGTGATTTATACATCACGCAAATTACATTAAATGACGTATTTTCATAATGCCACATGAATTGTCAAGTGATATTGTAGGATAATATCAGAATGCCTAAATCTCATTGTTTAATGATTTACTGGGACAATGCGCGACCTCGCGTGGTCAGACAGAGGCGGCGGCGCGCATAGTTGGAGCACGCGGTACGAGCGCGCGAGCGCGCGTCTCAGTCTGTAACCGAAAAAGGAGAAACGATTGTGCTCGATTGAACTATCACGAACGCCGCAGCGACGGACGTTGCTCTGTAAATTATGTAAAATAGACATGTGAATACGTAGCCGTTACGCTCACCGGCGGAAAGGTGTGCTGATAATCTCTCGGAAAGGAAGAGCAATATGTTTTTTAACAGATGATGTGTCCAGGCGGATTTGCAGGATTTAACGAAGCCGCTCAAACAAGAGAACCAAACGCTCGTCCAAGAAAAGGAGTAAACACCGGCAACCTTACACGACAAATTAAGCTCATATCCAACGAGATGCTGACGAACTGTTGAGTCTATGACATAAATTGGAGAAAGCTAGACCTTTCGACAAGCTGCTTCAGTTTAAATAACGACAGAGGATGCAGCACACCGGTGAGTCACGTTACCGTTGACTGTTGTGCTAAATATTCATTAAGTTAACGTTAGCTCTTGATATTCAGAGGACTTGTCTTTATATATATAAATTGTTCAATAAAAACGCATCTTTAGGTTGCTGTACATGTCTTTCAGACATACAGGAATCCCAGGCAAACATAGCTTAGATGCTAATACAACACGGTGGTGCTGAAATAGATATTGGCAATGGACGAGATAAACAATATAACCGCTTGAACGGTAAAATGAAGGTGTTTCCATCTTTTCTTAGTCTGATTTTTACTTCTGATACCGAGGAGGTTTCTGCTCTTGATATTGTCTTTCATAGTCTTCATCCGTCTTGCTAACCGAGTCAATGTAAATGAAGACTGAATGTGCAGCTGAGACAGGCGTTTGCTCTCTTATCTGTCTGTATTATGTCATATGCTGCCGTTGACAGATTGCCTTATGCTAATTGTCAATTTATCGACTGATGGTGCTTCATTTTGTAAGTTACGACCTAATAGCACACGTCTGTGCATTTTTTTTTTGTGGCTGCCATGTCTTCTGTTGCTATGTGTTTTTAACTCAAGGCACTGGCCACTGTTGGTCAGTGTAGTGGCTAATAGATGGGTGCCAGTGTAATAGCTGACTTTACCTTATCTTTCTTTGGGGCTTTGTTTAATAGTAGCATGATGTAGTAGTAGATTTTATATGGGTCAATGACAAATAAGGACGTCATCAAAGATGATGAAAAAGAGAAATGTTGTTTGAAAATGGTTGATGCCAGTTTCTACAAATGTTTTAATTTATGGACTCTAAAAATGTCAAGTGGTTTAATCAGCAAATGTCAAAACATGGTACTTGCACCTAGAATAAATGTGCCTTTTATTATTTTCATAATAGTTTTTAAAAGTAATTTTTAAAAGTCATGAATTTAGTCAATTATTAAGTGGGTTTCCTTTTTAAAATAAATAAATAAATAAATCTTTAGTGTCACTTTTGAAAACTGTAATAGATTAAAAAATGAATGAAAAAACAAAAAAACAAAAAACGTACTGACCCCAAACTTTTAAACAGTAGTGTATGCAACTTTGTGTATCTCTGCAATGAGGAATAAGCAGTGATTGGTGTAAACTTCAGTGGTTAACTGCCCCATATTCTATGATAGGATAAATCAAGAGAAGCTTACTTTAGGCATAAACCTCAAAAGCACAATAGTAAGCCACTTATTATGTATAATCCACAATTCATCATGGCAAGCTTTGATTAAACCGGTCTCACCTAGATTATATCATAGTCTGAACGAAGAGAAGGCAGTATCTAGTCTCTTTTCTGGTTCAATGTGTACCCTACCCTCTGTGACCATAGTGACACTCACTTTCACATGCTTGACCTAGATTGGACAAAAGTGTTTGTGTGTTGTTCTTGGTGTTACTTAATGGGAAGAGGAGAACAAACTTTATACCTTCAACTCCAGCTGTCACTTTGCTGTAATCTACACCTTGAAATATTACAAGCACCATATTTCATTTAGTAACGTTTATCTTCTTGACACTGTGCTTGGTGCTCTTAGCTGGATCCACTTCCTCAGAGCTTATTTTACTTTAAAAAGAGTGCTCTGTATGTTGAGTTTGGTTTAGAAAGACTTTGAATTTACAGCTGTTATTATTACGAATCATAACACAACCTCCCTTTCCTAGAAATATCTATTTAATAGACTGTGATTCAGAAATGAGTATAGATGTGATTGGTTAAAAAGAAATCAATTGTGACCGCAAATTATCCAGCCTACTTTCATCAGTGCCTAAAGCAAGTGCACAGATCCGCAATGTCAAATTATATGTTTGATGAATTTTGCCTTTAGGAGCAGAATGAAATGACAATGAACAGTTGACCATAGTGAGACCTTTCTTGCACTGCAAACTGACCTTTCCATCTCAGGAGGAACTGGCACTTAACTCGGTTGCAAACTAAGCCGTAAATTATGTAGATACCTCAGTAATCCAAGACAGACACCACATGTCTGAGGGTCCGGTTTGTTGTTTACACGTCCTGATGCTTAAAAAAAAAAAAAGGAACAGTTTGTCCAAAAAAGTTAAAAATCTGATAATTTACTCTCCCTTGACCTGCATAATATCATTCTTCTGCAAAACACAAAAGAAAGTGTTTTGAAGAATGTTTCAACTGGTATTGTCCATACAATGCAAGTCAGTGGGGTTTAAAACAACAATGGAGCCCTTTGATTTTCTTTGTATAGATGAAAAAGTCAGCTAGACATTTATTATATTTATTATATTCTATTGTGTTCAACATGAACACATGAAAGTGAGTAAATTAATTTTCATTTTTGGGTGAACTGTCTCTGGTTCTCAAACTTTTTGACTCCAAGGCCCCCAATTTATTGTTTACCTCTGGTATTTTTGTTGTAATAAAAACAAATAAACACTAAATATGATCACAGTTTAAGGTTGTACTTTATTTTTTAAAGTTAAGATTGTTAATGTAACTAAATATAAATAATTGTAACTAAATGTTGTGACACTCCAAGCCATCTCCGAATACTGGGCCATCATTGGGTGTCTGTAAGCTTAGTTTTTTGCAGTGTGTCCCCCACCGTTGTCACTAGTCGGAACCCCATCGTGTGCTTTTTGGCCAATTCAGCATGTTCAATCTCCGTCGGGCTGTTGGTAAAACAGATCGCTTTGATTTTCTATTCATTCATGTGTGTGTCATGAGGACACACACATGCTTTTCTAATTTTAAGTCGTCTTACCTGAGCATTCCAATACGAATATATTTTCATAACAACAAAGCTGTTTGGAATGAAGAAAGTGATCAAGATATTCAAAATGGTAAGCTAGCACTTGTTTATGGCTTGTATATCTGCAGAGGTTTTTTTAAAAGATTTATTTTTGCCATTTTTGCCTTTCATTGTGAACAGATAGTTTAGAGTTGACAGGAAGCGAATTGGGAGAGAGAGAAGGGGGGCGGGATCGGGAAAGGTCCTCGATTCAAACTCGGGACACCCGTAGCGCAACGATGCCACAAGGCTATCGGCACCGACTTGTTTTCTCTTTTTAAATTGCGAAATAGACTACTGGCATCTGCTGATATAGATAGACAATTCATTTATCTCACAAAACTGTCAAACATACATGCGTAGTTGGCTGTTAGCTATGTTCAAATGCAACTTTTTAGCCAGGCAACAACATATTTTGACACAACTAGCTGTTTGTTGTATGTTTGGTATGCCTTTATTCAATCCCCCCTGGAAGTTTGCTGAGGCCCCCTAGTGGGCCCCGGCTCCCTGGTTGAGAACCACTGCTTTAAGTTTGAACTGAATTGAAGTTGGATTATGATGTCTCTGCATTGTCAACAAAAAGCGCTCTATTTACTTTGCACAATTTGTTTACAATTGAAACAGTATCTGAAACTACAGTTTATCTTTTCTTGTTTTATTTATTGCTTTGGTTGATCTCATCATACTCATATTCTGCTCCACACCTCTTCCACTCCCACATGCCCAAACTTCAGTTGGTTTTGTTGTGGTGGAATTTTGTCTATTGTCACTGCTGTCACTCACACTCACACCAGCCCATATTTTATCACAGGAAAATCTCCCCAACTCTTTTTGTGTGTGTGTGTGTGTGTGTGTGTGTGTGTGTGTGACCCCCTCCTCCTCTATCTTCCTCTCTTGTTCTCATTCACACACATTTTTCCCACCCATTTCAACACAAACCCCCCTCCTTAGCTGTCTCCCCCTCGACTGGCTGTCTAAAACCTTGATGTCCTCTCTCCCTACCCACAATCCTTTCCTGTCCCCCCTCCTCCATTTTATCCACACTTTTTCATCTAGATTCATCATAGCTCAACCCCCAAACCCTTCTGTCTGCCACCTCCCTAAACACACACAGATACACACACGCTACGTTCCCTGGCTCCCTCTTTGTCTGCCTCAGTAAATCAGCAGAGCCTGCTCAGTTCCAGGGGATTAATGTGTGTATGCCAGTGAAGAGAGCAATGAAAAAGGCAGAGAGGACTCGATTTTTGTGTAGCGCCTGTTGTGTTTGGAGTTTCAGAGCTCTGTGGGAGCGGAAAACATAGCGCGTGTGTGAGAGAGAGAGAGTGCTTTAACAACACAGTGCACTGATTAGCTGCACCGTTGTTGAAGAAGAGCTCGGGTATGGCATGATAAAGTGATATCAGCTACTTTTAAGAAGATCCTGTCCAATGTGAGCTGCAGTTGATGCACTTTAAAAGCCTGTCAGACCTTTTAAACCTACCTAGAGAAAGCGTTTGCACATTTCAAAGAGGATTAAATCACAGGCATGGATATTCAAATTAGCGATACATCTGGGTGAGGTTGAACGCCATATGTCATGATCAGTCCCACATGCTCCACTGACAGATGAGAATGTAGAATAACAGATCTGATGTACCAAACTAAACATCCTCAGAAGTGATTGGGCTTGTCATATTCAGGTTTTCCCAAAGCATTGTATGCTAAATTACACAGGCAAGTTAAGGCTACTCTGATTTATCTCTGCCTCCAACTTTGTTGTGTATATGAATTGCTACATAAAAGTCATGCTAAAATATTCAGCTGTGACCTGCCTCAGCTCACAGTGAGACAAGCAGCACTGATTGTGTTTTGGGTTTGTGTGAATGAAGTGCAGAATCAAAACCTTCAAAAGTCTGGGGTCAGCAAGATTATTATTGTTGTTTTTTAATTTATTCAGCAGTGATGCATTAAATCTATCAAAAGTGACAGTAAAGACGTTGCATGTTACAAACGATTTATATTTAAAATAAATGTTGTTATTCTAAAGTTTCTATTTATCAAAGAGAACTGCAGAAAGTGTAACATGGTTTCCACAAAAATATTAAGCAGACAAAGCATCTTAGCATATTAGAATGATTTCTGGAGAATCATCTGACACTGAAGACTGGAGTAATGACTGCTGAAAATTCAGCTTTACCATCACAGGAATGAATTACGTTTTAAAATATTGTATGAAGTATAATAAATACTTAAATAATAAAGTATAAAACATATTGTGAATTACTATTATTAAACTTTAATGTATTTTTCAAATCAAGTGAATGCAGCCTTAAGTATAAGAGACATTTAAAAAATAAATAAAACAATCTTGTTATTCTTTCGAGTGGCATTACCATATTGTCTATGCTCAACTTTTAAAATATAGGATAGTGGACCTGTATCTCAATACATATAAGCAAATTTTTACCCTATAAAATGCTTATCAGTCCATGCCAGTGTTCCCATTTTTGTTCAAAAATTTCAGTGACAGAAATCCATTCAGTTGGCCTATTATTATTATTATTATTATTAGTAGTAGTAGTAGTAGTAGTAGTAGTAGTAGTAGTATTTTAAAATAAGAAACAGCTGACTTGTCAGTTGACTCTTCAGGTGTAGTCATTATTAAATTTCGATCCTGTCTGTCACACAGCATAATTTGAAAGTCAAACCGCTTAATAAAGACAAATACATACTGACTGTGTGAATGTGCTTAACCATATTAAACTCTCTTAAGACAGACAACCATATTCTGCTGATGTTGGAATGAAGCCATAGATGTAATGAAGGAATATCTGATCATGACATGATCTGAATCCTGTGTGTCAAAAATGAGTTTGGGAAAGTGAGAGAGAGTATGAGTGATGTGCCTGATGTACGTGTGTGACGTAATCATTCTGTCCGGTATGTGGTTTTCACGGGAACTCTTTGCTCTGAGGACACAGGCAAATAAGCTTGTGTTTAAAGCAGCACTTCCTCCTCTCATGGGTTGTTGATGTCGTTACTTCATGCCCTTTTATATCTCAACAGTCAGCTCTCTATTAATTTACATTTTATTGCAGTGCAATAGCCCAATTCTAGACTACTGCAACTCCCTTTTTTGTGAATCAAGTGAATCATCAGAACAATCACACGTGAGAAATGAAATCGAAAAGCCTTTCAGTTGTTACACGACATACCATTCATGTCATTATCATTGTGTGAATGGAGGGATTGTGAAGTTTAGCAGGCGTGGTTGATGTCAGCCAGTATAACTAGTCTAATGTGAATGTAGTCTGCTTGATTTTGCACCTCAAATGCCTTCCCTTTGTATATTTAAAGTTTGCATTTGTGTGTGTGGGGGAGAGAGAGAGAGAGACAGACACAATCTATTCTTTCAGTTTGCATTTTACTTTGATCTCATCTGCTGATGGTTTTAGATAAACCAGAGCTGCCAGCTAAACTTGCATTTCAAGATATATTTTCCTCAGGAAATCTATAAGCACAAAAGCAAAATGTAAAGAGACCTTTCAGTGATGTTTCTTGCAAAAACAGAATTGAACTACTTGCACAACAGAAATGTCCTGCTATTTCACCTGTATTTCCATAACAACAAGAATAAATGGTTAACCTGTCTGTGAGATTCAGAGGAGCATCTTTTTCCACCTCTGAATGAGTCATGTTATTATTAGCTTGTTGTTTGTAGCTAACTAACCTGATGGATGTGGCCTGCCAGAAGACAGATGGGCATGACAAGAGGAGAGCTGAAGATAATGATGTCACTAGAGAGAAAAAGAGAGTGATTGAGTTTGTGATAGGAAGCAGAAGTAGGTTTTATGGGTCAAAGGGAGCATTGAATCTTGTGAGAGGCCGTGTCAGGTTTTGCAGTGTCTGAATAGATTCGGAGAACACAACTAGAAGAACAATGAAGATCCACTCACTGTAAACATAAGAAGCTGTAATGCTGAAATACTGCTGGCTACAATTAATAATCTGTTTTGACAGCATCTGATCCCTTACCGATGATCTGTGGTGGTCACTCATGTTCATTCTGTATCCACTCTGCCTCTGAATTATTTAACCCTAAAGGGCCTTTATGCTATCATTCATTATTAATCAATCACAAGCCGCTGTGTTCTTTTAGTTTTTCAATGGCTAATATTTATTGGCACTTTGTAGATTTGTTATGCATCAGGTACCCGTCTTGCTTCTGGACGGCTTAATTAATTACTGGATTAGTCAGTTACTTTCCCCTGTGTTTGAGGGCTCTTGTTTAGAATATAGATGGGCTACTAATCACCTTAATGGATTTATTCATTCTCACAAGTTATTCTAAGTGCCCTTGGCAGTATGCACATTTGAGTAGTTTTTAGTGCCAGATTATGAACAGGCACAGAATTTTTTTTTTTTTTTTCTGTGAAATGCAGACCCAGTTCTATAGAACGGGGGTATTGTTTTGGTTTTAGGCCAACTTTGAAAGTTTTTGATCCATTTCAAATGTTGACTACTATGTTTTAGTCAGTTAGTTAAATAGAAATATATATTTTATTCAGTGTTTTAGTAAGTTTATGTACAAATTAAGAAATAATAGGGGCAGTCATGACCTAATGGTTAGAGAGTCTGACTTGTAACCCAAAGGTTGCAGGTTTGAGTCTCAGGTCTGGCAGGAATTGTAGGTGGGGGG
Source organism: Spinibarbus caldwelli (assembly GCA_039654775.1). NCBI lineage: Eukaryota > Metazoa > Chordata > Actinopteri > Cypriniformes > Cyprinidae > Spinibarbus > Spinibarbus caldwelli. The sequence goes on along the minus strand of CM077261.1, from coordinate 12,850,796 downwards.
AGTGAATGTCGGGCGCTCTCTTCACCCTCAATAACACGACTGAGGTGAGACCCTTGAGCAAGGCACCGAACCCCCCAACTGCTCCCTGGGCGCCACAGCATTGGCCGCCCACTGTTTCGGGATTGTGTTCACGGTGTGTGTGTGTTCACTGCTGTGTGTGTGCACTTGGATGGGTTAAATGCAGAGCACAAATTCCGAGTATGGGTCACCATACTTGGCCACAAATCACCTCCTTTCCTTTCCTTTCCTTTACTTTCGTTATGTTGAACATTTCCACCGCAGTTTTTAATCAAGGTCAAAGAACTATGCTTAAGAACTGTTTTTAAGTCATCCTTCCTATTGAAAAATATACTGTTCAAAAGTTTGGGAGCAGTAAATTATGTATGTTTGTTTGTTTTAAACTAAATTAATACTCCCATTCAACGAGGAGACATTAAATTGATCAAAAGTAACAGCAAAGACATTTATAGTGTTACAAAATATTTCTGTTTAAAGTAATTGCTGTTCTTTTGAACTTTCTATTCATCAAACAATCTGTTGTTTTCTGTTTTCAGCACTGATAATATGAAATGTTTCTTGAGCATCAAATCTGCATATTAGAATGATTTATGAAAGATCATAAAACACCAAAACTGGAGTAATGGCTGCTGAAAATGTAGCTTTGCCATTTTAAAATATATTTAATAGAACAGTTTAACAGTTACTTTAAATTGTAATAATATTTCACAATATTATAGTTTTTTTATATATATAAATATATATACAGACTTCTTTCAGAAACATTAAAAAATTTTTAGAATATATTATATAGTATAATGAAAAATGTGACCCTTAATGCAACTTTGTGTGATATTTGTTTAATGAAGACTGTTAAAATGTTCTTCCTAAATAATGAAACCCTGTGTTTTTCTTCTGTAGGATACACCTGAAAATCCTCCCTCACTGAAGGCCATTCACCTGTGAATCAGTCATCACTCAGCCAGCAACAAGAAACTCTATGTAGGAAATGGAGATAAGGAAAGTACGCAGCAAAAACTGAACTAACCTGCAAATATACTAAAAAAAACAACAACAAAAACAAGCACCCTCTGATACTCCTGTGAACTCGAGGGAACTTGGAAGATAAGAGCTGCAGAAAAGCACAAATAATTCTTGTCTCTGACAGCTGGCAACACTGGAAGGGACGGCTGAGGAACTTCATAATAGGGTGAGAGGGTGATCACAGAGTGAGAGAGACGGGGACTGACAAAGAGCCAGAGTGCAGGAGGGGGCGGTGGCGGCGGAGGAGTGGGAAAGGTCAATCGCCATGGCGACGGACCCAGGAGATCCCACTGCCACGGAGGAGTCCTCTGGAGAGAAACCTGATGGAGAGAGGGAGGAGGAGAGTGACCAGGGGAACAGGGCCGCCCGTGAGAGAGAGAGGATGCACAGCACTCCATCTGACTTCCCCTCCTCCCAGACCCAGGAAAGGAGAGCTTGGGGCGCAGGAGGAGGAGGTGGCGGAGTGGAGGATGGTAAAGAAACAGAGGTGCCGGCCAGACCTCTGACCTTCTTCATGCCCTCCTCCCCGGCAGCCCACGAACCGTGTCGGAAACGGGAGAACAAGCGCTTTTTCCGCAAGAGCGTGGAGATTTGCGAAGAGGACGATGAGGTGGAAGAAACCCCCGGTGCACCTCACAGCGCCCCTCACCTCGAGTTTTGTGCCTCTGACTCTGTTTTTACCAGCGGAGCCCAGCAGTTACCCACCAGTGCCTCGGCTGCCTTGGGTGAGGATGGCACTCACGGCACGCAGGATCCTGATAAGACCGGCCTTACGACGCCCGCTCTGAAGGGGAAGGAGCGAGATAAAGAACAGGAAGAAGAGGCTGAGATGAAGGCCGTCGCCACTTCACCCGGTGGCCGCTTTTTAAAATTTGACATTGAGCTCGGCAGAGGAGCGTTCAAAACCGTTTACAAAGGCCTGGACACGGAAACCTGGGTGGAAGTTGCCTGGTGTGAACTGCAGGTGAGACTTGTTTACCCACAAGTGAGTTACGGTTAGCGTATTAATACAGCTTGATTGGCAAAGGTTTTGACGTTTCATTGCCATAAGGTGGGCCGATAACAGAGATTAGCATTGGTTGCCTTTCTTGGACAGGAATTTGAGTTGTATCATGTTTTTCAGTCTAAGTGCTTTAGCTCTGCTGGTTTGAATTAGGATGCTGTTACTCAGGAGTTTTCCGAGCTTGTTGGTGAAATCTTAGCCTCTTGTGTTTCTCTTCAGGCTGTTACAGTTGAGTGCAGTGAGAACAGTAGAAAAAAAGAGTTTCAAAGTCAGAGCTCAATAGCTTTATAGATTACACAGAGACTATCCGTGGGAGAGAAGGGTCAAGCCTACTCATGGTGCAATGAACTGGACAAACAACAAGGCTCAAAGAGGCTCTCTTGTTGTGCCTTTGCCACTATGGTGAACCTATTGTTGCCAACTGCAGATTGTATTTTCCAAGAAAAGTCGTCACTGAATAATTGGTTTTGCGACTGTTTCATAATGTGGTTGTAAACAGAGGGTCGCGCATATGTAGATGTTGGTGGCGGGACTGCGTTGACCGTGTATCACAACAGACTGTATAACATACAATAGCTTAGCCATCATGCCATCAGAAATATTTCGCTGCCACGTGTCCTTCTAAATCCTCTCATGAAGCAACGTCTTTCAGCTCATGCAAAACAGCCAGCTGAGAGGAAAGCCTGTTGCATTTCAGCACTAAAATGGTGTTCGGTACAAAAATTAACCAATAAGGTCCATTTAAGGAGGTTAATACCAGTTTGTAAGAGGCTTAACGAATCAGATTATTGATTAAAAGGTTGAAGTGGCATGTAAATCATTAGTCTGATCAAGGGAGATTATTTAGGGAATAATCATTTACATGGTTCCACCTTATTCAAATTTCTCAGTGGATGTAGGCTCTTTATTACTAATTCATCCTCTAAACTTCTCTGTGTGCCAAAGGAAGTATTTTTCTACATATTTTCATTACAAAGGGACATTCAGTCTGGAATGTATAATTATTTATTGATCCAGGGGCTTTCAAATATAATTTTTCTTTCCACTATCAATGTTAGATATGAAAGCTTATAAATAAACAGTAGATTTGTGTTTTTTTTTTTTTTGATTTCTTACAATTTAAAATGAGTGGTCAGTAGAACTAAATTATTCTGATTTAAACTCATGAATCAGTAGTATACTATAAAAATTAATATAGAAGATATATATAATGGAAAATATAGAAAATACTATAAAATGAATTTATATATATTTTTATATATAATTATTTAGAAAATATGTAAAAATACAATAAAATTGATAAATATTAATAAATTCAGATATTAATTTTTTTGTTGTATTTATAATAAAATTTTAAAGGTTTTTGTGTTTTGTTTTTTGTTTTTCCCTGAAATTTTCCCTCTAGCGGGCCTTTTGGAGTTTACCAGACCCCATTTCGAAAACTCCTGCATTGATCATTTTACAGCTAAATTTGCCACAGTTCAGACCTAACATACAATTTATAATCCTACAAAAATATTATTAAATCCAGCTATCCAGCAATACACTATTGTTGTTGTTTTCAGGCCAGTCTTGTTATTGGCTTACATCATTGTCTTTTTGTTCATCATGGATAGACTATGTTCCTGCTTCATAATGGCAAATTTGTTGCCAGTAGCAGGCTGGAGGCAGAACAAAAACAAAGAATAACAGCATGTCAGTGTACTTTTATGGTGATTCTACTAATGTGTACAAACAGTGGGCTAATAGGGGTGAATTAGATTTAATTCTGCTGTAGATTTAAAAATGGAAGAAAGATGTTGAAAAGAGGTTATTAACACAGTTCTAAACAAACAACAGAAATACAAGCAAAAGGTATCACAGTGGAATACAGATCTGTGATGCTCAGTATCACAGTAAAAGAGGAACAGTGACAAATGGCAAAACAGTGACTGAATGAGCAATCTGATATTTGTTCTCAGTTCTCTCTCTTTATCATGTGTGGTTTGTTTGGTTGCTTTGTGTTGAAAGGTTGGGAGTCATGTGTTTGGCTTGGAGCTAATCCCACACACACTCAGGGGCCAATTCACTAAAGAGTTGCACCGCTTCAGTTTACAATATTTCAGCATGTGTTTGCTTATCTGATATAATGCTAAAACAATGCGGGCAGCATGTGCAAATAAATGCAGATCATTATTTTGAACCACCCAACCTTCCTCAACGTTCTCCTCCTTATGCCAGCAGGTGGGCCAGTCTGGTACTTGTAATGAAGTAAACATAAAAGACTGACGCCTGCGCACAGATACAGTGATTGTAATATTCACTTTAATCCTTACGGTATGAACTGTGGTTTAAAGGGGTCCTATTATGCTCTTTTACAAAGTCTTGATTTTGTTTTGTGGGTGTACTAGAACATGCTCTCGTGCTTGGTGGTGCGAAAAATGCATTATTTTTCACATAATTAACATTATTACAATACCTTTCTCCCCAGTCTGGCACAAACGGCTCGATTAGTTCCGGGTTTGATGAAGGCCTGCCTTCCGAAAAACGAAATGTGTTGTGATTGGTTAGCTGTCCCAGTGCGTTGTGATTGGCGAACAGCTTAGATGGTGTTTCAGTACTGCCCTGCCCCTTGCCAAAGCAGCAAGTTCTGGATGGCATCAATATTGCCATATCAATTTAGACCCCGAGAATATTGAACGAGGATCACGCAGAACCTTTGCATGCACGGATATTGCAAGACATATTAGAGTGATAATGTTATTGTTGTATTTATTTATTTATTTTTTATTGCTAAATCAAGATTTGTGTCGGCATGAATGCAAATACATTCTCTGCCAGCGGGAGGCCGCTGTTGCATGAGCGGGAGAGATCAAGGTTTCCCTGGTAAAGCTGTACACAAAGCAGCGCTCAGCTCACAAACGTTGCTTTATCAGACATTACATACAAGATGAAATGAAAATGACATCCAAAATTTTCTGAAGACAGACGGTTTCCTTCAGAAATACAGTGATATAAAAACACCTGCACCGTGTTTCGATTTTGAAACATGCAGTGCTCAGCCAAGTGTTCTCCCCACCCGCCAACCATTTGAATTTCCGGAGGCGGGATTTATTTTAATGATATTCTAATGGACCGCTTTGTGACATCACAAATACCACAAAACAACTTTGTAGTCCAAACGAGCCGTTCGTTGTAGTTCTTGAAAAGGGATTTTTTTTTTAACAAAATATCTCCCTTTGGAGTGGACTTTGAGATTTGTAACTTTGTAGATCTTTTTTATGCCCAAACATACACACTACACACTGACTAAAATTCAAAAAGTGAAAAAGCATGATAGGACCCCTTTAATCTCTTGACTGAGATTGAGCAGATGAATCCATAATTTAGGAGACATTCTCTCAAGGCTCCTTGACCCCAACAGTCCATGCTGTTGCTTAGAGAGTAATGTGATACAGAACTAAACTATTCATCTCCTAAAGCAGTCCTGATGTGAGCAGTTTGACACAATGTGGTTATTGGCGTTTCCTAAAAACCTTGGACAAGAAACAGTCCGGAACAGAATGAGACACTGTGGTTTCTTAAGAAACTGTATGTGAGGTGATGTGGTTTGTTGGGAAACTGTATGTGAGATGATGGTGCTATTTTATGTTCTCAGTTTTAATAAGTACTTTGCAATTATTTTATGATTAACTTCCAGTCACTTATTACAATCCAAATAAGGGAATTTGAAGCTAAATGTCATGTTTTTTCCAGTAGTACGTTATATGAGAGATTTCACATTTACAGTATGCTGCTGTACTGTATCTCTCAGTAAATGTGTTTCTCTTTGAGTCCATTGTGCTGTTCATTTCTTATTAGTTCCTCATTAACATAATTCATTCATTAAATTTGTCCAAGGTAGAATTATCTAACTACCAAAAGTGTTTGTGATTTATTTTATTAATTTTATATTATTTATTTCTTATTAGTTTAATTAACATTTTTTTTGTTAATTTTTTTTAAAAATCTGTTTATAGCTATAATTGTTCATTTAAAACCTAGTTTTTGTTTTGCTTATATGGAAAACTTTAGATTTTCATTTAAAAAAAAAAAATATTTAGCTTTCATTAATTTAAAAAAAAAAAAATACTTTATGGAGATTAAGTAATAATCCTAACCACTGGCCTGACCAAAACGGCTGGAAAAAAAGTCTTATTGTTGAGCTATGCTGTTCATGTCATTCTACCCTGTGCAATATTTATTTACAAATATTTGCTCATAGGATATCATACAATATATCATACTTCTAAGTGACATAATCAAAATTATTTGTATGACAATTAATAATAAGCCAAAATTGCATAATAGTGACAGCCGTATTGTCAAGAAAATTCAGGTAAGAACTCTATACTTTGTGTACAATACAATCAAAAGTGCTGAAGGAGTGTGTAAGAGGGACTGGGTGATAGATGAGCCAAATAGAGGATTATATATTATATAACTTATATAATATACAGTGGTGTGAAAAATTGTTGGCCCCCTTCCTGATTTTTTATTTTTTTTTGCATGTTTGTCACACTTTAATGTTTCAGATCATCAAACAAATTTAAATATTAATCAAAGATAACACAAGTAAACACATGCAGTTTTTAAATGAAGTTTTTTTTATATTGAAGGGAAAACAAAATCCAAACCCACATGGCTCTGTGTGAAAAAGTGCTTGCCCCCTAAACCTAATAACTGGTTGGGCCACCCTTAGCAGCAACAACTGCAATCAAGCGTTTGCGATAACTTGTAATGAGTCTGTTACAGCGCTGTGGAGGAATTTTGGCCCACTCATCTTTGCAGAATTGTTGTAATTCAGCCACATTGGAGGGTTTTCGAGCATGAACCGCCTTTTTAAGGTCATGCCACAGCATCTCAATAGGATTCAGGTCAGGACTTTGACTAGGCCACTCCTAAGTCTTCATTTTGTTTTCCTTCATCCATTCAGAGATGGACTTGCTGGTGTGTTTTGGATCATTGTCCTGCTGCAGAACCCAAGTTCGCTTCAGCTTGAGGTCACGAACAGATGGCCGGACATTGTCCTTCAGGATTTTTTGGTAGACAGCAGAATTCATGGTTCCATTTATCACAGCAAGTCTTCCAGGTCCTGAAGCAGCAAAACAGCCCCAGACCATCACACTACCACCACCATATTTTACTGTTGGTATGATGTTGTTTTTCTGAAATGCTGTGTTACTTTTACGCCAGATGCAATGGGACACACACCTTCCAAAAAGTTCAACTTTTGGCAAACACTTTTTCACACAGGGCCATGTGGGTTTGGATTTTGTTTTCCCATCATAAAAAAAAAAAAACTTAATTTAAAAACGGCATGTTGTGTTTACTTGTGTTATCTTTGATTAATATTTAAATTTCTTTGATGATCTGAAACATTAAAGTGTGACAAACACGCAAAAAATGTAAAAATCAGGAAGGGGGCCAACAATTTTTCACACCACTGTATATGCAGAGAGGCCCAAATAAGCTGATCTAATGCACTTACAAGGAATCATAAGAACATGAGACTTTGTTATGCCATTGGACTTTCACTCGTTTTTCAAAGCTTCAATTATAATTACAGATGACTCTCAAGATGAAAAATAAAATCGAGCAATGTCACGAGTTGAACAAGTTCTGAATATCAACGGCCTCGTGGCTCAGGTAGCCTTGCAGATATTCAGTACAACAGCAGGATTTCCTCTCACTTCTCTGTTATCGCTCTGGGTTTTCCATTTCTCACTCCTTGGTGAGAGAACCCTGCTCTGAGCAATCCTAGAGCGAAAAAAAAAAAAAACATGCATCTCTGTCTTTCATAAAACCAGTTCCTCACCGCAGGCAAAATCACACAAATCCGCTTTAATTACAGTTAACATAAGCACAAAACTGATGATTTGCAGTTATCTCTCCTTTAATGAGCAAAATTAATTCCTGGGTATTCATTCATATTATGAATTCTCATGAAACGATCCTTAATAGCCTTATAAATGATCAGAATTGTATATTGATCTGTCATTCATAACTCCAGGCCTAATTGAATCACAAAAAATGACTCTGTCGGAATTGGTTTCGACATTTTTATTAGCTTTTTCAACTCAAGAATGCCATCAAAACATCCTGTTCTAACCCACTCATGATTATAGTGCGTGATGGTTAGAAGAACTATAAAAACAATGCTGTGGAGCTCTGACTGAGACACTCGTAAGTGATTATAAGAACATGAGACAAGTGAGGTGTGAAGAGTCCCTCTCACAGTAGGCTCGCATATCCGGTAACAACAGCCTGCACATCTCGCTTTGAAATGCTCTTCTCCCAAGGCATTCATGAAAACAATGTTTGAGTTCTTTATGTAAATGAAAGGTAGAATTACATTGTTTTTATTAATGAAGCCCTTGTCATTTTCTTAAATGGATGTCCATAAATAAAGACTTGGGAGCTCATTGTGTAATGTTTGAACATGGGTTTGGCCTTATTTTGAATAACCTGTTCATGTCAGCTGTGGTGAGGTCTGGGTTGCTTTCACTTTTATTTCTGATTTTGAGATTCTTCCCTGTTTCTAGCATTCATTTTACTATGATAGAAGAACACCTCTCGATGCATGTTATGTAATGATAAAGGACAGTGTAGGTTATTTCAGAACAGTGCTACTCTGCACGACCTCACTAAGTCCAGACAGATTTGTACTGGGTGCCAGTAAGAGCAGTAGTGATGGTTAGAAGGCATGTTGTTCTGTCATTTCGGTGACGGACAAGTGCATAACCCTGTAATGTGAATTTGGCTATTTTTGCAACTAAATAAGCCGAGCAAAGCTGGCTGGACAGATATTCTTCCACAGGCTCCAGGTTGTTTGTTGAAGATGTTTCTGTCTGGCCTGCATGTCCTTTTAATGACACCTTACCTTTAAAAGCTTTTGAAGCTAAAAGCTAGAAGTTGTTGTATTATCAGTGCAGGAGCAAATGTGGATTTATGTTGTTGACACTATTGTCACTTAGTGCAACTCAACTGATATCTCTTCATTACAATAGCTCATCAAGGTCTCATTTGTTGCATTGAAAAGCTTTATCAAAACCTCATCCCACACACTCACGTACACATTTGTTTGAGTATCATGTTGTCGATGCACGATATGTTGGTATCATAGTATCAGCAAAAAAAAAGAAAAAGATTGTATAGGAGCAGGGGTTTATTTTGAGTTTTTTAAATTAAATTACAAATGTAAAAAATAAACATGCATTGTTGAATCATTCTCAATCAGACAATCAGATCAGTAACATCTATTTAAAAATACTACTAATTTAATAACACTTAAAAATAATCTAGCAATGTTTTTATGCCTAAATTCACTTGTAGCATTTAAACAGGCTGTTTTTCATTTTTGTCTAAATATCTTGAAAATTTTGTATAGAATTTTAATATTGACCGTTTAATGATTGTCTGGAATAAGATGGAAAAAAATGATCTGCTTGTTAGTATTGGTCTAATATTTAATAACACTTGACACTGACTTTCCCTTGATGTCTGTGAGTAATGATATTTTGTGTCCCTTTTTTTCTGTTTTACCTTTTTATTAAAACCTTATTTATTATGTTCATTAAGCCATTGTCCTTATGGGCACCATTTTCTGGTCACAACAGTGTGATTTCAGTTTATACTATCCTAGTGGGCACATTTGTTCCCCACAATGTTGGCATAACCTGACCCACACATACACATAAATGTCCACACACACTGGAAGGGACTGTTGAGATAGGGATTAACTGTGTTAAAACACCCAAAAGAGTGGGAAATAGATGTTCACATTTCACTTTATCTCTCTGTTCTGTCTCGTATGAAGCTTTTAGTGAATATTTCCTAAACATGTTCTTGAGTTAATGTCTGTAGGAGTTTCTTTCTTAATGTATTACATTGTGTGAGTGCAGACACAACTCAGATTTATTATGCGCTCTACTCCTTGCAGCTCTATACTGGCACATGAACTACAGTGTTGTGTGCTTTTGTTATGCGTGTGTGTGTGGGGCGTACAGTGTTGGAGGGGTGTTCTCTCTGTCCGTGTGATTGAGTATACAGGGTGATCCAGGGAGTTAATTACAGTGGGTGCCTGTCAGGCCTGAACAAAAAGCCTGCACAGACAGCACAACTCACGCAGAAACACAACTGGCTGAATGCAAGCAGCCCAAACCAGACCAGTCTGCCCCAGCTCAGGTCCTGCCGCAACAAAACACACTCCAGACCACAGAAAGATTGTTTGATTTAGACATTTTACAAGGAGTAAATTTAAAAAAGTATTTCTTTGGATGCTTGTCATTTTATAAATAGATTAGTTGAAACCGTTTTCATACAGTAAGTGAAGCACTAGCTATATCAATATTCATATTGGACTGGAGTCTTCTGTTGCTTTGCTATAGTCCAAATGTGGGTGATATGAAGGGTCATGTATCATTTATAGCATCATTGGAATCATTTTAGCCAGAAGGTTGGCAGGAAAGGTCCATAATGAAGTCAGAAATGAGAGCTTTTTAGCAATACGGAGTTGTACTGTCTGTCTCTCCCAGACTAAACTCATTTAATTCAGAGTAATGTACCGTGAGTGCAGCAGAAATTTTCACCCAATCACTTGTGGTCAAATTTGGTGTCAGACATTCAGTGACGTCATGTGGCTCTGAGTAAAAGAGAAACTGAGGCAATGGCTCAGTGTGAACATCTTCATTCTGATGGCAGAGCTCTGAGCCCTCTGTTAAACACAGACGGCAATCCCGTCTGTGCAAAAGGTCAGTGTCCTCAATGTTCAGTAGGATCACATTCAGATGTACAGTGTGTGTTCAGGCTAGGCAAATTTTTAAAGGTGCACTCAGTAATGAATGGTACTTCTGAAAATATGTTTACAGTCACATGATGAGATGAAGAGTCCAATCGTATCAGTAATGTAATTTTGCGAAGCAGGTCACCTCATTGGGGTCAACACGTTAAGATCACATGACCTTCCGACTATAACTTACTTCATCTCTTTCAGACATTTTTTGCTATCAGAATTAATAGTTTTTTCATGAAACCATCTAAAACTAGTAGTTCATCTTAAAAAAAAAATATTAGTTTTATTATTTTAAAAATGGAAATATTGTTATCATCCTTTTCTAGAGCTCTGTTTTAAAACAAGTGCTTAATGACTCCCTGTCTGCAATTTTTAGTCATTTAATGAAAATGAGTCACTATCAACAATTTTTAGTCATCAAGCATCAGTCTGTTCAGTTATTTCTGAAATGTGCTTCTTTACGAGTAATACATATTAATTTCTGTTCTAGCTATTTGACTAGCTCTTGATACTATACATTTAAATAATTTTGTCATGCGATCAGTTGTTCATATTAGTGCACTTACTAGTTATTACAGGATTGCTTAATCAAACTGTCTAAATGTTTCTTGTCATGTTTGTTTTCACTAGCGCACACACATATACGCGAAGACAGGCATGTGTCTTCATTGCAGTGCATTGAGCTAGTGGGTATTATGTTGCTTTTGCCATGAAGCTGTATTACAGTGAATGTGTTAGTAATATGAGCTGATCATCCACCCTCCCTTGCCTCTTCATTGCAGTTAAACCCAAAAGGCGTATCGACTAGCACAATAATAAAAAGATGATAGTCATGATTGCTTTACACATCCATAGGGATCAGAGAATTAGCTTAGATTAGTTTTAAACTCAATTTAAAAGCCATGATGTATGCAATGTGTACTAATGCACGCATCTTATGTTTCATCAGCACACAGGGAGTTCAGCAAGCATTCATGTGTAGTGTTTTTGTGGGCTTCTTCGGGCTGAACAGGTGACAGGTCCTGAAGTGTTGCTTTTTGTGGAAAGGGTCAGGCTGGCTTTGGGCTTTACGCTGTTTACAGTAGCCTGAGTTACTGGAGCCTCACCTGACAACTGAACAAACACACTGCCAAACTAAGCAGACGCAACTTTAACATGGAAACTCAACTTGCATAATGTTTAAAGTGTGGTTGACAGGTTGCCTGACCGGTTTGTTTCTCGTTTCAATGTGAGGCGTCATTTGTGACTAATAAGCCATAGATATTGAACAGCTTTTAGTGACCCAAACTCATTTCCAAGCTTTAGTGCAAAAAAAGGTTCACATTCTGGTTACTTTCGACCTCTCATAAAATAGTTTGCTATAGCCAGTGATTTTTGCAGTCTGGAAGGTTCAGGTTCAAATCCTGTAACTGTTATTCCGTAAAAGGGAAATTTCAGCTGGATAGCCGGTAGGGGTGTGAATTGGCACTGGTTTCACGATTCAATTCTATTACGATTATCATGTCAACGATTCGATTCAATTCGATATCACGACGCATCACGATTATATCAAATTTATTTTGTGCATTTTTATTAAATTATATATAAGCAGGCTACTTTTTAAAACAATTATGTTAATTAATTAATTAATTAATATATAATTAATTAATTAATTATTAAGAATTAAAAGTAAATATAGCTTCAAAACACAAGCAAATAAAGTAATAAAGGTGGGAAAAGACAATTACAAGTGATAAACAAAAAGCACTTTAAGTATCTGGGAGTGCTTTAGGTATCAAAAGTTTACAGGTAATCATAGTTATGGGTTTTCCTTTTTTCCTCAGCATTATTACCATAACCATTTGATTATTACTGATGAGATCATAGACACTGACAGCTTTAATGGACTGCATTCACACTAATGCACAAATCTATTTCCACATATCAGATGTTTTGTCCTGTTCTAAAAACATAACTGACTGTGTTTACATCAATTTTGTATCATAAAAGTAGATGCGAGTACATTTAACCGCAGCCGCGAGCTTCAGGACAAACAAACACAATGCGCACGTGAAAGTCTGTCAGTAAGTGAGTTTCATGCATCTAATACGTACTGCATTCCAAACAGCAGAAATGAAAGCATATCTAAAGTAAAAGGCTAAAATAACAGCGAATTGGAAGCACAAGCAATGCACACGTGTCTCAATGCATATTCTGTGCAATGAAGCCGCCGCGATTATCTCTAGCGCACACACATGCCATATGCGGGAAAAAGACAAGCTCAGATTTTAAAACAGAGTGCATTTTTAATACTCGCGTGACAAGCGCGTATGCGAATGACATCATAGGCTATAATCGATTATGGTCTATTACTGCATCGATGCAGAATCGTTCACGTCCGCATCGCAATGCATCGATGCAACAATTAATTTCGACACCCCTAATAGCCGGACAATAGATTGTGAACAAAAACGATGTCCATCTGGTTTTACATGACATGACTAATCACTCACTTTCTTAATTCTCCTCGCCACTGCTGACCCAGGTTGCTGAACATAATGCTTTAAAAGCCGGGACAAGACACTGTCATGAAGAGGCCAAAGGACCGGTGCAACTCAGACAGACAGAGGCGCCCTTACAAGACACTAACTCAGCAGTCAGAGTTCACGATGATGCTCAGATGAACACCAGCACACAAATGCACAGATACACTCATGTTAGCTTTCAGCCGCAAAACACAGAGCTCAGCATGAATTTTCAATGCACCGCAAAACAGGAAGCATCTGTCAACACAAAGAAACCTTGTTGTAGTGCTGGAAATGTATGGTCAAAGTTCAAGGATCGGGGTGATGCTTTTAGTGTTGTGTGAGTTTGTTTGTAACTGTTGTAAGCTTTATGTTGATAGCATTATAATTGTTGATCAATATGGGTTTTTCAATGAGAATTTATTAAATTTAAACATTTGGCCCCACCAATCAAATATATTGGATTACGTGGAATACTGTGTACATGCAAGAGGTGGGGGGATGCATCGTCATGCTTTCCTAAACTATTCCGGATCGATCCTCAAATTCATCGGAATTTAAATTAATTATTAATAATTCTGGTTATTGAAAATGCTTACATAGGGTAAAACATTAAAGATAAGTGCCTTGCTGTGTGCAGCACTACAAAAATGGCATAGAAGGCATATCTGCAGTGGCATTTATACCATGAAAAGTATGCTTGCACTGTACAAACAAGCACACACAGGAGCATTCAACACCACACAGAATCTGCACAGAAAATCCTCTCCAGATTTCCTCTTATTCTGTTTTTATTGGCTGATCAAAGCAGACATATTTTAGCATGGTGTTTATGTGGAACCTTCACAGAATTAGCAAGAGACACCTTGACAAATATTTGTGCCTTTACTCTGTTGCTGAAGAATTGAGTTGCTGAACTGATTTAGGATAGTTTTGGAAACAAATTATGACTCATTGAGTTGAAATTAAATTTACTGAATATGCTTTAAAAAGTCTAAAGGGAAGCTGAGAGTACTGAATTTTTATTGGCAACTGAAATCTTCAAAACTTTAAAAACCTGCATTTGTTTGATCAATAAAAACAGTAACAATGTGAAATATTATTATAATTTAAAATAACTGCATTTTGCTTTAATGTATTTTGAAATTTCAGCTCCAAATCATTTTAATATGATGATTTGATGTTTAAGAAACATTTCTTATCAATGTTGAAAGCACTTGTGCTGCTTAATATTTTTAAAAAGTTTTGATAAAAAGGATGTTCAAAAGAACAGCATTTAGAAATATTTTGTAACATCATAAATCTTTTGACTCTCTTCTTTGCTGAATAAAAGTATTCATTTCTTTCAAACAAGGAATTTTACTCACTCCAGACTTTTGAATGGTAATGTATGTGAAGAATTTTGTGAATGACTGGTGTTTGGATTATGCAGTGCTTTCGTCAGTTCTGCGGGCAGATTGATCATGATCATGATACACATAACTTAGGCCGAATCCCAATTCTATTTTGTACCCCTTCCCCTACCCCTACCCCTCCATCTACCCCTTGTCCCTTGAAACAGAGTGTCAAGGGGTAGGGGTGAAAATATTCCCCTAAGAATTGGGACACCACTACTATACCGTCACACGTCCTCATACGTCATCTAGCTCCTACAATACACACAGCTATATGGTGTGCATTAGAGCCTTACCGTTCTATATTAATGTGCTGCTTACTGAGACACACACATCGGAGATCGCGTAGCTTTCACATCTAGGAGCAAAGAAACTTGTCAGCTCTGCCCCACGACTTTTATTTTAGTTTAAATACTGAATCGCCACATTATATTTTCCAGCAACGAGAGTATAAAATGTGTTTTTGCTGTAAACTCACTCATTGTAAAGAGAGATGCGCAGACACGCATCTCTCTCTCTCTCTCTCTCTCTCTCTCTCTCTCTCAATTCAATTCAATTCAATTCAATTAAGCTTTATTAGCATGACTGTGTAATACAATGTTGCCAAAGCATTAACATATAACAACAACAACATAAATAAATAAATAAATGTTTATAAATAATGATAAATAAAATGCATCTAAATAAATGAAAAGATAAAGTAAATCAGTTTCGAGTTAATCATGTTTAACATCTAACATTGTGAATGGTTAAAACATGTTTTGCTGCTATTGCACCTGTGTTGTCATCTTCTCCAAGTAAGAAGGGCATTTTCTCAGTATCATTAAGTTCAGTAAATGATGGGATCAGGGATTCAAATCTGGGGAGAAATGTTTCCCTCACATTGTGATATTTAGGACAAATCAGCACAGTGTCTACAGATCCTCTGCTCTTGCTCTGTCCATGTTTGTCTATGTCTTCCTCTCTCTATTTCTAAATCATGGTCACTTAATCTGTATTTGGAGAGGATTTGTCTTTCTTTAAATGGTTTAATCAATAAAAAAATTGGCAAATTTAGTAGTTCTGTTTAGGGTTGAGTAGCACTGGAGTTTATTTTGAAGGTCAAAGTGTATTTTTAATGATTCATCATGAGTGTTTTTTAGATTTTTGTCAATTTCTTTAATAATGGCTTTGGGGTTGAAGCTGTAGTCAGTGAGGAGCTGGGCTTTATGGACTAGCTGAAGAGCGAGCGTGTTTAGAGGATGAGATTCTGGTGAGGTTTCAGTGGCGAGGAGGGCTTTATATTGGATTGAATCAGGATCAGATTGATGGAGGTGATGCCAGAACTGAACACATCTCTTCAGGATCTCAATCTTCAGTGGGTATAAGCCTAATTCAGCTCTGCAGACATCATTGGACGTACATCTGTGGACCCCTAAAATGTTTTTGATAATTTCTAGTTGTAGTTTTTCTATTGAAGTTTTATCCCAATTTTTAAAATGTATTATTGGTCCCCAAATTTCACTCCCGTACAGTAGAATTTGTTTAATGATTAATGATCTCTCTCTCTCCCTCTCTCTCTCTCTCTCTCTCTCTCGAATTGGCAATATTTGAGAAAAGGGTTTAGCGATTTCTAATTATTGGAGGGACTAGTCACCCTCATTGTCTATGATGGTTATCGCCCTGGTCAGAAATGAAAATATGTTGTGGCACTGTCGTGCAGTCAGTAACGTTAAAGGTTTAACGTTAGCAAACCTTAGCGTTTTTTTTTTTTTTTTTTTTTTTGCAAACATTTCTTTGAATAACATAACCGTAATTTGAACACATGATTGAATATAACATAAAACAAATGATTGTAACCGCTGTAGCCGGTTTATGCTGAGATAATTCATACCCCTTCGTTTGAAGTGTGCTCCCGAAAAAACTTTGTTTGAAGGGCTATGTGGCCCTTCCCCTTACCCCTACCCCTCCAACCAAAAGAGAATCGAGACACCCCTACCCCTTTACGTGAATGCGCGAAACGGAGGGGTAGGGGAAAGGGGAAAGGGGAAGGGCTAAGGGGTAGAAATGGGATTGGGCCTTACTGGCATAGAAAATAGGAAAAGAGGCCTCAGCTTCCACAGAATACTTCCTCAAGCTAACACCTAGTTAGTTGATGGCTTAAAAGAGAAGGGGGAGCAGAGAGAGGATGGCTTGATTTACAGATGGAAGTTTAACAAGAAGGAAACCTCATTACATGGCAAATCAGATTGTACGCCACAAAACAGCCTCCAGAAATTAGCCCTATTTGTTGATGCATAGACAGCAGGCCATTGCAATGTTGTTTACAGAAATTAAAGTAAAATTATGGCTATAAATGTCATGCGGCGAATGGTGAAAGCTGTTGTTGCTTACTTTCATTATTTTAGTCACTGGTTACATAACTCATTTTGTGGCCTTTGACCCAGACATCTTTGATTATTTTATCCATATAGGTCACACAGACTAACTCTCAAAGCCCAAGGGTCAAGGAATGTCAGTCCTTCATTTGTATTCAGCTATATGTACCGAATGAACCTAATGCAGAGTATCACAGTTAGACTGATATTTATTTATTTATTTTTTTGGTCTGTTTAAATCAGAATTCACAGAGATGTTCTGTCATCACACAGATTAAAGATTACAAGCCTTTTTTGGGACATCTGTTCAGATTCAGTGAAGAAAAGAAACAAACAGTAGCTGGTCTTAAAGGGATAGTTCATCCAAAGATGAACATTGTCATGATTTATTCACCCTCATGTAATTCTAAACACAAAAGATGATGTTTTATCGTTTTTTTTTTTGTTTGTTTGTTTTTGTCCATACAATGGAAGTCAAAGGGCTCTAGTGTTGTTTTAAACCCCAGTGAATTTCATTTTATGGACATGGACAGAAGAAACATTCTTCAAAATATCTTCTTTTGTGCTCTACAGAAAAAAAATAACTTGTACAGGTTTAAAATGATAAGAGAGTGAGTAAATGATAACATAATACTGTCCCTTTAAAAACAAATATATTAATATTAATGCATCAAGGCTTCATCTAATATGTTTTATTAGTATGGTGGAGTTCAGGGTGAGGATAGTTAATCATCAGTGTGTCGCATGGCAGCACAAGTGTGTGTGGTGTTCGCCAGTGGAGTGAGTGTGTGTGTGCTTGGTGTTGACACTGTGGCATTTTCTCCACTGTGTGCCAGCGAAGGGATTTAATCAACATCCGCCACACTGGGGCAATCTGGTCATGGTGGTGTGGCTGAAATGTGATTTTTAGGCTAATGCTGGGTGTTGCCTCCCTGTCACACATGTTCTTTTTGCCAGTGCCACCTGGTGGCCATTGATTGCTAATGTACTGTCTCTGACCGCATGTGCCCATGCTGAAGCAAGCGTTTTGCTGTGATCAGCCGTCGGTATACACCTTCAAATAGCTCTCCCTCCACCCCACCTGCCACAGTGCTGTATTGAAACCACCAAAGATGGCAGATTCGCTGATGAACGACATAACGTTGCGTGTTTGGGAGGGTTACATTCTTGCAGTAAAACTGAATGGATACAAAGCTTTGAACATTCCTCTCTCGCAGCACATTTTTTAAAGGGGAACTCATTTTCTCTCAGCAGCAAGTGGCTGGAAGTGTGCTGTGCTATCATGGTATGCTGACATTCATAATTAATGAGGCAATGCAATATAATTTATGAGTACTTTGCTATGAGAATTTAAATCACATTTATATAAAATCACAGACCGGTTAGTAATATTTATGACTTGGTCATTAACATGATTAATAGGACACTCGAGAGCACTTTTGGGTGTGAAAATAATTATATCTTTCATAGAGAGGATGTTGAAGCAAGAGCTGTTTCATTTCTTATGCCATTTTTGCTTAAAAGTAGTCATAATTGATTCAGACATGTTCTACATCCTTTTTTTGCTCTTCGTCCCAGTCAGTGGGAATTTTTTTTTTTTTAGATTTTAGGCCAGAGTTAAATTAAAGGCTGTGTCTACATGACATGTACTACAATATATAATGTTTTGTGTTTGTTTATTTGTCAGGATCGAAAGCTGACCAAAGCAGAGCAGCAACGGTTTAAAGAGGAGGCTGAAATGCTGAAGGGTCTACAGCATCCCAACATTGTGCGTTTCTATGACTCCTGGGAGTCTGTTCTTAGAGGCAAGAAGTGCATCGTCCTAGTGACTGAGCTCATGACCTCAGGAACGCTCAAAACGTGTGTATTATTTACATATTTTCATTGTTATTTAATATTGAAATAAATAATATGCTTATATAAATGTGTGAAAAGTAAATATTTGTTTGAAAAATAGTAATAGATTTGTACAATAGCTGTAAAAAAAATTATTCCTGTGTTGCACCATATGTCATCAGGTGGCCGACTTACCAGATTTTTTTGCTGGTATGTGGTGCAAAATGCTACTGTTTTTTTTTTTGTTTTTTTTTTTGGCCCATTCGGGCTGTTGCTGCTAAGATTCATACAATATATCATCATCAAGTAAGGTTGAAAACATTTTCATGAGAAACTTGTGACTGCTTTTCTCTGCTTCAGGTACCTTAAGCGCTTTAAAGTAATGAAGCCCAAGGTTCTACGAAGCTGGTGCAGGCAAATCCTAAAGGGTCTACAATTCCTGCACACTCGTACACCACCCATTGTGCACCGTGATCTCAAGTGTGACAATATCTTCATCACAGGCCCGACCGGATCAGTAAAGATTGGTGACCTGGGCCTTGCCACCCTCATGCGAACATCGTTTGCCAAGAGTGTCATAGGTTTGTAACATTAATTCAGTTATCTGTGGGTAGTAAGAGATGTTTTTGAATATGTGACTGACCTCTTTATAACCTTTTGGTTAAATGCTTGTCCTGAATGGGGTGCAGGTCTTCCACACTGGTGGCTGTAATTATGGTGTCTGTCAAAGGTCCAAGAAAAGGCCACTTCTTGCTTCCTCAGTCTCTTTAGCTCACTTAAATCGTATTGCCACACTGGAGCACACTAAAGGGCACAGCTCGCTGCTCCACGTAATTGACAGCAATGTGTGCACACACAACAACATCAATACCTATTGATTTTGTTTTAGCACGGAAAGTTAGCACGCCAGATATTCAAATTAGTTCAAACATGAAAAAGGAAGCATCTCTTCCATTTATAACACTGTTTTTTTTTGTTGTTTTTTTTTAACAAGGTAAACCTGAAAGCTCCCAGCAGCAGCATACTTGGAAAAAATTACACAATTATCGCAAGTCTTACTAAGATAGGTCGCTACAAAGGGTATCATGATTGGCAAGATCTGTGAAAGCACCAGGGTGCTGCATAGATGATTTCTGCTTGCAGTGGTTGAAATCCTTCATTTAGAATTTCAGAAAATTTGAGATCAAGACAGAAAAAGGGACACAATTGGTTCAAGGGCTTCTTGATTGCTTCAAATATGATATACTTGTGGTTTGTAGTTGAATCTGAGGAAGATGGTTTGAACTTGTTTTGCCTTTGTGATGCATTAAAAAAAAAAAAGCCCATGGTGCATATTTATACGCTTCAGAATTCAAGGTCGTTGTGATAATTAAGTTGTCATAACTACTTGTGCATTGATTGGCCGTTGTCAAGGAGAAAAGAAGAAATGAGTTGAACAGATTTGTGTTTATACCATAGCAACAGAAGATAAAGATAGTAAAAATGGCAGACAGATGCCAAAAGAGAGAGGATGTCAAATGAATGTTGTATTGATTTCTCAGGTACTCCAGAGTTCATGGCCCCAGAGATGTACGAGGAGCACTATGACGAGTCAGTGGATGTCTATGCCTTTGGCATGTGCATGCTAGAAATGGCTACCTCAGAGTACCCATATTCAGAATGCCAAAATGCTGCACAGATCTACCGCAAAGTCACTAGTGTAAGTCTTTATATGACTCTCGATTTGTAGATTATTATTGGGTGAATTCACAAACTTGCTGAGCCTTTATTCTGACACATTGTGTAGTCCAGTGTACTTTCACCAAAGTATGTACAAAGTATGCCATATTATGGTAGTCTGCTGTATACTTCACAATATGACACTCAAAACCAGCCTGCACTCTTGGGAACTGAGCCATGCAAATTGTTTGGCAAAGATGTTTAAGCATGTGAAAATAAACTTCACTGTCATTTGGCACAATTAGTTTTAGTGAATTCACCCTTTTGTTTTTTGTATTTTTTTCATAAAATTTTTGTATGTACTTCAACTCAGTATGCACATAGCATCAAGGTGCTTTGTGAATCATGTGGGGGATTAACAAACTACATTTTCTCTTTTTGCAGGGTATCAAGCCTGCCAGTTTTGACAAAGTAAATGACCCTGAGGTAAAAGAAATCATTGAGGGCTGTATTCGCCAAAACCGATTAGAGCGGTAAGCACATAAACAGTGGGAGTTCTTCTCTAAGAGAAGGGAGAATGCAAAGTCATCTGAATTCTCTCTTTTCACCCTCAGGCTCTCAGTGAAGGACCTTCTAAATCATGCCTTCTTTGCGGAGGACACCGGTGTGCGTGTGGAGCTTGCTGAAGAAGATACAGGCTCCAAAGACTGCCTGGCCCTGCGCATCTGGGTTGAAGAGCCAAAGAAACTCAAAGGCAAGCACAAGGACAACGAGGCCATCGAGTTCAGCTACGACTTGGAAAATGATAGTGCTGAAGAAGTTGCACTAGAGATGGTGAGAAACGTATAAGAGGACAAGAAGAGTGAATTATAAATCTATAAACAGAAATAATAGAAACTATAATTTGTGACATTTATTGTGATTCATTTTTTTAAAGGAACAGTTCACCCAAAAATGTCATTACATCAGACCTAACTTGTTTATAAAACAGTTTTAACCCAATTTTCAATGTCATGAGACAACAATTTTTATCAGGACAAACATTTGAGGGCTTATTTTGTAAGATGGACCCATAAAGGAAAAAAAACCTTTTATAATTTAGTGTACAATTTAATTTAAAGTACATTTAATGAATATTTTATAGAATTGTTTGTATTTTCTTTAGCTGAATTATTTAAAATGTTTGTATTTATTATATTTAAGTTATTATATTGTTGAATGTTTAATCTGTATCTGCAATGAAGCTGATATGGCAATAAATTTAAATACACCCAGCCAACACCCCAAAAAATTGTTTTCTCATCCTTATGTCATTCCAAACCTGTTTAACTTTGTTTAGAACATTTTTTTTTAAATTTAATGAATGAATATCCTATCTGCTTTTTTCAATACAATGAAAGTAAATGAGGCCTGGAGCTGATGCCACAAGAAACTGACAAAAAAAAAAAAAAGAACTTGCTTTTGTATTCTTACTGAAAGTGTAAAAATTCCAGTCCCCATTCATTCAAGCCAGTACTTTATTTAAAATTCCTCCTTTTGTGCGCCACAAAAGACAGTAAGTCATATAGGTTTGGAATGACATGAGGGTGAATAAATGATGACAGAATATTCATTTTGGGTGAACTATCCCTTTAAGACATAATTAACATTCTCCCTCCTTTTTATCTTTTTTACTCATGCTCCAATTCTGTTGCTTCTTTATAGGTGAAGTCTGGCTTTTTCCATGAAAGTGATGCTAAGGTGGTTGGGAAGTCCATCAGAGACAGGGTTACCCTAATTAAGAAGTCCCGTGAACGGCGGCAACAGCAGCTCCTTCTGCAGCAGCAGCAACAAAAACAACAAAGTTTGGATGAGCGCCGTGACTCCTCAGTCTTAACCTCCTTTTCTTATGTCCAGCCTTCCGGCACCACCTCCTCACAGGGCACTGCTGGAGGTCAGGGAGAGGCAGAGGAGCTGCCGGAAGTGGACCAACATGTCCAGCAGCAAGGCACTGCATTGGGCCTCACAGGTGCATAATTCATTTAGAATCACTTATCACTCTTATGAATAGGATCTAACAGGCTTTGGTGATATAAACTGGTGTATAAATGTTGATTTTGCATATTCAGAGGGTGAGAGTCTTCCTGCTGTCAGTAGACAAAGCCAAGCCTTTTCTGTACCCGAGACAGCGAACCAATGTGCTCATGCTCAAACCAGCTACCCCACTGGCACATCTGTAAGTACTGCTACTTCAGGAAACAATTTCATGCTTTGCATGTTCACAAACTTTTATCTAGTACCATACATCCCCAGCTGCTGAGACACCACCATTCTTGCTCATTTGAAACCTTTGATGTTCAGTACAAAAAAAGTAATTTTTAAGAATTGTTTCCTTTATTTAGGGAGTGAAAGCAGCAGGGGTTATGTCTCACCCCCAGCTGCTCCCTATTGGTCAGAGCGGAGGGGTTCCAAATGTGCCTGTTGGCCAGAATGGTGGGATATCTGGCATTTCCAATGGCCAAAGTGGTGGTGGGGCTCCTGACATTCCTGTGGCACAGACTTTAATTCAACCAGTCACTATGGCATCACAGGTCCCATTAAGTGTGCCTCAACAATATTCTCAGGTGATTGTCTTCCTTGTGTCCAGCTTTACTGTGTTTTCTTCTTTTCTTGGTCCACTCTTGCACAGGACACAACAATTCATATCTAAAACAAATGAATCCTGGGAGACTTGGTATACTGGGGGGACTGCTGAAATATTTCATCCCTCATATTCTGTGCCTTTTGTCAGTTGCAGTAACTTTATGTGCCATGTCTATATATTTTCAGTAACAATATGTAGATATGGCACTCTATTACTGAAATACTGAATTGAATTTCCTCTCAGGAATCTCTCTGTGCAATCTGTGGCTTTGATTTAGGTCATGTGCTGAGTTACATGATGTTCACTGACCTACATTTTTAATGTTAATGTTCTAGAGAACATATTTGTTGCTGAACCATATGAGCTGGTAATTGCTGTAAAACAAAATTTTAAACAAAAATCAAAATTTTATTTATTTGCTGTATTCAATCCTTGAATTATAATTATATTATATATTATAGAACAGTTTGTCGTCATATAAAAATGTATGGTTGTAGATAGTACATCTGTCAAAAAAATGCAATAAAGTGTACAGAGGAGTGCTAGCAACAGTATTTGAGGGGGGAAGCTTCAGTGTTTACAGAATAGAAATAAATTTACTGAGGCAGTGAGTTGGAAACATTCTGAATTAAGGCCTATTCACACTAGGAGCAAAACAACAAATCAAAACAAATGGACCGCATTAAGTACAATTTGGGGTTTTCAAACTCTGAAAAGTTGGCATACCTGACCGAAACTGCTGTGGTCATTCAAAAAACATTGCTGCATTGCAGGACAAATATTTGCCAATAGGAATGCATTGTTGATTTCAGCTGGCTCTTTTTTTTTTTTTTTTTTTTTTTTTTTTTTTTTTTTTTTTTTTGAGGAGCAAATTTGCATTCAGTGAATGGGCCTTTAGGGTACAGCTTTAGTGGTGGACTGGGCTGACCCAAACACCATATTTAATGGCTTTCATTCTTGGAATACAGCTACAGTACCTCTGATCTGATGAGGCACGTAATCAAACAACAGCAGCATTGATCGTAGGCTGAACATAGTCTAGAAATAACCTAATGACTCCACATGCGAAATCTTGTTTCATATCTTTTGCTTTCCATAATGTCTTGTTTCCTTTGGATGATTAATGAACTGCACTAATGCTTACTCTTGCTCTCTCTTTTTCTCCCTCCCACCACTACTTGCTTCCCCACACCATGATCTGGCATATCCAACCTTCCCAAATAATATCCCAATATGTTTTCCCCACCAGTCCCTTCCACCGTACTCTACAGATGTTACATCCTCACAAATGTTACACTCCCGACCCACTGACGCCTCCGCTCCCCACAGTTCTCTTGTACAGTCACAGTCATACATCCCCCCAATATCACCCCAGGCACCCATGACTGTCCTCACTTCCTCCATCCCAGCTGGAGAACCTATAGCATCAGCAGGCAACATCATGCCACCAATGCAGACCCAAACTACTATTGCTCCTGTGCAACCCACTGATGTTTTGCCCCAGCAAACTATTGTTCAGACACAACAGCAGGTGATGTCAGAATTGCCCGGAACGTTGCAAATGAACATCCAGCAACCAACACCACAAAAGCAGGCAAATATAATACAGCAGCACCAGACGGTGTTGTTGCCACAACAAACGGACCATGTTCAACACATGGCGGTTTTGTTACAACAGCCACAGCATGCAGAACAACCCCAGGTGGTTCTGCAGGAAAAGACGCCACATTCCAGTACATCTCAGCAGCCATCTATCCCATTGCCACAGCAGAAGCAGCAAACAATGACCAACCCACAGCAAAGTGATCTACAACAGCAGGTGTACATACAACAACCTGCGAGCAAACCCCAACAGCAAGTCGTGATACAGCAGCAAGTTCAGCAGCATCAGGCATCAGTACAACAACCCCCAGTGGAACAATATCAACATCAGACTCAGCAACAGCAGGCACAGCAAGTTTATTTGCAACAAATGGCTGAATCCCAAGAGCAGAACTTGGTAAAGACCTTGGTACAACAGCCGCCAGTACTTCAAACAATCCAGCAGCCATTGCAGTTGACGGAGCAACAACAACAGCAACTTCTGATTAGGCAACAAATGGAGCAGCAACAGAAGGCTGTTTTGCAAAATCAAATGGAGAAACAACACCAACAGCAAGTTTATATTCAGCCACCACAACAGCAGCAAGTTGAGCAGCAACAAATTCTTCTCCAGCAACAACAAAATTTGGCGGTACAGCAACAGATCGAGCAGCAACAGCAAGCGTTACAGCAACAAAAGCAAATAGAACAGCAGCAAAAGGCCATTTTACAACAACAGGTGGAGCAGCAAAGACAACAGCAGCAGGCTTTGTTTCAGCAACAGCAACTGGAGCAACAAGCAGCATTACTGCAGCAGCAGCAGCGTGAACAACAACAGGCTCTTCTGCAGCAACAACAACTGGAACAGCAAGCTTTGCTACAGCAACAGCAGCAACTCCAGTTGAAGCAGCAACAAGCTCTTTTACATCAGCAACAGTTAGAGCAGCAGCAGCAGGCTTTGTTTAAACAGCAGCAACAACAACAGTTGGAGCAACAGCAAGCTCTCTTACAACAGCAGCAGCAACAAGCACTCATTCAGCAACAGCAACAGTTAGAGCAAAAAGTACTGCTACAGCTGCAACAGCAGCAACACATCGAACAGCAACAAACTTTATTACGCCAGCAACAGCAACAGTCTCAGCAGATAGAGCAACATGTTCTCCAGCAACAGCCGCAACTACAGAAGCCGACAGATCAACAATTGCAGCAGCAGATATTTCAACAACAGACCGAGCAGCAACAACAGACCTTGCTACAACAAAGAGAGTCACAGATGCAGCAACATCTTCTGATGCAACAACATCAGATTGAATTACGACAACAAGCCGAAAAACAACTGCAACAAGTTTTATTGCAGCAACAACATTTAGAGCAACATGCTCCTCTGGCAGATCACAGCGGGCAACAGCAAGCAACCCTAGTGAAAGCACAGCCTCCAGAGGTGATCCAGCAGATTAGTCAAGTCCAGCACTCTCAGCAAATGATTCCCCCACAAACTCAGCCCCATCTTGCTCAACAACAAACTGAGCAGCAGCATGTCTTGATTCAGCAGCAACAAGCTGTCCTCCCCCAGGCATCGCACAGACCATCTCTGGTAGAGTTACAAGTTCCAACCCTGGTTCAAACAGTACCAAAAATGGTTAGCGCTCAAATACCTACTCAAGTACCAGCCCCAGTACTCATCCAGCAACAGGTACCACCACAGATGTCAGCTCAACCTTCAGCGCAAGTTCAGATCCAAAGTCAAGGGGAGCCTGCGATTTATGGTCAGATTCCCTTGCAGACTGCATCGCAGTCAATGGGAGGCCATATTCAAGCAGGCCAGCTGCAAGTTCCACAACCAGCCCAACAAATCACATCTCCAACACAAGTTCCTACACCACAACCCATTCATTCTTTTGTCCCAACTCCAACACACATGGTCTCACAAGGGCAAACCCTTCCATCCCAATCTCAGTTGGTACCACCTCAAGCTGCAGCTTCTCTCCAGTGTCAAGTTGCAGTAGGGTCAACTACTTCTGCACCTCTTGTGCATGCTACAGTGCCATCTGCTTCTACACTTCTACCCACACAATATGCTCAAGCACCTGTCGCTTCGCAAACTATTCAGTCTGTTCAGCTAGACCTCACACAATCTGTGAAACAACAACAACAACAGCCGCCTCTGCAGCAGTATCAGCAAGCAGTACTGTCTCCTGTGTCACTCGCACCTACCATTAACCCAATGGCCACTTCATCAACACAGTGCTTTTTGCAACAGACAAACCAATCTCAAATGCAGGCCCAAGCTCCACCAGTTATCCAAGCTCAGCAGCAACCAGTCAGTGTGGCCTCGATGCAGACAGTCTTGCAGCCCATGCCTCCGGTGCAACCTCAGGCTACCCAACAGTATGAGCAGCAGCTGCCTCAAGCTCACCATGTGCAGCAACAGCAACCCCTCCACCATCAGCATCAGGCCCAACCCGTTCAGAAGCTTCTGCCACCGAATGCTGTCCTACCACAAGATCTCCACCAACAACCTAGTCAGCCTCAACCAGTACTCCAGCATATGCTCCCAATTCACATTGCACCCAGTCAGGTACCTCAGACCCAAGCTAGAACGGTACCTTTGTACAGTCAGGTGGTCTCAGGTCCACCACCCTCCTCGCAGAACCAGCAGAAACCAACCTTTCCTGCTCAAACACACACGCAGACTAGCATGCAGTCACAAGCATACTCAAACACACAGGCACAGACCCACATGGAGGCTACTGGGAGTTTCGAGCAGCCTTCTTACTCCCAAGCTGCCTTTATGCCATCACAGATCCACCCAAGTCCATCTCATACTTCCCTACAGCTCTCTGCCACACTCCCAGCCCTACAACCAGCTGTCCCAGTTTCAGAAATTCCTGTCACAGTAGAGGCACATCTTACCCAGGCAAGGCCTGCTGAAATGATGCCTGCTTCCCCTCCTACTGTCAGTGCTTCACAGTCCCATGACTCTAATGGATCTGTGTTGCCCACCAACTTGCTGGCAGAAAGTGACGCTGCATTGCTGGGCATTGCTCAGGTACAAAAGCATCTTAAATTTCAGATATACAGTGTTGTTGCACAATAGCAGTGAACATTTTTGACCAGCGAATATGGCATTATATAAAAGTGACCCATGTGAGGATTCTGCAGAATATGTTAATAAGGGTAGAAGGCATACAAACATCTATCTCTTCTAACTCTGTTAACTTGAGATTCAAGACCCACTACTTTTTTAACACTTCTTAACACCTGCAAAACCAAAGTTAAACTTACAAAAATCAAACTTACAATTTTATCTTTTCAATTAAGGAAGTTTTGTTTTTAATTTTGAACACATACTTTGCCATTGTACTTATGGAGTTTTTTTTTGTTATTTTATTATTATTTGTATAACTCGTTACATAACTGATATTTTGTCTTTTGTTTTTCTTTTTGTTTTTCTGTTGGTATGTGGTCGTTCCTGTGTATTTGTTTGTTTGTCTTTCTTCTGGCTAAATAGGAGAGCCTAAGTCAGTCTGGCAATAGGGGCTCTTCATCAGGGTAAGCAGTTATGTGTATTCTTATTCGATTTTTTGTAATACATTTAACAATGTGCTCTGTGATTTTATTTTAAATATTTTATGAATCCAGCTCTGCTCCTGCCAATGGAGATGAGGCCCAGTCACAGTGGGCCAGTGGAAAACTAGATAAGGTTAAATCTCAGAGGAGATCATCCTGTCAAAAAGCTGAAAAAACTCATTTTCAACTCAGCATGTTGCAGGTATGTAAATCACAATATTTGTAATATTTTCTGCACTTCACTTTTTATTTAAATAGCCTATAAATTGAATCCTATTATGAACACTTTCTCTGTGTTGTAGGTCTCAGGCACAGGGGACAACATGGTAGAGTGTCAGTTGGAGACTCACAGTAACAAGATGGTCACATTCAAGTTTGACATTGAAGGAGATGCACCAGAGGACATTGCTGATTATATGGTGAAATACCAATGATTCATTTGCTTTTTGAGAGACGTGTTTTTTAATTTGTGATAGATGATCCTGACCTGTGGCTTTTGCTATAGAAGTATGTCTACACTACTAAATTTCTTAACAATGTGTTTTGTGTAGGTGGAGGAGGATTTTGTCCTTGAGCCTGAGAAAGAGAAATTTGTTGAGGAGCTGAGAGCTATAGTAAAGAAAGCTCAAGGAATACTAAGCACTCACTCACAGGTCTGTCATTCACAACTGTATTGTTGTTGAAAATTTGGATAAACTATTCCTTTAAGTAGTTTTGGTGATTTTAACTTTATGAAAAACAAAGTATTGTTTTTTTATGTGCTTTGATGAATAGAAAGTTCAAAAGAAGTACATTTATTTGAAATAGACAAGTCTTCAGTGTCACGTTTGATCAATTTAATGTGTCCTTGCTGAATAAAAATATTAATTTCTTTAAAAAGAAAAACTGACCCCAAACCTTTGAATGGTAGTGTATGTTTGGTTTATTTATAATATACATTTTTATTTGTCTCAGACTGGGTCTTTGGAGCAACTCCACGTGAGCACCCCATCCAGTGCAACAAGTGAGTTTAACAAATAAACAAATAAAACAGGTAATAGTAAAATAAATAATTCTGTGCTATTCTCCCATTTTCCAAAGTGGATTCAGCCCCTCAGTCTTCCCCAGTGGGTCGCTGGCGATTTTTCATTAACCAAACCATTCGCCATCGTGACTCACACTCCAACCAGGGAGCTTCGACTCCCCCTCCAGTGGGAGAGACCCGAGTTCCCAAATCCACAGAAACAGAGAAAGGTAGAGAATTCACTGACACATACATTACTTTTGGCCTGGAGTGAAATTTGAAACTGAAATGACCTACATAATCCAAACTAGAATGAATTGACAACAGTTCTACTGTTAGCTTTCTATTAAAATAGAGATATTGACAGCTGTTGAATATTCTGCTCTCTGTCTAATGTATTATCAGATCATGAGAGCCCGCAGCGCTCAGAGTCTTTTGCTGGAATAGCATCTTCCCCAAGTTCTTCACTGTCTGCATCCTCTCCTCCAGTCTCTACTGTATCAGCTCCTGCATCCATGTCAGCTTCGGCCATTTCTGCCCAAAAAGATGTAACACCCGCTGCCTTGCCAACAGCAGAGCAGATCTACTCCACTACCCTGCCTGCAGGCCCAATCCCTGTCATGGCCTCCAGCACCCCTGCTACTCCTTTCCCTGCAGTCGCGGCCCTCATTGGCTCCAGCGTGGACCAAGGAAAAGCTGCAGTTAAAGGTGAGGGTGAACAGCCCCTCTCTACCTTATCTACTTATGGGACCCCTCCAGCGTCGCTGGTGACCCACGCTGCTCCTTCACAGCAACTTCTAGCACAAACCCAAATGGCACCATTGCAGACACAAGATGTACTTCAACAAACCCAGACACTACAGTCAGCAATGGCCACCACCGAACAAGCTCAGAAACAGCAGATTATGCCTCAGCCAGTGCAGCAGGTCGCTCCACAGCCACCTAAACTCCAGCCAAGCGAGTCAAAAACACTATCACAGCCAATGCCAATGGAGATGGTACCTTTACAGGGAGGTCTTCCAGGTGCCCAAGTTCAGCAGGTTCCTCATCAACAATTACCAGTTGAATCTCAACAGCCGGCAATGCAACAGACCGCATTCTTGCAGCAACATGGCCTTCAAACTGCCACTGCTGAGCACATCCAACAGCACAAGTTAGAACAGTATGTGTCTCCAGAAACCACAGCGATACTGACCATGCATCCACAGCATGGCCTCCAGACCCAGGATCCCCAACAGCTTCAATCTGCATTTCAACCGGTGATCCTGCAGCAGCTTCCCGCTGAGCAAACGCAGATGTTGCTTCAGCAGGTACCGCATGATATGGCGGCTATTACACAAACCGCAGTGCCTCCGGCTGTGCAGAAGCAGGTGTCTCTCCAGCAGTCGGAGTCTGAGCTGTCCACAGGTGAAGACACCGTCAGCCACTCCGCCCCACCCCATCCCTCTTTGGACACCTCTCTGCCACCCCTGCCGCTCTCTGAAACGGCTCTGCCTCCCCTCTCCCACACTTTCACGCCCTCTCCAGCCCAGCCCTCCTCAGTAGCTGAGTCAGACAGTGAAGGCCCACCCAAAATCGAGTTTGTGGACAACCGGATCAAGACATTGGATGAGAAGCTGAGGACTCTTCTGTATCAGGAACATAGTGGTAGTGGGGCAGCACTAGGAAGTGGCTCCACCAGCGGCTCCGCTCCTGCCCCCAGCTCTGCCTCGGGATCAGCTGCGGCCTCCACCGCAGTTGACGAGTCTTCAGAGCCCCCCAACACATTCTCCGCTCCTCCTGCAACCTCCTCAGATACCTCCCCTCACTCCACCTCTTCTACCACCTCCTCCACCACCCCTCGCTCTTCCTCCACCTCGCCGGATGGAGAGCGGGAGAGAGCAGGTGAAGAGGCGGAGATCCCGTCTGCTGTGCAACGCCAGCCTGCTTCATCCTTCTCCTCTACATCCCCTCCATGCTCTCTCGTTTCCCCTCCACAGGAGCCTGGATCCCCAAAAGTGCCCAGTGAATCATCTGTAAGTGTAAGTAGGGTGTGTTAATTTCACAAAAACAGATCATGAGGCCTTTTTTTGTCCCATTCGATTTTATTCAAAAATACACCTCTTCTATGGTGAAAATGTTTTTTTTAATTTCTGTATTAAAATTTATTTCGTTTTTCTGTTTGGGCAGAGGTATAAAGTAGAAAATGTAAGGGTAATACAAAATAAAAAAAAAAAAAAAGCAGATCATTAACAGGGTTCCTACACGGTTTTGAAAAATATGGAACAGTATGGAATTTGATTTTAAGTAATTTCCAGGTGTATGGAAAAAAGAAAGCAGACTATGGAAAAATATTTGCATTTCCAGACATTTCCACCACAGAATATGTGTTTTAAATTAGACATTAGGCCTTGATATTAGAGGGACTACCAAATTTTGAGCAAGTAAATCTCTGTTAATTCATGTGCATCCATGCTCTCCTTTTATTCATAGTAAGATGGCAGTGATGCACATAGGAGATTATATGAAGGTTATATAAAGCTAGAAAATTTAAGTTTTTTTTTTTTAAGAATATCAGTTAATTTAACCTTTTATGACAAGACAATGTTCAGGTTGTAAAATATGATTACGGTGTGATGTGTATATATAAAATTTAATGTTAAAACTTTTTTTTTTTTTTTGAAAATTAATGTTTATACACTCACGTTTTTAAATTGAAAATATGCTTTTTTCATTGATGGTTACATCATACGACTTGTTTAGAGTCATTCATTTAAAATTTTTCTTGAAAATGGTATAAAAGTTAAACAACAGTACATTTCTAAAATGATGGTGTAGTTCATTTCAGCCATTTCACCACACTTCTTAAATTTGTTTCCCTCCTCTTGTTCACGTGTGGTGTCCAGGCTCCCCCTTCCCTCACTGAAAGCTCCACCCCTGGAGATGTTCTGTTGCCTTCCTCTTCTCAGCCGCCTGTCCCTCTGTGGCCTGGACAACAGCAGCAGCAGCAAAATGAAGGAGGTGGATATTTTGGCCTAAACCTGACATGTCCTAGTATCAGAAATCCTGTTAGCAAGAAATCCTGGACTCGCAAATTCAAAAGCTGGGCATGCAAACTGCGCCACTCCGCCAGCTTGTTCAAGAAGCCCAGAGTCCAGCAAGGTAGTGTCCGCAGGAAGCGCGCAAGAGAGAGCGAGTGAGGGGTGTGGGTGGGCATTGACCTAAAACAAATGTTTAAGTTAAACATAATGTAGCTGACTCTTACCTTGCTAGATAGGGATTTCTTAATTTGTAAAAATACTGTTAGAATTAATAACTAATTATTAATCCTAATAGTTATTCCGTGGTGACGTGGTTGTTGCTGTGCTTAGTCTGTACTGATATCATTACATCACCTAGCCATACATTTTTCTTGCTTTAGTTTTTGTTTGAACTGAATTGCTGTACTGTACATTAACTTTATGTTGTAGCCTCCTTTTCGTTTTGTCTGCATGGGTTACCCAGGGGTAAGAACAGAGGAGTGTAGAAAGGGGAGAGAATCTAAGAGGGATGACCCTTGTGCGTCGCACCTGGATCTGAGTCTCCAGTCCCACCATATGCAGCGCCCGCGCCCCTCACCTTCCTGCACCCTGCCTCACTCACCCAGAGCACCTGCAATTGCAAAATAGCACACTTGTTTACAAGCAACATGGGCCAGAGTCTGAAGTTTGCACCTGTTCATTTGTTATTTGTTTAGTGATTGAAGAGGCGAAAAACCTGCTGCCACAGTACATATTGTTCATCATGCCCATTCTAATTACGTTTCTGTCTATTCTAATGCAAAAATAACAGCTGCAATCTTTTTTAATATAAAGAAACTAATCTGGCCACATAACATTTTACAATTTACATTTGTGTGCACCATTAATACTGAAGCTTTAGCAACTATGTCTATCAAGCAGCTATTTTCAGATGCTAGCCGTCCATTTTTCATATGTACATATTTTTTTATTTTCTCCCAGAGCTTTAGATTATATCCTGTTCTTTCCTACCTGGGTAGATTTTTGGAAGGTTTAATTTTCTATATTTTTTGCATGTCCATGGGTATGTTTGGAATGGAATACTAGCATGCTGCAGTTTTTGTTTAAAAAGTAGTATGTGAAACAGTACACAGTATGCACTGATAAGTTTCAAAACTTTTCACAATTGTTATATGTTCATTCTAAAGTGTGGGGTCTGTAGGACTTTTTTTAAAAAGAAATTAATACTTTTTTTCAGCAAGGCATTAATGCATGCAATGGATTAAATCAATCAAACGTGACAGTAACGACATTACCAAATATTTCTATTTCAAAGAAATGCTGTTCATCAAGGAACCCTAAAAAAAAGTGTTGAATGAACATAAGGAAATATATTAATTTTACACAGTGTAATTATTATTTTAGATGTAATTTTAATATTTTCTTAAGAAAAATATTTTTTTCTTGAACATTCAATCAGCGTAGTAGAATACAGAATTATTTCTGAAGGATCATGTGATACTGAAGACTGGAATAATGACTGCTGAAAATTCAGCTTTACCTAAATATATTAAAATAGATATATTGTAATATTTTATGACTTTACTGTATTTTTGGTAAAATAAATGCTGCCTTGATGAGCATAGGAAATATTTACAAGTCTTACAGACACTAAACTTGAATGATATACATTCAGTGCCATTTTTAAAATAACGTTATGTTAAATTCTCTAATTTTGTAGTAAAAATGACAGTGGGAAAATCATTAATATGTTAAGGTAATAAAATAGTTATTGCTTATATTTTTATTTTATACTATAAAAACTGAACATTTACATTCTGTGCTCATTGTACATACTTACATATACTTAGTTTGAGTAACACGGTAGTATGCCATTCCTTACATAACTTAAATGTAATATACTGTAGCATCAGTCCAAAACAATAGAGCAATAGTTTTCAGCAGTTTAAGCCTGACAGACTGTACATGTTCAACATGCATATGTGTGTATATATGGTTGTGTATCATGAAAAGCACCTTAGGACCATCATCACCTAGAAATAGTCCCTGGAATGATACAGAGTGTTCTGTATACACATTCAGAACACATAGTAGATAATTCACACATGCTGACTGGTATCACTGTTGCTCTCTAGGCAGTGATATTAGAATCTGACAGATGAATGCAATCGTGTGAGTGTGGATGGATGGGGGCATATTACTTGTGTTTATTATTCTCTAATGTTTTAGATGTTGTACTGCAGAGATTGTTCTTTCATGAACTGGTTTTACTGTTTGTTAAAGCTGCTCCCTGCCACCCTTCCCCACACCCATTCCCCATCACACTCTGTATCCACTCAGCATGACGTTTGAGACGACAATCATATTCGTATTCATGTCCACCGACTGTCAGTGATGGTGTAATTTGCCATACTGACTCTATAATAATACCATGTGAACATGCATGGATGCGTGTTAGTCAAAGATCTCTCGTGTGCTTTAGTTATTAATGCCAACTTTCTGTCTGTGGTGT
This sequence comes from Spinibarbus caldwelli, assembly GCA_039654775.1. Taxonomy (NCBI): domain Eukaryota; kingdom Metazoa; phylum Chordata; class Actinopteri; order Cypriniformes; family Cyprinidae; genus Spinibarbus; species Spinibarbus caldwelli. The sequence continues at coordinate 12,815,902 of CM077261.1, read as the reverse complement.
CTCTTGTGTGTTTGTTTGTCTTGTCTGTTTGTGTGCTTATGTTTTTTTTTTTTTATATACCAAATACACTGTTTTCTGTATGTTCCCATTTCATTTTACTATTGGCATTGTGTTCCCTCGTCTTTGCGTCTCTCTCTTTATTCTTCATAAGATGGCAACTTGAGCCAGGGGATGAAGGAGGAGAGGGAGGCATCTACAAAAGACCAACCCTGTTCACGCAGAGGCCGTTTCCAGGTACTGTCATCATTCACTTGTACTGTACAAAGTATTCTCATTTTGCAAAAGCTCAGCCTTTCAGCTCAGCTATATGTGATCTGACAAAGGCAGATTTTTAGTTCTACTGTGACAAATTAAAGATGTGCGTTGAGTGTAAAATTTATGTATAGTATTATTGTGTCAAAGAGATTAATGGGAAATAGTTTGGTCACACAAGTCTGTCACTTTATAAACCAGCCAAAGAAGTAGTGTTTTCTGGAAGGTTTCATCAGTATTCTGCATCAGTAGTACACAAAATATGAATAAACTAAATTGTAGCATCAACATTCATAATTGCAAATGTACACTGCCATTCAAATGTTTGGGATCAGTAAGATTTTTTTTTTTAATGTTTTTGAAATAAGTCTATTATGCTCACCAAAGCTGCATTTATTAGATAAAAATACAGTAAAAACAGTAATATTGTGAAATAATATAACAATTTTTAATGTTATCCTATTTGAATATATTTTAAAATGTATTTATGTATATATTTATTCCTGTGATGACAAAGTGAATTTTCAGCAGCCATTACTAAGTTTTAATATGCTGATTTGGTGTTCAAGAAACATTTCTTATTATCAATGTTAAAAACAGTTGTGCTGCTTAATATTTTTGTGTAAACCATGATACATTTTTTTTGGGATTCTTTGATGAACAAAGTTCAAAGGGACATTTGATTTTAAATCTTTTGTAATATTATATAAATATTTAGTGTTTTGATCAATTTAATGCTTCCTTGCTTAACCAATTTCTTAAAAAAAAAAATCTTGCTGGCCCCCAAACTTTCGAATGGTAGTGTATATAAATGTTACGTGTGGACAATAAAAATTTGCTTCTGCCATGATTGTTCAAATCACTCTTCTAACTTGGAAATTAAAAACTTGATCAGTCCTGACTGTATGAAATTAGTGGTGTTCATATGCTTACCTCATAAACACCATCCTTCCAATGTGACTTGAATGCACTAAAAGATCATAGTCGTTCTTTTTTTCCTTGATATGACACTTCAAATAGTATTTTCATAGCTGTTGGAGTTTACACTTATTTGTCTTTTGTTAGATGTACTGTACTGTGTTAATAATTCAAACTGAGTGAAGGATCAACTGTTCCCATTCTCTTTTCTCATAGGTGATTCCAGTGTCCCAGTCCGCAGAGCCTCTTCCTACACAGGAAGCTGCACCAAGCCAACAGATCACGCAAAGAAAAGTTGGGCGTTTCTCAGTCACCCAGGCCGAACAGAGAGAGGAACATTTGACAGACAGCTCCCCCGTGTCACCTGACCTTGAGCGAGAGAGGAGAAAATCTAAAGCAAAAGATGGTGAGAAAGAGGAGAAGAGAACTACAGCACCCAGCCACCCACCCAGGAGTCATGCACACTTGCCCCTGGGCAGCAGCGATGATGAGAGCGAAGTGGAGGATGAAGATTTGAGGAGAGAACTCCACAAGCTGAGAGAGAAGTGAGAGAATTTGAATTCTGCAGTGCTGTTTCTTTTCCTCTCTTCCTGTACTGATGCTTCCTCTCTTTTATCTTTGTAGACACATCAAAGAGGTGGTGTCCCTGCAGGCACAGCAGAACAGAGAGCTGCAGGATTTGTATAGGCAGCTCCGTTCTCTTAAAGACCACCGACAACCTCTGTCTATGACGCTGCCCCGGACCTCTCCTCTGCCCACTGCACCCCTCGCCATCTCCCCACGCAGACCCCGACCCGCCAAAGCCAAGCTTCGGCCCAGACCCCACTGTCACATGGATAACAATGGAGTCACACACCAAGGTACTGGTACTACCATATTAGAGGGAGAGTTAGAATAAGGCTTTGTTTTTTGTTGTTGTTGTAACTATAATTCACCATTTTTCTCTTGATTTTTAAAACCCTCAGGGAGTCTTCAGCAGTCTAGCAGTTATTCTGGTGGGGAGCAAAGCAGGCTTCACTCATACTGCAAGCCAGAGAAAACCCCATCAATGACTGCTAATAGAGGTACAAAACCTATAGAGCATGATCAAAATAACACTACAGTTCAAAAGTTTGGGATCAGTAAATCTGTCCTTTTTCAGATAAATAAAGAAAAATAATTTAGCAAGAATGCATTAAATTGACCAGAAGTGTCAGTAAATATATTTGTAATTATTATTTTTTTTTTTTTTTTCAAATAAATGCTGTTCGTTTAAACTTTCTATTTAGTAAGGAATCCTGGAACAAAATATCAGTTTCCACAAATACATTAAGCAACACAACTGCTTCTTGAGCACCAAATCAGCATATCAGAATGATTTCTGAAGGATCATGTGACACTAAAAACTGTAATGGCTGCTGAAAATTCAGCTTTTCCATCACAAGAATAAATTCAATTTAAAAATATATTAAAAAAGAAAAAATTATTTTAAATTATAAAATTTAACTATATTACTGTCTTGGTGTATTTTGATGCAGCCTTGGTAAGCATAAGAGACTCTTCACAAACTTATAGCTCCCAAACTTTTGAGCAATAATGTAATTCCTAAGAATTGATCTGAGGAATGGCATTTTTATTTAACAGTTTCCTCATTTTGTTTTCAGACCAGAGTCCTTCAGCCCAGGGTTCTGCCAATAGAAAGAGCACATTCACAGATGAGCTGCATAAGCTTGTTGATGAGTGGTCAAAAGAAACCATTTGCCCTGTTCAGCCCAAGCCTTCACTAAATCAAATCAAACAGATCCAACAAGTGCAGGAGTTGGGCGGATGGGGCCAGACTACTGAGGTGAAGCATACATGAAACAAATGTCTCAAACATGCATATGTAGACTTAACCTGTATAGGTTAAAATACTTTCTGTTACAGTGTATATATAGCGGTGTTCAAAAGTTTAAAGGTGCTTTGCACAATTTTGCGGTCTAAAAAAGTCCATTGTTTATTGTTAATAGTGTAGTGATTTGAAAATCCAAATTGAACCCATTGCAATCATAACTGTACCTTAAGACCACTAGTAAAAAGTATTTTTTTATTTTTTGCTATTTTTCTAATTTTATACTTTTTTTCCATTAGAATTTATGTAGCATGATGTAAACTGCGTGCTTGGAATCACAGGGCGATCCTCACTCCACATTAAAAAGTTCATAACAGTATGAAAGTACATATCTGTGAAAAATATTGTGTGCTCAACATCATACTTGTTTAGCCTTTTTTTAGGAGTGAGTAGCACACCATGAAGAATAAGCAACAGACTGCAGAAAAATGCTAATCTTTAATTTCACAACAACATGACAGTTAAACCTGTGGATTCTGCATAATAATGGGAACATTTCTCACTACAGGCAGTTCCAACAGCGATCATCTTAAAGGTGATGGCTGTAAAGCTGATGCTGTAAATGAAATGAATGCAGTGCTGACAGTTTATTACTCAAAAGCATACTATAATGCTCTCAGTGATTTGAGAATAGTTTAATTATTTTTTGTAGTTTTCGATCAAACATTACCAAAACAAAACATACAGACACATATACGTATGCAAGGGCCTGGGCAATAAAGGTTGTCAAACGGCCTGATGAGCTTTAGTTCTCTCCAGCAACCTATCATTCATAAAACAATCGTAACGTGTGACATGTTCTATGATCCAATCAATTCCTTATGGGCAGAATTAAGTCCCGCCCTACATTTGATATGCTGTTGAACTCTGATATGTCACAATAGGGGAAAATAGGACAGTCAAAATTTCTGTTTTATATCGACTTTAAATGTACCACCACTAAGGGCCAGATTTACTAAACAGGGCAAATTAGTGTTAGAGCGCAGATGGGAGGGGAAAATTCTGCGTGTGATTTACCGGCAATGTGCACATTAAAGAACACAGACGCAGCCAGATCATTTCCATAATGACCAGCACAATCTACCTAGAGCAGTGCAAATTACCACCTGCTTTAAGACATACTTTTTTTGGCATTAAATAATGCCGCAAATACCAGTAATTTGACGAGCGCAAACATTAGTAAATTGCATTGCGTGATTCATTTTAATGCTCTCCTCCCATAAATTTAGCGTCTGAAAGGGAAATAATAACTGTGTCCACGCCTTTTCAGCGCTAATTCTTCACTGCGAGTCTTTAGTAAATCCTGACAGTACTATTTTAATGCCAAAAGACGGTTTGCACTGGTGCAAGCTGTTAGTAAATCTGGCCCTAAAAATAAAAAAACTTACTATTTGACCACACTAATCAATTAAGTTTAAATTCAAGTAAGTTTAAAGATTTTTTTATGTGATTTCAGTTAACATGTTTAGTTACCATTATTTTATTTGAAGTAACAAACTTTTTTGTTTTAATATTAATGTCTGTACAAAGAGTCACATGATCATGATTTATTTGTGAATTAATTTTGTCTAAATGTTATATTTTTCAAAATCCCTAACTTTTATTTCCAGATTTTTTTCCAGATTCCTTGTTTTTTTTTAGTATAATCTCTTTTGAATTTATCTGTATCATTCGTTATTTGTAATAATAAAAATCAAATAATAAGTAAATAACGCTTGTATCTTGCAGACGACAGCTTCATCGGGTTGGTTTTCCGGAGCCCCTTTGACCGCTCCAGTATCAGTCAGCATGTCTACAATGGCACACACCACCTATAGTACGATCGGTGGACAAACTCCGCCACCTCCGACGCAATTTCCCATCGCTCCTCTCTCCCAGCAGAACGCGCATCTGCACCACCAGCCCCTGCAGTGCAGCCCGTCTCCCCTGCACCCACAGCAGGTCCAGCTCCTGTCAGGACCCCAGCCCCCGGTGTCCGGCACCCCTTCCCTCATAACCGCGGCGGGGTCTCCGCTGCCCCCCGCCACCAGCATCACAGCTGCCTCTGCCCCCGCTGCCACCGCCACCAATCAAGACGCCGTCTTCTGCTCGTGCTCCTCCTCGTCATGCTCCTCTTCCTTCTGCTCCACCTCCGCTCTGCCTCCCAGTGCCAAACTTCACCCCAAACCCTCCACATCCACCCTTCCTTTAGGACAGCAGTGAGAAGATGGATACCGGTGTAGATCTTGTACAGGAAGGACACTAGTAGCAAGCGGTTGCGTGTTGGTGTGTGTGGGTATGGGGGTGTATAAATACTGTAGTGTGTGTATTTGTGTGAGTGTGCGTTTGTGTTGCATTTTTCAATACATATCCTCTGTGTGTTTCCGCACCGTCACGTTTTCTATCCGACTTAGTTGGACCTGAACTCGCCCTATATAGAGACATTTTTGACATGAGATATGATCCTCTTTGTTTTTATTTATCAGTGCTTCAAACGAAAGGACTATTTGAATTTTAAAAAGTGCAATTAGTAACTGATATTTAAATTTATCTTTTCTGTGTTGTTGTGACGTGGATCTGTATAGCTTAAAAGAAATATTTTTTATATATATGCACAGAAATGACAACAACCAGACGTCAGCAGCGAAGCGCCATCTTTATAGAGCACAACGGATTCAGCCGGCGGCGGCGGGATCAATCGCATGTTCCAGCGCAGAGCATGGTAACCTTGCAACCATCATCGTAGCTACGAAAACAATCGTTGTGCACGGATAAGGCATGCTCCTCATGTATTATATTTTACGATGATAAATAGCGGTAACGTTTTAGATTTAGCCAAGATTTTTTCTAGAATAACATAAATAGCCATTGACTAATTCCTTTTACGATCCTGCAATTGATTTTGAGAGAAAAAAAAACACAAGTTCATTTGGTTTCAAATGAACCTAGCTAATATGATTGCAGAATTTTCCTCTCTGTTTTAGCGGACGTTCATATTTTTTAGGTTTACACTATTAACATTAATCCCATGGTGAAGTGTGCAAGACTAGACGGCTGTTTGGAAAGCTCAAGTGAAGTGAATGCAGCTTGTTCTTGTTCTTGTGTATTTTTGCACAGTCCCGTATGAACGTGCTTCCGTGCACACCAAACTGTGATCTGTGAACTGTGAGTTTGCTTTTAGTGAAACACCAAACTGTGATCTGTGAACTGTGAGTTTGCTTTTAGTGAATGCAACACATCAGCAAAACACTGGCAAAAAGATGTATTCCTCACTGAATATGACTTTTCATCAGATACTACTCTGGTGGAAAATTTTATTTATATATATATATATATATATATATATATATATATATATATATATATATATATATAGATAGATAGATAGACATAACTGCCAAGCAAGTTCATGATTGGGAGAAAATCCAGAAATAGGTTGCCTTTCTACAGTGTATTTTTCCTGATCATAAAGCTTTTATGTGATTCAGCTAGACCAAGACATCAGAGCCCAGCCTTTAAATCAGCAGCTACGCAACTCTGTTGTACAGCTGGACTACTTGGATTAATAAAGCGGTTGTCAGACTGCATTCTCCATAAGTCTGCAATGCCCATATACAGAAAACTGACTGTGTTCTTTAATGTTTTGTTGGAAAAAGTAACGGAAGGTTGGTACGAATGAGAAAACCTGCATTTTTCAAGAAGTAGGTGGGAGATAGACAAGGTGGAATGTATTGTGTAACGTGCACAGGGAATGAAGAACCAGTTTGTGTTGTGAAGCTTTTTAAATTGTGCTAATGCTTGAACTTGTGGACGTTACAAAAAGAGGTCAACATGACCGCTGCCTACAGAGGGTTGCGATCATTCAGTTTCCAGTATTTTTTTTGTCACTTTTTTTTAAGACAAGACCCGCCTCTTCACAGTAAACCAACAGTACAGTAGTGGTGTGCAAAAAGGCTGTTGTGTCTAAGAAAACTCCAAACATTATCCATTTGAGCTGTACAAATGGGAAATGTAAAGATAACCCTCTGCTGAAGTGTTACCAAAATGTAATCTAAAAAGAAAGCATTATTTTTGTATTTTGCAAGGGGTTGTAAAAATGTATAATTGTGTACTGATCAGTGTTGAGAAAGCTGTGGTTATCTGATAAGACACAGGTCCTAAAATGGTTTCTTGAGGTCCCCTGGCTTCCAACTTTACCCCAAATGTTTGTTCAAAGATTACAACATGATATCAGATTTTAATTTTTAGAGGGGGTTTAAGTCAATGCGAGTGATTGGGAATATTAGAAGCTGAATCGTTTCTACTGTGGAGGTACAGCGTGGGTGAAGTTGTACAGTAAAACCAGGGGAACCCCAGAATTACTTGACTGACCACCAATAATTAAAGGTTATTTAAGTGAAAATAATCTATAGAGGACTAAACTTATTGCTGGTGATTTAGCTACTGTAAATTGTAACTAATTCAACTGTTGATTCTATTTATGTTTTGTAACTAATCAAAAATAAACATCAAATGTTAAACATCAAAGTGTTATGGGTTATTTTTGTCACCTTCAAAAGCACATACAACTTTGTCACTGTTTTAATGAATTAATAAACACAGTAAAAACAGTAATATTGTAAAATATTCCAACTTAAACATAACTTTTCTATTTTATTTTAAAATATTGATTCCTGTGATTGTAAAGCTGAAGTTTTAACATTACTCCAGTCTTAGAGTAATGTCACATGATCACGTCACGTGATCCTTCAGTGTTACATGATCCTTCAGAAATCTGTGTCTGATTTGCTAATAAAAAGATACATTTAGCAATATTGCAAACGGTTGTGCTGGTCAATTTTTTTATATACTGTGATATATTTTTTCAGGACTCTGATGAATAGAAAATTTAAAATATTAGCATTTATTGGAATTTATTTTTTTTTTTTGTCTTTACTGTCATTTTTGATCAATTTAATACGTCCTTTCTAAATAAAAAAATATATATTTCTTTAAAAATCCTACTGACCAAAAATTTTTAAAAGGTAGTTTATTTGCTCATAACATTTTTTACTTCGTAGAACTGTTTCAAACTGTGATTAGAGTGCCTGTAATATTCCGTGATACCAGTAGAGGTCTCAAAGTGAAAGTAAGCGCTCTTTACTGTATAAAATCACAACATGACAAGAAGAGTTCAACAAAGATAATTCATACCATCAGTACACAGACAGAAAGTACATGTCCAGCTGATTTTTAAATAAGATACTTGTTAGCCAGAATTCTAGAAAGCTAAAAATGAGCACCATAAAACCATATTTTCCTGTCAGCTAATAAAACTAAGAATCATCCAGTAGGTGTCAATGTAACTGTATTCATATAAATGAAGCGTGATCTTAAGCATGTGCTGTTCTCTCAGATGTAGGCTAAGGGTTTACCACTGTACAGTGGATGGTCTGTTGAGATCAGGCATGTTCTTCTGCGGGTTCAGAAGTCACCAAACCCCCTGACAATGTGCTTATTGTGATAGCTCGGTCTATATGCATCAATAGGGGGATTAAGCAGTCGACATGGCACGAGTACAATAATGCTCTTCACTGTGAACAAGAAACCCATGCAAGACCCTCTGCGGGTGACGACCCGCTCATAAAACTCTGCGGGACTCTGACAAGAGTTTCTGTGTAATACCTGTAGAATTATTACCACTCGACCCTCTATAATTAGCATAACTATACGTCCTGAAGGAAGCTATTTAGTGGGCATGCATAATGAGCAGGCCTATTTCAGAATTCCCCTAGAATAGATTAGAGTCTTTAATTACTTTTCAAATATTGAAAGGTAAATTTTGCAAAATTGTAAACATTTGCAGAAAAAAACTAAAATTTGTAGAATTCTATTTTTAATGTGAATTTCACTTTTCACTTTTTAAAAATTATATAGAAAGTGTTTAAATCAAAGTGACAATTATACATTATTTTAATCATTTTATACAGTCTTCGTATAAAATAGCCTATAAATAAATATATTTTCTATCATACGCGGTAGCCACGGCAAGTTTTAGAGAAGACCATAGACTGGAAGAAGAAGAAGAAAAAAACTGGCATAAAGTCTGTAATTATTAACTGACCAATCAGAGTGGACATGTAAATAATATATAAAAATAATTTTATAAACGAGGGAGGCTAAATAAAATATAAGAACAGAGGTAACCATTCAAGCCAATCAGCTTTCAGTATTAGGTTAGTTCGTCATCAAACCTACAACAGGTGAGGAGAAACTCTGAAGATGTGTAGCTAAAATTATTAACGATCTAAAAAAAATCCCCTATGGAGAAAAAAAAAAAGACTTGCAAACTGGTCAGTATTTACGTATTTCTGTTCATAAACAATTTAACTGCCAGCATGATTTATTCTCACATAAAACCTATACTAAATCTTACTTTAAACCAAGATGTAGAAATTATGTGTCTATTCCAGGACTTGATTTCAACATAGTCTAAAGATTTTTTTCCCCTCAAGATTACAAGTATTCAAAGGTGCACTTGTAACTGCAGCCCATCAGTTGATGAAGAGTCGCCCGTCAGTTCGTGAGTCACAGGCTGCTGCTCCAGTTTCTGAAGGGTGGAGGAGCGCAGTGTTCATGCAGTGATTGGTAAATATCGAGCCAATCCAAATGTGAACATCAGAAGTGTACACTCAAGGGAGTGGTGAGCCTGCGTCATACCTTCAACTTTCCTTCTCACTCTCCTAATCTCGTTTTAGCCTAGTAAATAGTTTATTGTCCGTTGACTAAGTGGGAAAATCCAATGGAAAAAGGTTCGCAAAGCGGAACTTTTTGATCATACGCACACCGCGGATTATTTGACACGGAGGGCAGCTGGGGAAAACTTATAGAAGAATTTCATGGATATTTTATTATAGCAAAATCCTTTTTTTGTTCCACCGGAATATCACCCACAGGCTGTCCATCTTCCTTGCGCGTGGTGTCCGCGGTATGTCTGAGGGCTCGAGACGATCCTTCACTCACGAGACGAGATGAGACAGCAGGTGCTCGCGCTCAGCGCGCTCGTGTTTCTCTGTTTACCTCAGCCTGCAACTTCACAAACACAAGAAGGTATAGAAGTGTTTGAATTTTATTTAGATGATATGTATTATTGTTAATGGCGTTATAAGACACAAGTATGTGAATTAGGCTACTATTGTCTCGCCTAACAATTCATCATGTGAGTTTAAAAATTAACGGGTTGTTTGATTTCCTTGTCATGGTTTTTGCCCCTTATACCCCCTGGGTTTAGCTCCTTTCCATCTGTTTGAATTTAATGAGTTGTTCCACCTATATAAACTAGTTAATAGGATGTAATCTGTACCTGGATAGTTGACAAATAACATAGACATTAACTTTTTTTTTTATGTTTACGTAGCCTGCTATTTCTCTGTATGAATGAAAGCAGGTGCTATGGGTCACACCTTTGAAATCACATTTTTGCAGCTCATTTAAATTGTCCTATGGTGTGGCAAATGCATTTTTAAAAGCACTGTGTAGTCATTAAAACTCATGTAGAAATAATAAAACTGGGATATAGGCTTATGATGTTTTGCATGAAGTTTGTATGTCACACTGCAGGACATTCCTGTCACTTCTTGATATGTCAAAAACTCACTTGAACTTTCTAGACATTGCCTTTGACCACAACCGACCCATGCTTTTTAAAATAAATGGTCCAAAATAGAATATTTATAAGAACATTCTGGGTTCCCCGAAGCACCTTTCAGGGAACTTTTTTTTAAAGAATCATTTTTTCTATTTTTTTTTTATTAATAAAGAAACTTTTTTTTCATTATAAAGTACCTTTTGTGCAAAGAAAAGTATCCATAGATGTTAAAGTTTTTTTTTCTCAAACTTTTATTTAAAAAGTGATCAGAACTTAACGAATTAGCTAGGGTGTATGAATGATTTGAGACGCGTGTGTGAGTGAGATGAGCTTAAACATTAATTAAGGGAACATGTCTAATAATGGCTTCTGTGCCTTTACAGCAACCTTTTGTGAACTGAGTAATAATAATAATAATATAGGAAAATGCATGCTTGTTCATATAAATTACCCTCAACTATAAACTGTAGCACGGTTGTGAGTCATGTTGACTTGATATATTGACACTCTTGAAATAATTAAACCAGCTTCTACTTAAAACAGCTTCAGGGCAAAGAGCTCTTTTTTTCTTCCTCAGTAGTTCTTTTTCCACAGAACATTAGCTTTAAGAGCTATGATTCCCGTGATGGCCAATCCCAGTCTCTTACTTTTGCCGCCAAACACATTGCGTCACTGAGCTGAACAGAATAAGGTGTGGGACTATAGTGCCATATCATAAACCGCTCTTTAATAACTCCTTTACAACCATGGCTCCAAAGTTCAGCCTCATTTAAGCATACAAGAGGTTTGATAGGAAGGACTGAACTAAGTTAATAATGTAATCACTCTTTCCTTCCGGTGAGAAGACGACTGAGAAGATTTTGGTTGACATCTGCACTGACCTAATAAAATCTGATGGTGCAATATCAAATATTAGCATCCTGTAGATGTGTGTATATAGTTGAAGCATCACTTCATTTAAGACAGAAACTATGCATATGTACCACTAACCGCCAAACCTAATGGCGTCTGATTCAGAGCAGTCTGTACTTGCAGAAGTTGACGTGAATAGGTGTGGATGTGTGTTTTGGAGATTGTCTTTTTTGTCTCATGCCGGCTCTTATTTCAGTTTGACACTAGTACTATTTTCATTTCTTTCTCCATGTGTCTGCTAATCTATCTTTGCTTTCCCTCATGGATTCTTCCATTCACCCTTCTTTTTTTTCTCTTGTTCTGCCTGTCATACATGCTCAGTCCCCGCCCTGACTCTAAGCTGTTAATGCTCATTGAACTATAATCATTGTACGCTGCTGGATTCTATTGTATGTTCCATAGAGGCCTCTGCTCTCTATCTGTGGTGCTGTTGAATTAAGATTACTTTTGTGAATGAACAGGACTCCACACATTATCAGCATCCAGTGTGTGTGTGTGTATATACAGGTGCATCTCAATAAAGTAGAATGTTGTGGAAAAGTTAATTTATTTCAGTAATTCAACTCAAATTGTAAAACTTGTGTATTAAATAAATTCAATGCACACAGACTGAAGTAGTTTAACTCTTTGGTTCTTTTAATTGTGATGATTTTGGCTCACATTTAACAAAAACCCACCAATTCACTATCTCAACAAATTAGAATATGGTGACATGCCAATCAGCTAATCAACTCAAAACACCTGCAAAGGTTTCCTGAGCCTTCAGAATGGTCTCTCAGTTTGGTTCACTAGGCTACACAATCATGGGGAAGACTGCTGATCTGACAGTTGTCCAGAAGACAATCATTGACACCCTTCACAAGGAGGGTAAGCCACAAACATTCATTGCCAAAGAAGCTGGCTGTTCACAGAGTGCTGTATCCAAGCATGTTAACAGAAAGTTGAGTGGAAGGAAAAAGTGTGGAAGAAAAAGTTGCACAACCAACCGAGAGAACCGCAGCCTTCTGAGGATTGTCAAGCAAAATTGATTCAAGAATTTGGGTGAACTTCACAAGGAATGGACTGAGGCTGGGGTCAAGGCATCAAGAGCCACCACACACAGCCGTGTCAAGGAATTTGGCTACAGTTGTCGTATTCCTCTTGTTAAGCCACTCCTGAACTACAGACGACGTCAGAGGCGTCTTACCTGGGCTAAGGAGAAGAAGAACTGGACTGTTGCCCAGTGGTCCAAAGTCCTCTTTTCAGATGAGAGCAAGTTTTGTATTTCATTTGGAAACCAAGGTCCTAGAGTCTGGAGGAAGGGTGGAGAAGCTCATAGCCCAAATTGCTTGAAGTCCAGTGATAAGTTTCCACAGTCTGTGATGATTTGGGGTGCAATGTCATCTGCTGGTGTTGGTCCATTGTGTTTTTTGAAAACCAAAGTCACTGCACCCGTTTATCAAGAAATTTTGGAGCACTTCTTGCTTCCTTCTGCTGACCAGCTTTTTAAAGATGCTGATTTCATTTTCCAGCAGGATTTGGCACCTGCCCACACTGCCAAAAGCACCAAAAGTTGGTTAAATGACCATGGTGTTGGTGTGCTTGACTGGCCAGCAAACTCACCAGACCTGAACCCCATAGAGAATCTATGGTATTGTCAAGAAGAAAATGAGAAACAAGAGACCAAAAAATGCAGATGAGCTGAAGGCCACTGTCAAAGAAACCTGGGCTTCCATACCACCTCAGCAGTGCCACAAACTGATCACCTCCATGCCACACCGAATTGAGGCAGTAATTAAAGCAAAAGGAGCCCCTACCAAGTATTGAGTACATATTCAGTAAATGAACATACTTTCCAGAAGGCCAACAATTCACTAAAAATGTTTTTTTTTTTTTTATATTGGTCTTATGAAGTATTCTAATTTGTTGAGATAGTGAATTGGTGGGTTTTTGTTAAATGTGAGCCAAAATCATCACAATTAAAAGAACCAAAGACTTTAAACTACTTCAGTCTGTGTGCATTGAATTTATTTAATACGCGAGTTTCACAATTTGAGTTGAATTACTGAAATAAATGAACTTTTCCACGACATTCTAATTTATTGAGATGCACCTGTATGTATGAATATGCATATGCTATCTAGACTAAGGGTGGCTCTATACCACTTTTTCAGAACCGATACCGATCCGATACCAAAAATTCTGAGTATCTGCTGATACCGATATCGATCCGATACCAGTGCAGTTTTTTTTTTTAATCAGTGTTGAATTTTTATACCTCAATGTGTGTTGACCTGATCATGACTTTTTTGTGTTACACACAATCTACTAAATATAGACAACTTTATTGTAAAGAAAAACAACAAATGAATGCATATATAATTATAATCTATGACAAAAATACTATTATAAAATATGTTAGTGGATAATTCAGTAGCAAAATTACTCTAGAAAAATCATGAGAGCACAATTGTATAAAATCTACAATTAGTGGGAAAAACATTATTGGGAACAAATAAAAGTGAATAAGTGTAGGACTAAATCTAAAATGATTATGTAAAATGATATACATTTCTCTTTGTATTGTTGTAAAATACATTCATGAAAAACAAGTAATATATATATATATATATATATATATATATATATATATATATATATATATATATATTATACTGTAAAATTAAAAGACATTTAAAAGAAATGTATAGCACAGTAATGAGGAAGAAACATATGATAGATAAGACGAACAAGAAAGGCTATGAATAATCTTTCGTTGTGCAAAAGTATTATGATACGAAAGGCTTCAAATACAGAGCGGCACAAAGCACTTATGCACATGCTGTGCGCAGAATGATGTTCTTGAAGCAACACGGAGTCACAACGCACAGTCCGCATAGAAAGGTTCAAAGCAAAAAAAAAAAAAAAAAAAAGGAAAGGTTCAAAGCACACAGTGAAGAGATATTAATGCGTAGTGTATTACATCTGTGCGATAGTTTATTGAGCCTTTTCTTTTAACAGTTTTAAATTTCAGTTACTGTGCTCCTTAAGAACATAGTGCTCTCTAGCCCAGTGTTGTGATCTAACAGACACCAAGACGACTGTGAAAACAGCACAAAGATAAAGTCCTGAAAGATAAAGTCCTTTTATGCAAAACCATTTATCTTTATTTACAATCAAGTATAATATTAGAAACATTTAATAACCTTGCAGAGAGTTTCATCTTCTTGACTAGTAACTGAACGCGACACGCAGTTTGAACACTGAGTGGAGGATGACAGACAGCCGCAGTGGAGAGAATTGTTTACTGAACTTGACTTAAATATTCATCTGTACCTCACATTAAACCATGGAACGGCTTCAGAACACTTGAAATATAGTGCACGAAAACTTTATGGTGTTTTATAATGTGTTTGTGGTTTTTGTGGGGCTTAACAATAACAATAGTATACGCACAATATCGGATTTGGATCGGCCTTGTCTGACCGATACCCGATTCAGCAGAAAATCTCAGTATCGGAGCGATACCGATACTGAATATCGGATCGGCGACAATAGCTGATGTAACAGCAAATATGTACAAGTCATGTGGGTGTGTACACCTTTACATGGGCATGTCTGCATAGCCTTTTGTATAAGGGTGTTTCTCAGATTTCATTTCATCATACTGGATAGATAATAGGGATGTACTGATTAAAATTCTGACCAGTACAATAATTATTCAATGTTGTGGCAGGTAAATAATAAAACCCTCTACTGATTTGTCTAAAAATAATAATAATTTAATCCATGGTGTGATGCTTAAGAGAATTTAAGCATCACAATATTGTACAGTATGAAATATGGATAACTATTGATTCTGAGATCTGCACTAGAATGTAATAACAAAAAAGAGGTGGAAAGTTAAAACTTAAAACAAAAAACTTTAAAAAATAAAGAAAGAGATAAAGAAAAGAGGAAGAGATAAAAAAAAAAATAACAATGCATAGTTTTTTGAAAAGGAACCAGATTTTGCAAATTGCAAATGGGCCATAACTCAAAATGCACATTTAATTTTTTTAGATTAAAAACCTTGGTATAAACTGAAGTTTTACATATGATGTTATGCAGACTTTCTTTTTTTACATCTTGAGTTTTTATTACACTAACGAGGTTGTGTACCTATAAATATCTAGCCATTTTCCAATATCTTGCACACATGTTTGTGACTGAAATCTGTTGGTAAACATGAATATACATAATTATTGATGAGCCATTGCAGTATGAAAAATGAACCATCTTTTTTTTTATCAGAAAGTGAACGCATTTGCAAGTAAAATTAATGTTTTGTTTGAAAATTCTCCAGAGTAATATAAATTTTTTGATGTTGTTTGTTAAAAAATAAACATGTACCTGACCCAGAAATTCAATAATTGTATAGTATGCAGATTTTTGGAATGCATTATGTGGGTTAAGATAGCACTTAAAAATAGCAGAAGTGATCTAAAATTTAAGAACATGTAGAAAAGAGAAACTACAATTAAATGTCTAATATTGGTCAATAAATATCCAATATCAACTGCTTCCAATCAAAAGTCACCTTTATTGTTCGATAACCAATATGGCCCCAATAAATTATGCAAGATAACATTCAAACTCGGCTGATAAAAAACACACAAGCCAATATATAACTTATATAGTAGAAACTAGAAATAAAAAGCCACATTTATCGATATAACACCATTTATGATGTTTACAAAGTGCATCCTTTGTGAATTTGCTCTTTTATCTAACACAAAGATGCAGAATTTGCATGCAGAATAGTGCAGATGTGTAACAGAAACCCATGTGACAGCACTTCCTTTTATGCATTCCCAGAATACATGCTACTATAACTCGTCCCCTCCAGCCTCATTCCTGAGACTGTAAGAAGGGCAGCCGAGTGCATTTGACTGCTGTAGTTGTAAAGTCACTCAGTGGTGTGGTTGTACACATTTGGGGATGCAGTAACATATAGAATAGAGCATTATAGAGGACAGCGGCCACTCTTAGATTATGTCCTTATGTCCCCCTCTCCGGACTCCCCGTCCTCTTGATAGAGTACTACACTCACACTCATCCTATTGTCTGGTTGTATGATCTCAGCCCTGCACACATACACACAGAACCACTGTCAATCACAGCTACACATTAACAGAGCCACACATTTATAGCTAAGTGACAATACTGTGCTTTGTTCATTAATAATGCCTCTCTAGATCTCATAGCCAGATACAGCCTTAGGCCCCAGACATGCAGCTGAACATTACACTCTGCCAGTCTCGGGAATATACCGTTTAACCCCTCGCAAAATACGCCTACAGTGCACACTAAGTTCTCTTGGCTCTCCGGCAGTTTCCAGCTCCCAACTTTTAAAGATTTTTTTTTTGTTTTTGTTCTTCCTGAGTGTTCTTTGTACACAATTAATATTTTATAGCAACACTTTGATGGATAGGTTTATTGAATGCAAACGCACGCAGGTTCACCAGCCAGAACTTGCTGTGTTTGTTTTACAATGTCATTTTCTAGAAGTCCTTCTATGTTCTTAAAGAAATATTTCAAGTTAAACTCACGCCCCATTGACATATTTGTGGCCGGCTCGTCCCACCTCTTAGGGCTGATTTGCAAAACTCTGCTCTACAAAGGCTAAATGCAATTCAGATTTTTGTCAAAATTGAGTTAAGAAATTTGGTTCTCTGTGATCTGTTTTGTGATGGACAGGTTTGACTCAATCTAAATTCAGTCAAAAAACATTGATGCCATTTTCTCAGGTTAGTTTGTTTTGCCTTTTTAGAGCAAAACTTGCTCAACAGTAAATGTAGCTCACGTAGCAATTTGTGAATTCAGGTGCTTTAATAACAATACAAACTTTGTGTTTTTCAGAATATTTGGATAACTAAGAAAAAATGTTCTTAAAACATTAAAAAACTGGATGTTTTAAACCTTCTCCAAACATTGAAAAACAATATTGTCTTCATTTAACGCTATGGGGTTGTTAAGAAAATGTTCTTATAAACTGTTCACACCAAAGATGATAATTATAACGATAATTATTCTAAATCTAATTCTTGACAATGGTTAAGTCCACACCACAGCTATAATGATAACGTCACAGAGGAACGATATCATTGGAATCACTTTTGATTTTTCAGTTGATGAACGCTAAAAACTTTGACAGCCAATCAGAATCCACCTGACATTAAAGCGCTTGAATATTTAAAGCGGCAAATGACAGAACTGCAGTGTACGCTAATAATAAACAGAATGGTGTCTGTTGGTGTGGTTGCCAATTTATTTATTGTTGTAATTATCTTTATAGATATCGTTCTTGGTGTGCACAGGACATTAACTGGATGGCTTTTTTTCTAAAACACAAGCTGTACTGAATTTAACCTGGAATATTCTTGCTATAACTAAAACAGATTAGTTCGTCATGTCTTACAAGACCAGAATCTCAAATCTGTTAACGTGTTGCAGTGCATGCTGGGTAGCCTTGAATGCCACAGTATAAAAAAGTGATACACAGACTGTCAGTTAAGTAATGGTGAACAGTCCTCTGTAATACCTCTTTGCAGATGCACTGCAGTACACTCAATAGTTATGGCTTAAAGGTCCCCTGAAATCAAAATTAAAGTTTTTTGGGTGTTATTATCAATATGTTAGTCTTAAGGTTATCTATAAGGCAGTGCGCTCCAAAACAGTGACAAAATTGGCATTTAGAAGATATAAGCATTCAAAGCTTGCAATTCGCCACTTCCGCCAAAACGGTTCAACGATTTTTTTTGACGTCACATCGTACTTCAGCTTCTCATCAAATCTTCTGACCAATCAAATGCTCTGTAGAATCCGAAGCGTCCGCCCCCCTACACTATAAATAGACGCTGAAGCCACGATTGAGATCGGTCACTTGTTCACAGTGTAGTATTTCCTGTACAGTGAATGGCTCGTAGTGCACAATGTAGGTGATAGGGAACGATTCTGACAGTGTAAATATGCTTTCGATTGGGGCAAATGAGGTCTGTTTCGCGTTGTGTCACGTGAACCGCGGCAGCGCTCACAGTCTGATCCGGACTTTGGCTCCGGTACAGAGACGCGATCGCACAGAGCGGATCATATGCATGAGTCGGCATATATTAAACACTTTTAAAACTACACAGCCTCAGCATGATCATGATCACTATTTTGTTTTAGTAAGAGTTTCGAATTGAATCTAGGGGCTAATCTATTAAACTGTGGCTGTCAAATGTGGCTTTACCGAGCTCAACGGCCCGAGCGGATATAAACAAAACGCTACTGGCTATTTTTAAAAGGGGGCGGGGCTGCTCGATATGTCCCGCCCTGTCATCCTGTTTCAGTTGAAATTACGTCACCACATAGAATAACGCTGCGTGTTTCAAGGCACTTCAGGGGACCTTTAAGAGTCATGGAGACCCCTGTGTATTTTATGGGTAGGGTGAAGGGAGAGAGAGACTTTTCTATCAGTTGTCATGTCTCTCTGTCACCTCAGGCTAATAACCCTGGATTCCATCTCTGTCTGAAGTTGTTTCCCACTATTATGTTCTTCTCTTTTTAAGTCTTTTTGGGGACTTTCAGTTGTCTTGTACTACATGCTGACCTGCAGCTTCTTGGCGACCTCTGACCTTGCCCTCATTATGTTAATGACCTTGTGTTGTGGCCACTGCATGAAGTCTTTGTGTGCGCTGTGAGTGGACGCCTTGTGTGGAAGTGGCCACTTCAAAAGGGCTATATTTGTGTACAGAGGTTTCTTCTGCATCTTGCAAGACCAGTCTCATACATTTGTGCTATTTACAAGAGATTGTCAGCCTATATATTTAAATGGGTTATTACAAAGATGTATTCAGGGTTATTTACTACATAAATATGTCAATGGACAGCATATGTTGATTACTACAGAAAATTTTATTAGACTTTTGGTTTGTAAATGGAAAATGCATGCACTGATCAATTTTGTGGTTGGTAAGATTATTAAATGTTTTTGAAGATAGTCTCTTATACTGACCAAGGCTGCATTTATTTGATTAAAAAATACAGTGAAATATTAATATCTAAATATTGTGAAATATCATTACAATTTAAAATAACTGTTTTCCATTTTAATATATTTTAAAATGTATTTTATTCCTGTGATAACAAAGCTGAATTTTCAGCATAGATTACTCCAGCCAAGGGGCGTAGATCACGCGGGGGACGTGTCACCCCCAGTTTTAATATGACGTCAATTCGTCCCCCACACTTTTTCGGGCAAGTGTGTTTGCATAGAGGTTTTCAGAAGCCGGTGTGAATAAATATAGATTTAAATTCAAAGAGACAGCATCGTCTGTGCATGACCTGACGTTTTATTCGGACCCAGAATAAGGCCAAATGAACATCACGCAGTGCTAAACACTCCATGCAGTGTATGTTTCATTCATACTCAAAGCCGGAGGGCGCTCTCGCGCAGAAAGTTGTACCAGGAAATCCCTAATATGGGCAAAAGTGCCCAGCTATGGCTGTATGAAAACAATTGTTTTCACAGAAAAACAGAACTGTTTGGAAACATGAATACATTAAACATGCGATTGCGACAATATGGTTTATTTGTGTTTTTCAAGTAATCTCCAGGTAATAAAAAAATTATATGAACAATGCAGTGCTAACTGACATAGCATTTATTACAGTATAGAAACTTCTGCCTTATTATGTGATAAAAAAAAAGTGTTTGTAGTATATAAACAAATCATTATTATTGGTTATTGTCCGGCAGTGTATCTGTTTTATAAGCCAATTAAAAGCTAGAAATAAGAGAAAAATTAAAGTTGCCTATACGCTACCAGTCAAATGTTTTTGAACAGTAAGGTTGTTAATGTTTTTTAAAGAATTCTCTTCTGCTCACCAAGCCTGCACTTATTTGATCCAAAGTACAGTAAAACAGTAAAATTTTGAAATATTTTTACTATTTAAAATAACTGTTTTCTATTTGAATATATTTTAAAATGTAATTTATTTTGATTTCAAAGCTAAATTTTTAACATCATTACTCCAGTCACACAATCCTTCAGAAATCATTCTGATATTCTGATTTGCTGCTCAAAAAAACATTTATTATTATTGTGATGTTGAAAACAGCTGAGCAGAATTTTTTTTCAGGTTTCTTTTTATGAATAGAAAGGTCAGAAAACAGCATTTATCTGAAATAGAAATCTTTTGTAACATTATAAATGTCTTTATCATCACTTTTGATCAATTTAAACCGTCCTTGCTAAATAAAAGTAGTAATTTCTATAATTTATTTTCCAAAAAAAAAAATTAAACTGACTCTAAGCTTTTGAATGGTATAGTGTATAATGTTAGAAAAGCTTTTTATTTCAGATAAATGATGCTGATCCTTCTATTCATCAAAGAATCCTGAAAAAATGTACTCAACTGTTTTAAATATTGACAATAATAATAACTAAAAAGGTTTCTTGAGCAGCAAATCAGAATGATTTCTGAAGGATCATATGACATATATATATATATATATATATATATATATATATATATATATATATATATATATATATATATATATATATATATATATATATATATACAGGTGCATCTCAATAAATTAGAATGTCATGGAAAAGTTCATTTATTTCAGTAATTCAACTCAAATTGTGAAACTCATGTATTAAATAAATTCAGTGCACACAGACTGAAGTAGTTTAAAGTCTTTGGTTCTTTTAATTGTGATGATTTTGGCTCATATTTAACAAAAACCCACCAATTCACTATCTCAACAAATTAGAATACTTCATAAGACCAATAAAAAATAAAAAAAAAACATTTTTAGTGAATTGCTGGCCTTCTGGAAAGTATGTTCATTTACTGTATATGTACTCAATACTTGGTAGGGGCTCCTTTCGCTTTAATTACTGCCTCAGTTCGGCATGGCATGGAGGTGATCAGTTTGTGGCACTGCTGAGGTGGTATGGAAGCCCAGGTTTCTTTGACAGTGGCCTTTAGCTCATCTGCAGTTTTTGGTCTCTTGTTTCTCATTTTCCTCTTGACAATACCCCATAGATTCTCTATGGCAGGGGTCATCAAACTTGATCCTGGAGGGCCGGTGTCCTGCAGAGTTTAGCTCCAACTTGCCTCAACACACCTGCCTGGAAGTTTCAAGTATACCTAACAAGACTTTGATTAGCTGCTTCAGGTGTGTTTGATTAGGGTTGGAGCTAAACTCTGCAGGGACTCCGACCCTCCAAGACCGAACTTGGTGACCCCTGGTCTATGGGGTTCAGGTCTGGTGAGTTTGCTGGCCAGTCAAGCACACCAACACCATGGTCATTTAACCAACTTTTGGTGCTTTTGGCAGTGTGGGCAGGTGCCAAATCTTGCTGGAAAATGAAATCAGCATCTTTAAAAAGCTGGTCAGCAGAAGGAAACAAGAAGTGCTCCAAAATTTCTTGGTAAACGGGTGCAGTGACTTTGGTTTTCAAAAAACACAATGGACCAACACCGGCAGATGACATTGCACCCCAAATCATCACAGACTGTGGAAACTTAACACTGGACTTCAAGCAACTTGGGCTATGAGCTTCTCCACCCTTCTTCCAGACTCTAGCACCTTGGTTTCCCAATGAAATACAAAACTTGCTCTCATCTAAAAAGAGGATTTTGGACCACTGGGCAACAGTCCAGTTCTTCTTCTCCTTAGCCCAGGTAAGATGCCTCTGACGTTGTCTGTGGTTCAGGAGTGGCTTAACAAATTCCTTGACACGTCTGTGTGTGATGGCTCTTGATGCCTTGACCCCAGCCTCAGTCCATTCCTTGTGAAGTTCACCCAAATTCTTGAATCGATTTTGATTGACAATCCTCATAACGCTGCGGTTCTCTCGGTTGGTTGTTCATCTTTTTCTTCCACACTTTTTCCTGGGCAACAGTCCAGTTCTTCTTCTTAGCCCAGGTAAGACGCCTCTGACGTTGTCTGTGGTTCAGGAGTGGCTTAACAACAGGAATACGACAACTGTAGCCAAATTCCTTGACACGTCTGTGTGTGGTGGCTCTTGATGCCTTGACCCCAGCCTCAGTCCATTCCTTGTGAAGTTCACCCAAATTCTTGAATCGATTTTGTTTGACAATCCTCATAAGGCTGCGGTTCTCTCGGTTGGTTGTGCATCTTTTTCTTCCACACTTTTTCCTTCCACTCAACTTTCTGTTAACATGCTTGGATACAGCACTCTGTGAACAGCCAGCTTCTTTGGCGATGAATGTTTGTGGCTTACCCTCCTTGTGAAGGGTGTCAATGATTGTCTTCTGGACAACTGTCAGATCAGCAGTCTTCCCCATGATTGTGTAGCCTAGTGAACCAAACTGAGAGACCATTTTGAAGGCTCAGGAAACCATTGCAGGTGTTTTGAGTTGATTAGCTGATTGGCATGTCACCATATTCTAATTAGTTGAGATAGTGAATTGGTGGGTTTTTGTTAAATGTGAGCCAAAATCATCACAATTAAAAGAACCAAAGACTTAAACTACTTCAGTCTGTGTGCACTGAATTTATTTAATACACGAGTTTTACAATTTGAGTTGAATTACTGAAATAAATGAACTTTTCCATGACATTCTAATTTATTGAGATGCACCTGGATATATATATATGGATATATATATATATATATATATATATATATATATCAGTGTCACATCATATATATATTTATTTAAAGTAGAAATTTTTAGCATTATAAATATCTTTACTGTCACTTTTAATCAATTTAAAGGGATAGTTCACCCAAAAATGAAATTTACCCCATGATATACTCACCCTCATGCCATCCTAGGTGTATATGACTTTCCTTCTTTCAGACGAATACAATCAGAGTTATATTAAAAAATGTCCTGTCTCTTTTAAGTTTATAATGGCAGTGAATGGGGGTTAAGATTTTTAAGTCCAATAAAAGTGCATAAATCCATCATGAAAAGTGTTCCACATTGCTCTGGGGGGTTAATAAAAGCCTTCTGAAGCAAATCGATGCATTTTTGTAAGAAAAATATACATATTTAAAACTTTATGAACCGTAATCTCTAGCTTCCGCTAACTATCATACGTGCGTACATGAGAGAGTGCAACAAACACCGGTCACAAATTAGAAGTACAAAACAAGGATTTGTAAAGAAAAAAAGTTGGAGGATTTTGATATAAGCCATTTACATTTTTTAATATAACTTCGATTGTATTCATATGAAAGAAGTAAGTCATATACACCGAGGATGACTTGAGGGAGAGTAAATCATGGAGTCATTTTCATTTTTGGGTGAACTATACCTTTAATGCATCCTAGCTGAATCAAAGTATTATTTCTTTAAAAAATGACAGTAAATTCCTATTCAAATGATCAACAAACTCAAATACAGCATAGTTAGATCTAATCATTTTCTTAATTTTCTTTCCCCACTAGTTTGCACAGGCACCAAGAATGCTCTGAGCTCCACAGGCACGCCTGCACAACACTACAACAACCTGAAGGAGCGCTACACCGGATGTGAGATAGTCATGGGCAACCTTGAGATCACACAGATGGAGAGTGACCTCGACTTCTCCTTTCTTGGAGTAAGAGAATTTTTTTACACATATATAATGGTTGATTTGGTCATAAGATAAAATTCTTATCCTATGCTTCTCTTTCAGAGTATCCGAGAGGTCACAGGCTACATCCTCATTGCTATGAACCAGTTCAGCAGGTTGCCGCTTGACCAACTAAGAGTGATTCGTGGTAGCAGCCTGTATGAGAAGGAATGGGCCCTTTCTGTCTTCCATAATTTTGAGAGTGCCAGTGGCCTGGAAGATCTGGGCCTCACCAACCTCACAGGTGATATGAGATTGTAATAAACTGTTAGTGTGGGAAATGTGCTAAGAGAGTCAAAGAGATGTCACATTGTGTCCAGAAATTAGTCATTTGTCCAAATTGAACATGAAACCACCATGCAACATGCCAATGCATAAACAGAAACAAAATGTACCTGCTATACTAGTTATAAGACAAAAACTCTGGTGATGCATTTATTTTGAAACAATTTTCCCTCAGAAATTGCTTGTAAATTTCACAAATAATAAAGAAACAAGTAACACATTGAATTAAACATGAGTACAAAGACTGACATAGTATTTTCTTTAAACGTAATCCAATAGTAATTTTTACAATGGGGAAGAGATAGTTTTTATCACTTGGATCATAAATGCTTCCTCAGATCATTCCTTTCTGTGGAGCATTTATGACCTATGTCTTGTAAAGCTACCTTCTCAAAACAAAATGGTGTGACAGTGTGATTTGACATCAGTGATTTGCGGAAATGTGTAGGAGTGTTTAGGAATCTGGCATATTTGCATAGTGTAGCACTGGCACACCCATGTCACTCAGTAGAGCAGAATACTATACAGACAGGCCCTCAAAAGAGCTTGAGCTTGGCAGAAATGTGTCTGTGTGTTTTGTAGGTAACATCATTTGACTTTTTCAGACTCATCTGAGATATTAGAAAGGGACACATACTGTGTGTCTTTTGTGTTAGCTGAGCAAGCAGTATCTTACTTTTTTCTGCAGATCTTCTGAGACATTTACAAGAATTAAAGCAACCCTTCTTTAATTCTATCCTGAGAGTAAAATGAAACTTAAAATAACTCTTCACACTCAATATAGTACAGTTAATAGATATACTTTAGAAAAGCAGAAGTGCAAACAGGTGTTTGTTCCACCTCTATACATCACATGTTCTGCTTTAAATGAATCAGTCTTTCTTATTTGTATATACAGAGATCTTGGAAGGAGGAGTACAGATTGTCCATAACAGGAATCTCAGTTATGCTCCATGGATTAACTGGCGGGACATTGTCAGAGACAGTGACGCTCGCATCCAGATCCAGAACAACGGAAGAAGAGGTCTGTGCATTTACACCTTGACTGGGTGGTTATTGATTGAGAGTGTGAGAGAGGTGTGTGTCACTCAGTTATATTTTGATATTCATTTCCAGAAAATGTTTTTGTCATTTACTCACCCCCATCCTTATATTGTTTTCTTTCTTCTGTAAAACACAATAGGAGATGCGAAGAAAAACATCTGAGCTGTTATTTACCATGTATGTGGATGATGAGGATTTGAAAGTTATAAAAGTAGCTTAAAAGGCTTTCTGATGCCTTTTAAAATCTTTTGAACAGTCGCTTGAATATGTTCAAGAACCACTGGCGTTAAATACCAAGGATGTCAATGTTTGAAAATTGTTTTGAAACAAAAGCACAAAATGAGATAAAATGAGACAGTACAGGGTCCGAACCAAATGAGGGTCTGGTACTGGTGACAAAATGTTCTTTTTTGGGAGAACTATCCCTGTGATTTTATTTATTTAGATCTTTGACTTCTTTGTTTATTTCATAGGATCCTGTGATTCTGCATGTGGAGAGTTCTGCTGGGGTCCACGTAAAGATCAGTGCCAGAAATGTGAGTAACTGAGATTCAGATTTTTCAAAAATTCTCTAATTTCTTAAAAAAAGAGAAAAATCTTACTGACCCCAACCTTTTGAATTATAGTGTATCTTGTGTGATACTTTGCAGTTTTTATTATTAATAACTGTCCCATAGGTGCTGATTTATTTGTGCCCAACCTCTTTACAATCACAATCCCCCCCATAATGTATTTCCCCCTTTTTTCTTTTTTTCTTTTGTTTAAAAAAAGGGGGAAATACTTTATCACTTAGTGTTAAAATAGGCCTATACTTTACAATTGGTGTTCGTTTTTCTCCGTGCGATGATGCGTTTGATGAAGAGTTCAGTTCGTGAACAGAAACACATGGACTGTAAAATAAATTACCAAGGATCAAGCAGTCACACATTTGACAGTCATAAATACTGTCATTAAAACACAGGGAAAATGTGTAACAGGCATCTCGCAGATGCAAACGGGGTAAATAATGTTTTGTGTTTTAATTAAAATAAAGTTAACATTGGCCAGCTGCATATCACGTTTATTACTTATCAGAGCTGTTGAAACCAGAGATTCGCACTGAATAAAACCAAATAATCTACACAAAAGATGAAATCAACAGATCATGAGTATTCAATGAAGCCTGTGTGCTTTAATGTTTACTGTATAGAGATTTTCACTGAGGAAATTAACAAATATACTGCTCATTTTTCTTTGAAGCATAGCCTACTGCCACATAAAACTCCAAATATGAACTTCTGATAATGAAAACTGCTCAAACACAGTTTTATCCAGAATTAAATACTGAGGGTATTTCAGATATTTGTGAGTGTGCTTTAGCCTCTATGCATATAAATTTTCACATATATTTTTGTCCTGTCCATTGCTCTTTCGAGTGTGAATCCTGCATAAATATGCGGATGTCATTCCCGAAACTTAACAGTAGGGATGCACCGATACCGATACTGGTCCATATCAAAGGAAAATACAGGAATCGGTACTCAGTGTCGGCAAGTACCAACAATAATAGTATTGTATCGGCCAGTTCGGGAAAAAGTGGTATCGGTGCATCCCTACTTTGCAGCTTGTGGCCGAAAAACAAAAGTTTTATACAAATTCTGAATGGATTTATATATAGACCAGAAAGCACACAATCACTAAAAAGCTGTCCCTTGTCTTAGTTCATTGTGATATCATGAAGTTTTGAGAATATTTCGAGTTTTTCCTGTGGGTGCACAGTCATTCAGTGTCTATGAACTGTCCTACTGTTATACCAAACGATATGAAGGTGTTTTGTCTGTGTGTATTTTAGTGACAAAAACAGTGTGTGCGCCTCAGTGTCATGGCCACTGTTTTGGGACCAACCCTAATGAGTGCTGCCACACAGAGTGTGCTGGAGGCTGCATTGGACCAAGAGACACAGACTGCTTTGTGAGTACTAGCACTATTGCCATTATACTCTAATTGCTCAAGATCTGCCGCATCTATTGTAAGAGACAAATACAATGAAAACAAAACAAAGCATTACAATAGACTTTTCTCAGGATTCTGACTCTGATACTCACCCAACAGGCCTGTCGACATGTCAATCACTCAGACTCCTGCGTCCCTCACTGCCCTTGGCCCCTGGTGTACAACCGACAGACCTTTCAGCTGGAGCCCAACTCTGAAGCCATGTATCAGTACGGTTCCATCTGCGTACCCAAATGTCCCGGTGAGTTACGAGCCATATACTCAGTTTACCACAGAGGAGAGTTTTACTAAAGCATGAGCTGGAAAATAAATAAGCAGTTTCTGGGTAAATGGTGGCTTGGTCGATAAAGATCTAGGATTGTAATTTAAAGATAGCTGGTTTGAAACCTGCTGGAAATGATGTATAGGTTAGTAAATTGTTGTAAATGAACTGTGAATGAACTCTGGGAGCATTCAGTGAGAGATTTGGATGATATGCCTCATTGACAGTGCATCAGAACTGCATTGACGTATCCATGGAAGACCATGAACAGCTTGGTAAACACGACACAAGTTTAAACAAACACCAGATTTGAATAGTGCTACACCACTCCCATCACTGTGTTGTTCTTTTTGATTAAATTTGTGGCTGGAGAGTCCATAATTAACACTCGCCAAACACCACCTGCGTTGGCGTAGCAGAGTAAATAAAACACTGGTGAGATTGCTGGTGCCATTTTTAGAAATTGCAACATAATACATGGTTTTAAACCACAATGTGTGATTGCTAGTCTTGAGCAACATTAAATCAGAGATACCAAAAGCATACTAAAGAAAATTGTCTTTATATTCGGCATATTTGGAAAGTCACAGAAAAAAAACACTAAATAAATAATTAACAAAAATATATAAATTCTTAAAATAATTTAATTAAAAATAAAAGATCTTAAATTAAAAAATATATATTTTCCTGTAAAATATATATTCTTAAATATTTCTTAAAATCTTTAAAAATACATATGGTTTATAATTTTAATATTTTTTTATTTATTAAAATTTTAATATTGTTTTTATTTGACTTAAGCAATGTGAACAAATCAAATCATTGTCACTTACCATCAGAAGTATATACAAAAAGCCACAGAAGCAAAAAGCAAATAACCACTAAATAACTCCTTCAGAAAATAAAATAATTCCTTTTAAAATGTCTCAAAAAATACTTCTATTTTTTAAAATATATTTCATTTTTATTTATAGAATTTTTATATATGTACATTTTTTTTTATTATTTTTTTTTAAAATAGAAATGATGCAAAATACACTTTCATGGCGGGTGGTTCTTCTTTGTATATGATGCTGTAATAATGGTAGTTTACAAAGCACATTACAGAAAAAAGAGGATCTTATAAGTTTCTTAAGACACATATTGAAGAGTGCAGTATGTAGAATGAATGTTCTTATCCTCTTTTTTTCAGGACACTTTATTGTGGATGGCAGTGCATGTGTGAGCAGTTGCCCGCCTGGCAAAAGTGAAAAAAAGAAAAATGGCATTAAGCAGTGTGAGCCTTGTATTGGTCTGTGCCCCAAAGGTAAAACGTCCATCTAACCATTCTTTAATTTTCTAGACCGCAGCAGCTGAATGCAGTGTTTGCTTATGAGTCTGGAATAAGAGACAATTTGGTGTCATGTGGCCCCTCAGATTTTTTTCTCTTTCTCTGTATAGTATGTGAGGGAACGGGACCCAATCATAGACAGACAGTGGACTCCAGTAACATAGACAGCTTTATCAACTGTACAAAGATCCAAGGAAGTCTACATTTTCTGATCTTAGGTATCAAAGGGTAAGGCACACACATAAACACACTCGTTTGATAAGCCCTTTCAGAGCTGAACAACACTGTGCCATAAACAGTCTGTGCTATTATTCCATACCTTTGCCCTGCAATGTCATCGAAAGCTTTTATTAGGCCTTTACATGTGATTCACAGGCTATTTCTCAGCTCAGGTTCTTTCACTGTCTTCAACAGCATTTCACATATTATTAACTGATGAATAAACAGAGCTGATTGATGAGCGGCCACAGGGAGTCCATTACTGAAATTGTTTATGCTAATATCCACACTGTTCTTATTCTGCAGAGACGTCTATCATAACATACCACCTCTGGAGCCTGAAAAACTCAAAGTGTTTAACACTGTCAGAGAAATTACTGGTATGCTACTTTATTTTAGGCTTAAACTGATTGTTCTCTGTTTGTGTTCTTGTTGCTGTAGTTTCTGTTACGTCATCCCGTGTCATGTTGTGATTCAACGGTGTGTGTGTGTGTGTGATTTGTAGGAATTTTGAACATTCAGTCTTGGCCCGATGAACTCAGCGATCTGTCTGTGTTCTCCAGTCTCACTACCATTCAGGGAAGATCTCTACTCAAGTAAGACTGAGAGTGTGTAGGTGTGTGTGAGAGTATGTGTTTTATGTGTGTTCACTTTTTGCCACACATGCAAATTCACATGGGAGAATTATCATGAATATTTTTTACTGCCCATTAAAATGTATATACTGCATTATTGCTATTCCAAAAAAGAGGTTCTATTGATGCACATAACATTTGGGGTCAGATTTTTTAAATGTATTTGAAAGAAGTGTCTTATGCTCACCAAGACTGCATATCTGATCAAAATACAGTAAAAACAGTAAAATTGTGAAATACCTTATATTTATATTCTGTTTATATTTTAATTTATTTTAAAAATGTCATTTATTCCTGATGCAGAGCTGATTTTCAGCACCATTACTCTAGTCTTCAGTGTCATATGACCCTTCAGAAATCATTCTAAAATGCTGATTTGCTGCTCAAGAAACATTTTTTTTTTCAGGATTTTTTAATTGAAAGTTCAGAATAGCATTTATTGAAATAGAAATCTTGTAAATCTAGAAACTTAAATGTCTTTACTGTCACTTGATCAATTTTTTTCATCAATTTAATACATCCTTGATGACTAAAAGTATTAATTTCTTTAAACAAAAATCTTACTGATCCCAAACTTTTAAACGGCAGTGTATATATCGGACAATATTGAATAGCTAATTGTTTACACTCATTTGCTAATTGTATTACCACCATCTAATGCTCACTTAAAGTAAATCTTTCTCAAAGTAAATCAGTCTGAAAATAAATATCCATTTTTTGTCATGTAAATTATAATTTTGATGCCTAAAATTACTTAAAAATATTGATTTTAGTTTTTCGTATTCTGTTTTGATTTTAATAACATTCATCAGTTGTCATTGTAATTTTGGATCCTGTGTGTGTGTGTGTGTGTGTGTGTGTGTGTGTGTGTGTGCATGTGTCATATCCCAGTCACATCCCATGTTTATTTAATCTTTAATATGTTTGTCTCTGTGTTTTAATGCTTTTTAATCCTGCAGTGTTTAACATTGTGCTTGCGCCTCACCATTTATTTATTTTTTTTTTGTGTGTTCCC
This sequence comes from Spinibarbus caldwelli, assembly GCA_039654775.1. Taxonomy (NCBI): domain Eukaryota; kingdom Metazoa; phylum Chordata; class Actinopteri; order Cypriniformes; family Cyprinidae; genus Spinibarbus; species Spinibarbus caldwelli. Next base: position 12,784,952 of record CM077261.1, on the reverse strand, counting down.
TGTGTTTTGTATGTTACTCCCCTCATTCTCTACATGTGCTTATGTCTGTCCCACAGCCACAAGAGGTATGTACTCCCTGCAACCCGCAAAACTATCTGAAAACTGGTATTTCTGTACTGCTCTCTCTCAATCTCCCAATGCACAAACATTGTCTTTTTTCTGCTGTGGGTTCAAAGTGATGACGACAATATTCCTGTTGGGTTGTGAAATGTTTCCGTATGGATAAGAGGGGCATGTATGAGCACATATTCAGGGTCATGAATGGTTCATCTGCTTTCGTTTTATAATCTGGCATGGGTGCTTATAAATAAGTTCTCAAGGGAAATCACTGTGGATCTGTCCCTTCCTTCATTCGTTCTCCCTTTTGTGCTCCAATTTCTCATTCGTTTCATCCTATCCATTAGGCCCTTCGCTTTGTTGGTGATGAAGATTCCCTCCCTCACGTCTTTGGGACTGCGTTCCTTGCATGAGATCAGTGATGGCAGTGTGTACATCACTCAAAATAAAAACCTGTGTTATCATCACACTGTTAACTGGACCCAGATTGTCACCAGTAATCGTGATAATGACATCAAGAACAACAAACCTCAGATCAAGTGTGGTAAGTTAAGTTAAGAATGCATACTACTTCTTTCACATATGCATGTTATTATTTTGTCATCCATTGTTAACTTGTACACAAACAAGCTTTTGTTTTGCATGTCTGTGTTCATGTAAACAGAGGAAGAGGGCCATGTGTGTGACCCACTGTGCTCAGACGCAGGATGTTGGGGCCCGGGGCCTGAGCAGTGTTTGTCGTGTAGGAACCACTGTCGGCACGGCACCTGTGTATCCCACTGCAACCTCTACTCTGGGTCAGTGTGCTTGGTAGATTTATTGTAAGTTTATTGAAAGTTGGGTCAGTCTCTAAAGGACTCTCTGTGTCCACAGAGAGCCACGGGAGTTTGCAGGACCAAATGGAGAGTGCCTTGCTTGTCACCCTGAGTGTTTACCCCAAAATGGAAAAGAAACATGCAAAGGAGAAGTATGCAACATTTTTACTTAGCCTTTTCTTTCTTTAATTTTGCTTTAGCCGTTCACAGGGGCACATTTCAGTTTTGATGTTGTTAATTTAATTCAATTAAATAAAACTGAAATAAAACATAAATAGATAGATAGATGAAATAAATGAAAAATGTCAGTTAGTTGCCAATTTTTCCCATTTTTGTTGAAGGAAAATTGAAATAAAAATAAAGCTAAATAGAAAATAGCAAAATAAAAAAATTAAATTAAAATGAAAAATATTAAAATAAAAACTATTTCAAAATATTACAATATTAAATACTAATAGTATATAAATGATAGTAAAATAACACTGGTCCACATGTGGCACTGAATTTGATTTTTGGAAATTATTTTTCTCATCCTGAAATTAAATTAAATTAAATTGACTGATTATTTTTGAAATTGTTTTTCATTTGTTTGTTTGTTTGTTTATTTATCTATTTTGATAATTGATTCTAATTCTCAAGTCATTTTGTCACATTTAGCTTTCCCCATAGCTTTCTCCCTCTCTCATCTTTATATATTTCATCTATCAGCCTGTAAATACATTTTAGCCATGAAGCAACTCTAGTAAAAGCTTGAACGTTCAGAAACAAGTTTCTGTTCCTGTGCTCAAGTCATATCCTAGCTTTTGTAGTCTATAAAATAACACAGTCTGCGTATCTTCTTTTAGTTAGATTTTACCCCGCTTAGAGAAAATAGGAAAATAGGTTAGATCTGCTGTTCATGTGGTTTGTTTTCTTAAACTTTATGATGTACAAGTCTTTGTTTTTACCAGTGCCTGTTTGACACATTTTTAATCAACCTCTCACATCTTTCTTACTGTGTATGATAATGCTAGAGGGTGTTATGAGAATGATGTGAACAAAACTATTTTACGGTAAAAAATTCCAACCCACGCACTCTCTGTGTAATGTCTGCATGTTCGGTTGATTACAGTAACCTGCCAGACAGGCTTTGCAGGCTCTTTGATTCAGAACTGTTCATTGTGCAATACATCACTTTTAACAGTGACTTAATAAAAGAAATTCATGCAAACTGTTTGTCTTAGCGCAGGTGCTTAGTGACAGAAATATTTGTTCTACTTATAAATAACTTATATAAGTTTGTCTTCCCTTTTTTGTGCATCAGGGTGCTGATCAGTGTGTAGCATGTTCGAACCTGATGGATGGCCCTCACTGTGTTTCTACTTGTCCTAATGGAGTGAACGGCGAAAAGGGTCAGACCATTTTTAAATATCCAAATGCAGAAGGTCATTGTAAGCCCTGTCACCTCAACTGCACAAGAGGGTAAGCCACACTAAAACTAATGTGCTCTACAGATGTTATTTCCAGTTGTTCATTCTGAGAACATTGTGGATGAAATGAAAAATTAATTTGTGGTTATTTTGTCCCCTCACCAGATGCACAGGCCCTGCACTCACAAACTGTATAGAGGTTGATAGACTTGTGAACAGGTTAGTGGTGCCCTCTTTTGGTTACAATCAGAAAGTACAAACATTGATTTTTCCTTAACCAAACACCTTCCTCTTAGTTCTCAGATCGCAGGTATAGCAGTTGCTGTGTTTGCTGGTATCCTCGTGCTCCTGGCGCTGGTTGTACTTGGTATGCTGTATCACAGAGGCCTGGCCATCCGTCGCAAAAGAGCACTGAGAAGGTATCTGGAGAGTGGTGAGGTGAGCCATTTAGTTTGCTTAAATACAATGCTCTGTTTACTTAACCTACATGAAAGTAAAAAGAAGGTTCCATGCATTTTTAAATACATCTTTACAATCTATATAACAGCTCAGTAAGATTATTTTAAAATAAATACTTGTTTTTTGTAACACTATACAATAAGGTTTAATTTGTTAACCTTAATTAACCACATTAGAAACAGGAACTAAAAATGATTAATACTTCTAGCATTTATTAATCTTAGTTAATGTTAAGATCAACATTTATTAATACATTAATGCATTAATTGGAATCATTAGTTGTATGTTACATTAATGTCCTGTGAACTAACATGAACATGAGCATTTTTATAAATGATCATTAACAAACGTTAATAAATGCTGTAAAAATGAATTGTTCATTGTTAGAGCTTGTTAGTTAATGCATTAATCATTGTACCAATACGTTTATTAAGAACGTATTAAATTGATGAAAAGTGACTGTAAAGTAATAGTTAATAAGTAAAAAGTAATTGTCGTTTCAAATAAATGCTGTTTTCTAAACTTTCTGTCTGTCAATAAATCCTGAAGAAAATGTATTATGTGAATCAAGGTTTTGAAAATATTAAGCAGCTTAACTGATTTCAATACTGATCATAAAATGTTTCTTGAACAACAAATCATCACATTAACATGATTCCTGAACGATGTGACACTGAAGGCTGCTAAAAATATGGCTTTATTTAAAAATATATTCAAATAGCAAACATTTTTTAAGTTGTAATAATATTTCACAATATTACTGTTTTTATTGTATTTTTAATCAAATAAACGCAGCCTTGGTGAGCATGAGAGACTTTCAGAAGCATAAAAAAATAAAAAACCCCAAACTTTTGTACATACAGCAAAGCTAATCTAGATTAATATTGTATTGTATTAATATTGAGTAATTGAATAAACATTGCCCCCCAGAAAGTATTTGTGATATTCAGACATTTTTAACTGTGTCCAAAAACTGTTGATGGCCACTGTACTTCCTTGGTTATCAATATTACATGATGCAAATTTCCTCCTGTCTCCACACAGAGCATGGAGCCGTTGGATCCAGGAGAGAAGGGTACAAAAGTGCATGCTCGCATCCTAAAACCACAAGAGCTGCGAAAGGGCAAACTTCTTGGCTATGGAGTCTTTGGCACTGTGAACAAGGTTGGAATGACTCACATTTCCTCAATTCAATCTTGAACTGAGTTACCTGTTCTTTGAACTGTGATTAAGCTAAAGTGACTTTATCCTCAGGGCTTCTGGATTCCTGAAGGAGACTCTGTAAAAATCCCTGTGGCAATAAAGACCATCCAAGGCCGCAGTGGCCGGCAGACTTTCACAGAAATTACTGATGTGAGACATTAGCTTGCAATAATGTACACTCATACATGTGTTGCTTCACATCTTCATACTTATTATTCACCTGTCTGCAGCATTTGCTTGCAATGGGAAGCTTGGATCACCCGTATATAGTGCGTCTCCTGGGGATCTGTCCGGGGACAAGTCTGCAGCTGGTCACCCAGCTCAGTCCTCACGGATCCTTACTGCAACACCTTCGCCAACACAAAGACAGCCTGGATCCCCAGCGTCTGCTCAACTGGTGTGTGCAGATTGCAAAGGTGAGATGACTGAAGATGATAAATAGGCTGTAACACGAAACTTATCGGTGCATAATGTCTATACACAATGTCTGTATGTATCTTTAGGGAATGTATTATCTTGAGGAGCACTGCATAGCCCATAGGAACCTCGCTGCACGCAACGTGCTACTCAAGAGTGACTACATAGTACAGATCTCAGACTTCGGAGTTGTAGACCTGCTGTATCCAGATGATAAGAAATATGTGTACAGTGAGCACAAGGTAATTTACAGATTAAACTTCTGAAATAAGATATATGCACTACTGTTAAGTTTGGGTTTGGTATGATTTTTTAATGTTTTTTAATTTATGCTCAACAAGGCTGCATTCATGCATTTAAAAACAGTAAAGCAGTAATAATTTAACATTATTACAATTTATACAAAATTGATGCTTTTTTCAATTTTATAATACATTTTTATATATTGTGATGGCAAAGCTGAATTTTCAGCAGCCATTACTTCAGTCTTTAGTGTCACATGATCCTTCAGAAATCATTCTAATATGCTGATTTGTAACATTTTTATTGTTAGTGATGTTGAAAGCTGTTGTGCTGCTTAAAATTCTGTGGAAACTGTGATACATTTTTTTCAGGATTCTTTGATGAATCAAAAGTTCAAAAGAACAGCATTTATTTGAAAATGGAATATTTGTGTAACAATTAACTGTCTTTACTGTCACTTTTGATCAATTGAATGCATTCTTGCTTAATGAAAGTATTAATTTCTTTTTTTAAAAAAGCCTTTCAATGGTAGTGTATAAAATTTTAAAAGAAAATTTTAAAAGAAATATATGAAATTAAGATGAATTGTAAATACAAAATATTAATATAAATGAAAATATAAAATATAAATAAACACATATTCATATATTTATATCAAATATAACTACTTTTTCAGATGCCAATAAAATGGATGGCATTAGAGAGTATCCTCTTCAGAAGATACACTCATCAGAGTGATGTGTGGAGCTATGGTAAGTCTCAGTGCTGTTGAATATCAGGTGTTTGAATTTGTTTAGTTGTTTGAAGTTCTTCTTACTCATTCCAGGGGTGACTGTATGGGAGATGATGTCACATGGAGCCGAGCCATATACATCCATGCATCCTCATGATGTGCCAGGTCTACTGGAGAAAGGAGAGCGACTGGCTCAACCACAAATCTGCACCATAGATGTCTACATGGTCATGGTCAAGTGTAAGGCAGATGCTAGACACATTTGGGAAACATTTAATGATTTTAAGCGCTGTTAGGGCACTGAACATCTTTGTAAACACATTTTTAACCCCTCTATCCCCAGGCTGGATGATTGATGAGAATGTAAGGCCTACATTTAAAGAGCTCGCCAATGAATTTACGAGAATGGCAAGGGATCCACCACGATACCTTGTGGTGAAAGTAAGAAATCATGATTTTATATGAAAATGTTCACCAGGAAGCAGGTTTGTGATTGCTTTTAACATTGATTTCTGTGTCATAATGTAGCCTCCTCAGAATTGCGCTGGTGCAGATGAAAGCCACCAACGATATGTTAAAGGCTCTCATTTAGAGGCAAACTTAGAGGATGATGATGATGATGATGAGGTATTGCAGGGTGGGTTTGCTACACCTCCCCTCCAGCTGTCACCGACTAGAAGTCATTCACGCCTCCGTATGGCCTCCTACAAGGTGAGATGCCTGCAGTACACTTCAACAAACATTTCTTTCATGTTTACACTACCATTTACATTAAGTTTGGGTTCAGTAAGATTTTTTGTTTTTGAAAGAAGTCTCTCATGCTTAGCAAAGCTGAATTGATTTGATGCAGTAAAAAATACAGTAAAAACAATAATATTGTGAAATATTATTACAATTTACAATATCTTTTCAATTTTAATATATTTTAAAATGTAATTTATTCCTGTGATTACAAAGCCGAATTTTCAGCAGTCATTACTCTAAGCTTCAGTGTCACATGATCCTTCAGAAATCGTTCTAATATTCAGATTTATTTTTTTTTTTTCAGGGTCCTTTGGTGACTAGAAAGATCAAAAGAACAGCATTTAATTTAAGTATTTTTTTCTCTCTCTTCAGGGCACCACAGAACACACACCACCGATAGGCTATCTCCCCATGACCCCAGGGGACGATCATAGACAGGTCAGCTTTCATATCATCTGATCATGTTGACTTGACTACAGTTATATAACTTCAGGCTTTCAGCTCAAATTAACTTTTCTATTATATCATAGTTTGAACAGCATGCATTTTTGGTGCCAAGAACCCCCATATGTAATCCTCTTGCAAGAAATCCCTTTCATAAAATCTAAAGTCAGCTATATATTTTTATGCTTAAAGACTCTGTGTAAGTGAAAGCAACATTAAATTATAGGCTTTTATATTACTTATATTATAAAATATAATTAATTCATTATATATTGTATTACCGTACTGGAGCAAAATAATTTATCTAGAAAATACTGACTTTGCATTAAGCAGTGGTTTCAACATTTTTGATTCAAAGGTCCCACACAATATTCAAATATTCAATATTTCCGGGAATTCCGCTGTAATAATAATGACAAAGCTGCTTGTTTTTATTGATATATAACATTACTTGACTAATAATTCATTTTGTGACTCTAGAAGTGTAATATATCAATAGTTACTGAAGGAAAATATAAAGAAATATGAATTCATTTTTGAGAAACATTGATATTAAAATGTAATTTAACATATTATAAAGTTAAATTAGATGTTAAAGGGATAGTTCACCCAAATATTTAAATTCTGTCATTAATTACGCACCCTCATGTCGTTCCAAACCCGTAAGACCTTCATTCATCTTCGGAACAGAAATTAAGATATTTTTGATGAAATCTGAGACCTTTCTGACCCTCCATAGACATCAACGCAACTGACACGTTCAAGACGCAGAAAGGTAGTAGTAAGGACATCATTAAAATGGTCCATGGGCATCAGTGGTTCAACCGTAATGTTATGAATCTACAAGAATACTTTTTGTGCGCAAAGAAAACAAAAATAATGACTTTATTCAACTGTTTCTTCTCTTCTTTGTCAGTCTCCAAGAGACTGTGCATGCATGTATGTATATGTACGATGCATGCATTTTTTTTTTTTTTCACAGTTTTTTTTGTACAGACTCTTGTTTGAAATCCACTGCATTAAATCACATCAGAAGACAGAATATGAAGTAATCTATATGTAATGTTCCCACACAGATGAGAGCCCAGAGGAGGAAGATGGGCTCAGTGAGGACAGAGTCAGAGTGCTCAGAGGGCAGGGGGACCATGATGGACATTGAAATGGCTGAACTTAGTTCTCAAACAGGTAGTCTGCACAGAGGTCGCAGCCGTATGGACAGCGCCTACATGTCCACCGCCGTGTCTGTGGCCTCAGATCCGTTTTCCTCAGGCCTGGAGGGTGTAGATGAGGACCATTATGGATATGTACTGCCCACAGAGAGAGGTAAACCAATACTGCTCTCACAGTTTATGTTTAGTCATTGGAACTCAACTGTGTGCCATTTTTATGAGACATATCTTCTCATTTAGGTTCCAGAAGCACTGTTCCTCATGGTAGGACATCCAGAAACTCCAAGAGTGCTCTTCCGCCACCAAAAACAGATGTACAAGAGTACGAGCTAATGAACAAACAGCCCCCTCGGCTTTCTACTTCACCCACAGACAGCACTGATGATTCATCATCACTGTGCAACCCATCCTCCCCTGCTTCTCCTTACACATGCAGCATTTTACCACAGAAGAGAGACACTGACTCAACACAAACAGAACAGTCAGATAAGGGTGCCAGTCCGCCTGAAGGGGACGGTGTGGAGTCTGCTGCTGCTTGTGAATACAGTCTGGTTGGAACAGAAACATCATGTACTGATGAGAACCAGTCTGAGAGCAGCCCTGTAGAGGAAGAGCCATCAACGGAGCCTCAGCCACAAGAAACGGTGGTTGAGTATGAATACATGGACATATGTACAGACATAAACCAGCAAAACAGTCCTGCGAGCAGTCCAGATGAGGTGGAGAGTGACGGCAGAGAAGCGATTTACCAAAACGTAAGTGCAAGACATAAGGAGAATGAGAATTCTGATCTCAGTCCACGGCGCAGTGAATATGTGGACATGGAGGCTTCTGGGAGAACTGACTCTGAGGACAGAGATCAGGCTGAATATCAGAACTTTCCGGTAAAGGGAAGACCCACTGTGGGAGAGGAGCCACAAAAGACTGGTCTCAGATCCTACATAAAAGTGTGTGCTGGAGTGGAGGCGCAAAATACTTCATTTGACAACCCGGACTACTGGCACAGCAGACTGTTCCATAAGCAGGATGCTGTCTGCACATAATTTTTGACTTCAACTGACTAACATAAACAATGTGATGGATCAGTGGTGGAAACAGAATGGACTGGCAAACCCAACAAGTTTCTAAGGATGTATATGTACCATGTGTTCAGTATTTGAACATAGAAATTTATGCTAATGTGCCAACAAAATATAATACTTTATTATAGTATAAAATCAATTGTCTTGTTGAAGATTGGCCTACCTCTGCTTGTGTGTCTCTGATGTCCAACTCCTGTGGTTTTGTATAGATTTATATTTGTTTTTTTAAGACAATGATTTTTGTGTGCTCAATGAGGAACAAGTCTTTTTGGAAAAAAAAAACAAAAAACATTTATTGTATTGATTTTTCTCTATCAGTAAAAGTAATCTTTCAAATTTGTCTCCCATACTTAATTGTTATTATTATATGAAAATATTTAGGTGTCATCAATGTTTTGTCAAACAACATGTAGATCATTACATTTGATGACAACACAAGCATTTCAATGACTGCCTTTGTTAAAGGCAAATAATATGTGGTGTAATATTTTGAGAATAAAATGTACTGATAAGGCTACTAGAATGTTCATGAAGGTTGTGATCGGGCATTAAAGGCACGAATGCGTGCAAATTAGAGACAAAGGAATGGTTTGCAAGTCAGAAATATGAAGGTTGACCTAAAAGTCTGAGTCAGACTGTTGCATACTTTACTCATTTACAGGTAAACAGCAGAGTTAGAATGGTGAACGTGATTTGAAGGTGATAATAATTAGAACGTGATTTGTGACCCTGGACCACAAAACCAGTCTTAAGTCGCTGGGGTATATTTGTAGCAATAGCCAAAAATACATTGTATGGGTCAAAATTATCGATTTTTCTTTTATGCCAAAAAATCATTAGGATATTAAGTAAAGATCATGTTCCATGAAGATATTTTGTCAATTTATTACCGTAAATATATCAAAACTTCATTTTTGATTAGTAATATGCATTGCTAAGAACTTAATCTGGACAACTTTAAAGACGATTTTCTCAATATTTAGATTTTTTGGCACCCTCAGACTCCAGATTTTCAAATAGCTGTATCTCAGCCAAATATTGTCCTATCCTAACAAACCATAGATCAATGGAAAGCTTATTCAGTTTTCAGGTGATGTAGAAATCTCAATTTCGAAAAATTGACACTTAAGACTGGTTTTGTGGTCCAGGATCACATTTGTCTGAAATAAAAATGTTAATGTTGTACATCTTATGTGTTTACCAGGTTTCATTTATTAATTATATAAAATAGCCTACCTCTCATAACAACACAACTCGTAATATTTACATGTCGTCAGCTTCAGTTTCACGAGTATTAACTACAGCACACTGGTTAATTTCAAGTCGAACATGACAATTTAGGATTCAACATTTTAATTAGATTAATACTTCAACCTCCATTGTTTTGATTCACTAAAATGAACCGACTCGGGGAATCGGAAACCAGTCAAGCTCAATTTGCTTAAAGTGCCCCTATTATGGGTCATGAAAGATTCATAATTTGGTTTTGGGAGTCCCCAACAACAGGTTGACACGCATGCAAGGTCAAAAACACTTTCATTGTCTTATAATATGCATTTATTTTTACCTTACTTGCTCAACGACTCCCAAACGATTCGCTCAACGACTCATTTTTCTAAACTCCTCCTTTGCGTGACGCTAATCTGCGCTGATTGGTCTTATTTTCATTTCATCTGGCCTGTAATGCTTGATAAAGCAGCGTTTGTGAGCGCAGTGCTGCTTTGTGTACAGCGTTACCGGGGAAATTGCTATTTTTAACGCTCCAAAAGCGGCACCTGGTGGCAAAGAATGAATTTGCATTTTCATAAAGACCAACAAGTGGGCGGGCAATATGCTAATGTTTCATTTTGACGTCAATATGAAACGACTTGGGATTCGTTTTAAAAATGACTCGTTTCAATGATTCAGAGTCGATTCTTTTTTTTGAGAGACAATAACTTTATACACGGTGCACTTTCAGATTTAAAACTTTGCATGATGTTTTCATTCACTTAGAGCTGTGTTACACACCGCATGAAAGGTAATTTTCAAAAATCCATAATTTTTGCACTTTAATGACAAGTAATCGCTGTCAGATTTAGATTTCCTCTAATAAATAATGAAATGGCCGTCGATATGTTGAGTTATTTCATGAACCACGATGAACTCAATGGCAGAAAATGAAAACAAATGGCACATATACAGTCCAAACTATTGTCAAAATTTCATAGAAACTCAAGCATGTTATTCTGAGGATCGAGACAACACAAAATCTGATGGAGGCAATTACAGATTGGACAGTGAAGTATAAAAATAATTTGTTATGATTTTTCTTTATTTTCTTAACACATTTGCTTTTCAAGTGTTTTGCAACTTTCCAAGACCTGTACACTGTAACAAAACACTGTAACAAAAAATGACAAAAAAAAAAAAGATTAAATCTCTAATTCAAGTCACAAAAAATGCAAGATGTTGAAGATTTATCCTAATATTATTTGTTTGAACATAAAACTATTATCTCTATGCCAAACTGGAAAGTTTATGACGAGATATATATATTATTAATATTTCCTCGAGCACCCGCAGAGGTCACTGTCAGTCTATCCTCAGGTCTGCGGCTTTTATTTTGAAGTGCGGGGCAGTAATCGGCCATCTTGCGCGTTTCGACGGCTGCTGTTGGAGCAGACTGATCTGAAGCGTGCTGTGCTCCATCATCATCCCACAAGCGAAGCGAGGGAAAAAGTTACGAGCTCCTCTTGAATCCCACCACTGACAAGCATGTCAGGAGACGACGACCAGCAAGAGCATACCATTGCTGAAGACTTAGTGGTCACCAAGTACAAGATGGGGGCCGACATAGCAAACCGTAAGAATGATTCTGGAGCTTTATGCGTGAGAAAGGGTTGAATTTGACCGAGCGGTGATAACGTTACAGCTCAGCGCTCGGCCATGTGTCTGCGAGCTGTAGTGAGATAGACATCGATGCCAGTCATTTCTTGTTTTTTGACTTGACTTAACTTGAAGTCGTACTGACAGACATCGGCAGCCGATGTTTTGTAATCTTAAGAGCGTTATTTATGTTTAGAAATATTCGGCTAGCAGGTTAGCCAGTTAGCTGTAGTTGTAACGTACCGACTTAAACAGATTGATCACCCAAAAAGTTAATTTCTGTCGTTATATACTAACTCTAATTTAACTCTAAACCTGTATGACTATGAACCAAAAAAGGAAACGTTTGACAGAATGGAAGTGACTGACAGCCTGAGTCACCATTCACTTTCATTGCATCTTGTTCCTTACAATGAGAGTGAGTGGCGACTGAGCCTGTCATTCTGCCTGACGTCTCCTGCTGTGTTTCAGTCTATATATAATGTAATGTGTGTGTGTATATATATATATATATATATATATATATATATATATATATATATATATATATATATATATATACATACATACATTTAAATCTATATATAGAATGTAATGTAAAAAACATGTCACACTGTCCAGTAGATTTATTGGCAGGTGCTGAGAAAGTGTTAGCTACTGTCAGCTACTGAAATCTTCAATTTCTTTCTTTTTACTAGAAGTGCTTACTGATTTAATGTGTATTGATCTTTACACAGATCAATACCAGGTCATGTCATATAGGGCTTTAGGGAGAGCTTCAAAATCCTTTGGGTAGGAAACTTTGTTGTTTAATGTGAAATCTCTTTCTCTTTCAGAGGCTTTGAAGGTGGTCATTGAAGCAGCCAAGCCTGGTGTGTCTGTCCTCAGCCTGTGCGAGAAAGGAGATGCTTTCATCACTGCCGAAACAGGCAAGGTCTTCAAGAAGGAGAAAGAGATCAAGAAAGGTAAGAATGCTTCAAAAAAGAGATATATAATAGATATATAATGTTCATTACAGTCTTGAATCAGTGATTTCAAAAGAGACATTAATTAGTGATTTTAAAGGTGCCATAGAATGGAAAACTGTATTTACCTTGGCATAGTTGAATAATAAGAGTTCTGTACATGGAAATGACATACCGTGAGCCTCAAACACCATTGTTTCCTTCTTATGTAAATATCCTGCATGAAAAAGACCACTGAAAAACAGCCGAATCAGAACATAACACCGACTGTGACGTAACAGTTGGGATCACTAATAGTTACGCCCCCAACATTTGCATAACGAACCTGCACAGCCGAATCATCAGAAGTTCTGCAGGTATTGTCTAGAAACAAGCGAAGACATTAGCGAAAATGGCAGATCATGGAAATAAATGTTATGTTCCAGGCTGTGCAGGGGATGTGAAGTGCAGGGATGGGTTGGTGTCTGTATTCAGAAAGGCACGGAAAGCAAATAACGCGAGCCACTAAAGGGACATGGTTAGCTTGCTAGCGGTAGCCTGTTACATTACAGTACATAAGATTTCACTTACCACATAAACAGAGTAAGGAGAGATGACTGAGGATGATGGCGAATGATTTACAGATCCTGAGCACCACTGACAAGCATCTGATTTTGTAAAATGTGTGGTAAGTACTGCCGCTCCAATTCTAACAGAGATCGTGCGATCGCGAATCTTGAAAGTGAAAGTGAAACTAAAACGTGATCGTGTATTTGAAAGCCGTTTCAGTGCCCCGCATATTAATAGCGGCGTCCTGATGCCCGCATTTTAGATACAGTATAATTACCCGACGATATAACTGCGAGAGAAAGTATTGAAAAATATATTTTTCTCCCTGTGTTTCCTTCCTGCTGTGAGCTACTGAAATGAGCCGCACTGTGAAACAGCCAATCAGAGCAGAGCCGCACAGTGAAACAGCCAATCAGAGCAGAGCTCAACATTATTATTCATGACCCTTCCAAATAAGGTAAAAACAGACCATTTCACTGTAGAGACAAATCCTAGGGTTGTAAATGCACATGTAAAACCGTTTCTGGAGATTTTTTGCCCTTACTTAAGCCACATACCTTCTATGTAGTTATCAGAGAACAATTTAAAATACTGTATCAATGCATTCTATGGCACCTTTAAATGTTTTTTTAATTATTTAAAAAAAATTAATTTGAATTTTTTATTGTTTATTTATTTATTTGAAATATTGTATATTAAAAAAAATCATTAAAATTGTGAATTTTTATTGTTTGAATGTTTTAATTTTTTACGTTTTATTTTATATTTTAAAAATAAATTATTTATTATATATGAAGTACTTTTCAGAAGTTAGGAAACATTACGATTTCTAAATGTTTTAATTAAGTTTCTTTTGCTCCAAAGCTGCATCTATGTGTTCAAAAATACAGTAAAACACTAATATTGTGAAATATTATTACAATTTAAAAGAACTGTTTTCTATTGTAATATATTTTAAAATCACTTATTCCTGTGATGGCAAAGCTGAATAGTTATTTCAAATTGTAATAATATTTCACAATATTACTGTTTTCGCTGTATTTTTGATCAATAAATGCAGACTTGATGAGCATATGAGACTTCATTAAACATTTAAATATCATTGTTTCCAGACTTATGACAAAGTACTGTATATGAAAAAGTAGATAAATGTTTTATTCTTGTGTGACAGGGATTGCCTTTCCCACCTGCGTGTCTGTGAACAACTGTGTGTGCCACTTCTCACCTCTGAAGAGCGATCCAGATTACACACTCAAAGACGGGGACTTGGTTAAAATGTGAGTATTATTTCTGTTCAGTATATAAATATATGTATTTGATCAGCCCGTTTCTTCATTATTGCATTCTGTTTTTTACACAGTGACCTTGGAGTGCATGTGGATGGCTTCATCTCCAATGTTGCTCACAGCTTTGTGGTTGGTGCAACCAAGGTATGTCTCTCTTCGTTGTGAATGCCACAAAACTAATTTTTCATTCTGTTAGAAGTGCACTTAACTTTGCTGTTCTTCTAGGATGCTCCTGTGACAGGACGCAAAGCGGATGTGATCAAAGCTGCCCACTTGTGTGCAGAAGCTGCTCTTCGGCTGGTTAAGCCTGGGAATCAGGTTAGTTAGAATCAATCTGGTCCTGTAATTAACTGCTAATAACATCTTCATGAGTAACACTATATAATGATTTCATTTTTTTTAAGCCACAATAAATTCTCTATTAAAATGGATAATTCCCTTTGTGGAGGCCAACTTATAACCTTGGTCTTACATGTAAGAGACAGTATCTTCAGAAGGATGGTACTTAATAAATTTGATAACATTTGAAAATAAAATAATGTTCAAATCAATGTTATTTTAGATTTACTATTATTTATATACTACTATAGAATTTAATATTTTATTTTATTTATTTTGAAATATTTATTTTCAGTTTTAATTTTAGTAATTTGTTTTTGTTATTTTATTTGTGTTTAACTAGAATATATTTTTATTTTAGATTTCGTTTTAGTAATTTTAGTACTTAAACTTACTTCAGTCAGCTGCCAAAGCAACATTTCTATTTTTTTTAATCTAATACTTGTTTAATTTTAACTCTTTCAAGTACAGAAAATGATTTTTACTAGTTAACAATGATTTAAATGTGATTCACAAACTGTTTAAAACACATTTAGCAAGTTATAATGGATCAACCGCCTGTTTTTCTCAGAACACTCAGGTCACAGAGGCCTGGCACAAGATTGCCCAATCATTCAAATGCATGGCGATAGAGGGTGAGCTGACCAAAGCCTGAACTCACTTACTGTTGAAGCATAATAACAGGGTTTTTAAAGCTCTCTCTCTACACAGGCATGCTGTCTCATCAGTTGAAGCAGCACGTCATTGATGGAGAGAAGACCATCATTCAGAACCCCACCGACCAGCAAAGGTCAGGATAATGAAGCGTTAGTTTTTGAAAATGATTGAGTGTTTCTCTATGCTAAATGCTCTCTGTCCTTGTCTGCTCTAAGGAAGGACCATGAGAAGGCAGAATTTGAAGTGCACGAGGTGTACGCTGTGGACGTGCTCATTAGCACCGGAGAGGGAAAGGTGAAGACTCATCACAGCATCAACTGTTCCCTTGATGTCTGCTGTTAACATGCGACAGATAGCTGATCTCGGCGCTCTCTTTCTCCCTGCAGGCTAGAGACTCCGGGCAGAGGACCACTGTTTACAAGCGAGACCCCAACAAGCAGTATGGACTGAAGATGAAGACCTCCAGGGTGTTCTTTAGTGAGGTCGAGCGGCGATTTGATGCCATGCCATTTACTCTGAGGTAATTCTTTTTAGGTTCAGTGAGTTTTAATATTTTTATTATCACTTTATTACTTTTATTACTTTATTTTATTATTGAAAACTAGTTTAACTTACACTTAAGGAAGGGCAGCCAATTCAAAATAAAGTTAAGAAATCCATTTTTAAAGGGGTAAATCAATGCTGGCAAGATAAGCTTTTAATAAAACTTGGCTGTCTGCACAGTAGTATTGTTTCTGAAATCTATGCCACTTGACTATAGAAAAAAGGGATGTACAATCTGTAGTTTCTGCAAAAGCCCTCAAGGTCTTACTTTTTAATTCAATAATTTAATAATTTAACAGTAAAAATGTGAAAGATAAATCACTTTCAAATTGATAATTGAATGATAAATATTCATATTAATTTAAAAAGTAAATTTAAATATTGCTTAAATATAATTAAAACGTATAGCCTTTTTTTTTTTTTTTTTTGTAAAGTAGACAAGGCTGGCATCATTACAGTTTCTTAGTATCAGTTTAGTACCAAAAACTAGTACTTTTGTTGTTTTAAATAACTTCATTTTAATATATTTTCAAGTGTAATTTATTCCTGTGATGGAAAAGCTGAATTTTCAGCATCATTACTCCAGTCTTCAGTGTCACATGATCCTTCAGAAATCATTATAATATGCAGATTTGCTGCTCAAGAAGCATTTCTTATTGTGCTAACCGTGGCACATTTTTCAGGGATCTTTGAATATAGAAAGATCAAAAGAACAGCATTTATTTAACATATTTAACATTAACATTATAAATGTCTTTACTGTCACTTTTGATCTATTTAATGCATGTTTGCTGAATAAAAGTATTAATTTCCTTAATTTCTTGAAATCTTACTGGGCCTTTTTGAATGTTAATGTAAAAATAAATGATACAAATGCATTATATAAATATATAAACATGTAAGACCAGGTTGCATTTACTTCAATGTATTTGACAGTGTACTTAAGCTATATGTTTATGTGCGTTTCCCTCTCAATCAAACGTATGACTTTGAAGTTACTAGTATCTCAAATGAAAGTGCATTGCACAAAACAAACTGTTCACCTCTGTTGCTCATCACATTTCTTTGTGTCTCTCTCCTTGTCTTTCTGTCTTTGTGTGGTCTGGTGTCTGTGCTGTCAGGGCATTTGAGGATGAGAGTAAAGCTCGACTAGGTGTGGTTGAGTGTGCCAAACATGAGCTGCTTCAGCCCTTCAGTGTCCTGCATGAGAAGGAAGGTGAGGCATTAGTACCACAGTCATAAAATTTCACTTTCATATGTAAAACCTTCAATCAAGCATGAAGATGATAAGGTTAAACCTTTGCAACGAATCACTAAATGAAAATGAAAAATAATTTTCTGTCACGCTGGTGCTCAGAGAAGCACATCCAGCACATTTGCCGCATGATCAGGTCAAAGACTGTTCTTATTTTAGAAGTTTGGTGCCATCAGCAAACTCTCGAGAGTCACATTGTCAAACCTTCTGTCTCCTCCTCATCTTTTCTTTCAAGGTGAATATGTAGCGCAGTTTAAATTCACGGTGCTGCTCATGGTAAATGGCCCTCTGCGTATCACCACTGGACCTTTTGATCCAGAGCTTTACAAGTCTGAGCATGAAGTACAAGACCCAGAGCTCAAGGTAAGAAAATTAAGGGTTCTGGTGTCACACACAGAGAACTGGTATGGAAGTTACATTAGAGGTTTTCAAACTGAGGTCCGGGGACTCGTTAAGAAAAAAATAACAGTGATTAAAATAACTGTGATTATTATCTATCTATATAAATATAAATATATAGGGGTGCACAATAAATATCGGGCGATAATTAATGCGCATCTTGTCAGTAAATCCGGTTCTCTTATCAGCGGTATGCGTGTATCAATGTGTTAATTATATTTATTTATTTATTTATTTATTTGTTAATATTTACAGAATTTGCAGAATTATTATTTACAGATTTATTACGTTTTTATTCAGCTTTTTAAGGACTACTTATTTTAAGGAAATTTAATTTTATTCTATTTTATTCTAATAATAGGTAGAAAAAAACCGAAGTATGAATAATTATCAAAATATGAAAATAATTTTAAAAAATATTATCCAAAATAAAATAATTATATTATAATTATATTAAAGTAATGTTACTATGGTGAATGACGTCAAGTTGACCATTACAGTATGGCAGACGGCTTATGTATAGTGGCCCATAGAAACAGTCGCTTCGCGTCGTGCCTAACAACGCCCCTTAGCTGTTATAAATTCACTGTAACCACGGCTTCTTGGAACTTATTGCTTTATTTCTCAGTTTTAAGTGATTCTCATTTTTATGAAACAATATCGTGTTTTAACGCAGAAAGATGTCAGTATAACAGCTTGTAAACAATGTCATGTAATGTCATATTTACCTCAGAAAAAAAGCATATTGCTGACCATAAACTCATTAGTCAGCTGGAAAACTGAACTCTAGAGAGGAGCATTTTGCTAAATATATGCACCATATAACATATTCATTACAATTTTTACTGTTCTTCATTATTTAATGTTTAAATAATTATAACTTCATTTAGCGTAATTTAAGTGTTTATTTACAAATCAATTTTAACCTTCAATATTATAGTAATGTAGTCCCAACTGACTCTCATGCATATTTTACAGCGTTTTTTTTTTCCTTGAAAACTTGCCATGTTGTACCTGATATATATCCAAAATAATAAATAAATAAATAATAAATATTGAATCGAATCGCAAGCTTGTGAATCAAAATCGAATTGAATCGTGAAATTTGTGTCAATACCCAGCCCTAATGTTGTCTATAATTCAGTATCATTCATTATTTATTAATCTCATTTTTTAAATATATTTTAGTACATGGACAAGGGACAAACATTTAGGGGTCATTGGCAAAAAAAAATCGTACTCTACATAATGAAATTCTCCAGATTTTCTCCAAGATTTATTGGCAATGTTTTATATTATTTGCAGGCATTGTTGCAAAGCTCAGCCAGCCGCAAGGCACAGAAGAAGAAGAAAAAGAAGGTTTGTTGTGTCAGCAGCATCCGCTTTCCCAATTTCTAATGGCACTTTGTCATAAATATGAAACCATATTTGCATAATTGTTCTTTTCCCAGGCATCCAAAAATGTGGAGAGTGCCACAAGACAAGCAGTGGAGGCTGAGAGCGAAGCTGCTGCATAAACTCCCACTGCCAACCAAGCTGACTGACAGAGCCTCCGCACAGCCCAAAGAACAGAACCGTTGAAGCTAATTATGACCTGCCCCACTGAGAGGCCTTCCGGCCAAGCCTTCTGTCTTTTTGAATACCTCCTCATTAGTTACATAAGACTGCAGTTTAATTACGTTTGCTTGTCTTTGAACGAGGCTGTTCTCCGGAGCAGCTGGGAGTGTACGGATGAGCAGGTAGATACTGTCCAACTGTGTTTACAGGAGGCGAGTGCTGGGTTTCTTTTGACCCTCTCTGTCATTGTACAAGCCATCATGAACAATAAAGTCTAATGGTGGCACTCTTTAGGCAGTTACTCATGTCCATGCAGATGAGATCCCTGTTTGATATCTGTTAAAAGTTGAGTTTTGTCAGTTGGAAAATGATCGTAATTTGTATTGATGACCTGTAATGAGTCTTTGGAACGGTAACTGCCTCACTACAACTTACATAGAGCAAAACAACTACAATGGAAGCACTGTTAATCAATTTGGTAAGCTTTGATTTCTGTTAGATGACATTCAGCATTCGTTTTCTAGTATTTCCAGAATTATGAAAATCCTTTAGCAGTCTCTTTCGATGTAGATCTTCCCTTCAGCTTATTGGTCTGACTTCTGAAACCATTGTTTATTGACTAAATGAATGAGCAAATTATCCTGCCATTTTGTAAGCATACATCTAATAAATTTAATTAGCCAATTTATGGATCAGTACCTGGTTTGTTTCGATTTAAGCCCTTAAATATCACAAAAATCGTTTGCTATGTAGATAACTTTATATCTAGACAACTGTGATTTATGAATCTATCAGAATGCAGCAGTCATATGGCATTCAGTAGCTCCAAAAAGTGAAAATTATGTGTCATTAGATACAAAATGTCAAACCCAGCGTCATCTCCAAACCAATAATTTATTTAACTGTCAACCAACTGGTCACAAGGCAATTTAACGGGAACGATGGAGTCATTTCCTGTCTAGTTCACGGTGTCATAGTAGAGTTTCCACGTTTAGTTCATATTAACTATGGACATAGAAAGTGTCAAAATACTTATAAAGATATAATCATAACTCCTTTTTGTGAAATGTTTTGCTCAAAGAGTGTGCTTGTGCAACATTCATACCTTTTTAGTAGTGTTCCAAGTGCCCAAATACTTCTTGGGGCCCATTGTGCATCAACATGGAAAAGCCTTCACTGAATGTGTTGCTGGTAATGGATTATAGGGTCCACACTCCACAGTTTTGGTAAATACAACAAAAATGAGAAACATACCTATTTTCAGGATACTGTATTTTAAAGATAATTTTGCAAAAAAAACAAATAGGCTTTACGATATCTTTAATGGCAAGGATTTAAACAATATTTTTCATACTTGTTCATTAAACAATTATTGCACATTCAACGTTTACATGCGGCAGGCAATTAGGGTCACAGTTTTAATAGCTTAGTACATTAAAGTGACCTTTCTACTGTCTCTGAAAAACCAGAAGCAAGATGCCCAGGGTTCCTGCTCACCTGTGTGAACATGCCATAGACCTGCTGCAGTGAGGCATGAGGACTGCAGATGGGACCAGAGAAATAAACAGCACTGTCTGTAATGTAGGACGCATAAGACAACACCACAGAGATAGGAAGGGCAGCTGATCGTCCAAACCACCTGTAACCATGTGGTCCCACCAGACCTGCACAAGAACTTCCTTGGTCGAAGATTGGGGAAACCTCTCACAGAACTGGCTAATCTGGTTTAGTCCATGAGGATGAGAAGCAGCTGGTGCCACACAAGATACCCTTTGTTCAGGGACTATTTCACCAAATGCCTGCGAAATTTCTTACATTTATACCACACTTTTTTATGTTAAAATTAATATTTACACAGGTTAAGAAATTTGCTAAAATAAAAGCAGTCAAAAGTGAGAGGAGCCACACTTGTCCGTTGAATAGTACATAATGAAATGGCATAATTTGTTTTGAATATGTTTTTTCTGTTATAAGACAGTGTGTCGTCCATGACAAATTCAGTAAAATAAATGAGATGGTAAATCAAACCCCATAAGTTATGAAACACATTAAATGAACCCATTTTATTACTAATTATAAATTGATACATAACTAATAGTATATAATTAATAAAATGCCTATTTAAAAAATACAATTACATTTTAATTTAATTTTTGTACTTTTTATTTCAGAACTTGTACCGTAAACACTGCTTGTGCGTCACGTAAATAACTGCAAAAATTCAGTCAAAGTACATTGAACACACTGAAAACTCTTGTCCACTGTATACATTTGATAAAAATCGAAAATTATTGACAGGTGTAGCACGCGTTTCTTTTTATAGTCGCTGAAAAATGACGCAACCGGGGCGTATAAAAGAGGCCGTCTCGCGCATGACGTTCTCTTGGAGTCGTTGCTATCGCTTGACGAGGTGAGGAAAGAGCGCGCTGACGCTGCGTTAACATCTCATACAATCCGTAGCAATCCAAGACATTTACGCACCATCCATCAACAACTCTAACATTATTTGTTTATTTACAGAACCATCTTCTCATCATGAGAGCGAAGGTAAGTACATTTTTCATATACAAGTTAAATAGTGTCTCGTTATCTGGCTAGTCTAGCTAGCATCTTGGTGGCTAATATAGTATTAATTACCCTACAACTTTGTTGATATTTAAATGAATATTTTACTGTAAGTTTACTTTTAACCATGTAGAATAAAATCACTAACAGATTTAGTGTTGTATTTTGTAGTGTTATGTACTCGGGCCTACTATGCTAGCCTGCTAATACATTTTGTCGCGGAAATATTGTGACCGCGTTGAGTTTGCAGTCGTTGCGTTTTTTTTTTTTGACCTTATTTATTTACGTTGATGTAGTAGTTTATTATAAACGTGAAGTGTTCTTTATAGCTTCTTTTTGGCTTCTTGCAACTAACACCCCCGAACGGCCATGCTGCACAGTGAAAATGCAGCCAATGGCGCCAGTTGCTAATGCGCATGTGTGGCTTTAATGAATTGCTATGTTCGTTTCGACTGTCTAATCAGTTCCAGTTTATTAACGGTTGTGTTTTTCTTCCAGTGGCGAAAGAAGCGCATGCGCAGGTAAGTCTGTGAACATGAGCTGCATCTGATATTCTTACTGCATTGGAATGGGCATGAAATGACTGATTCCATGTTTTTTAGGCTGAAGCGTAAAAGGAGAAAGATGAGGCAGAGGTCAAAGTAAACTGGACCCTGTTTGCTGAAGCTGAGAGTGCTCCTCCACTTCAATCTACTCCGTAAGCGTCTGCTGGAAGCCCAACTGAAGCTCCACTCATCCACCATCTGTGAGGCCTGCTTTCTTCTGAATGAGGATTTGGTTTTCCATCACCTGGTTCTGCAGAAGCATCCTGGTCTTGATGACCATGTGAACTGTTTTGGACATTCCTCAGACCTGTCAGCTCAGCGAGTTTGTTAATGTCTACAATAAATCTTTTTGGTTTAAAAATCCTTTGGCGTAATGTTTTCTCTTGTATGACGTAATCTGGGTTTTAAGCATGCTGTATGAGTGATCAAATGGTTAAGGTATTTGCAGGAGTAGTGTTGGAGTGCACAATCCATCTAGAGGGCTTTGCTGCTATTGTGTATTTGTGCATGCTCCTTTTCCCTGACAATTTCTTTTAAAATTAGTCTTGAATTATGCACCGCTTTTACTTTACAACATCTTACCCCACAGCTTAGTCTTTATACCACCTAAATTAGCTTGCATCTGTTATTGCATTACTTCTAGGCTATGAACTTGGGAGCATACTGTAACATGAAACTTGTCCAGAATTGTAGTTCCCTGACATGTTTTGTTCAGTGGCCTACTTGATCTGACAACCAGAGATGGCAAAAGTACACATCCTTCACTCAAGTAGAAGTACAGATACTCAGTTTAAAAATACTTTGGTAAAAAGTACTGGCTACCTTTTTTTTTTTTTTTTTTTTTTTTTTTTTTTTTGGTATGGCCATCACATTTTAAAAAAAAAAGGTTTAAAACCTTAGGCTGGGTCCATGCAAAATAATTGAAGGTGCTCCATTGAACTGCACCTTCACTTCCATTTTCCTTTTCAGTCTCTTCATTTTCCATGATGTCTCTCTACATCTTTGTTTACACTTTTTTTCACTAATTTTCTTGTACCTGTCGATATTCCCATCAGCCATCTACTGTTATGAACCGAACTGTCTCCACCTTGTTGCAAAACAACCACCTCATTGTATTATGTTTGCAATAACTTTTTTTAGTTCAATTTAAAGTATCACATTATGACCATGTGTTGTTGTTCTGTCTTATGACTTATATACAGGGTTCCCACGGGTCTTTGAAATCCTTGAAAGTTTGTGAATCTGAGAAAAAAAAATTTCAAGACCCTGGAAAGTTTTTGAAAATGAACATAAGTGCTTGAATTTATTTTGTGCAGGAAGTTTTCTGGAAAAAAAAAAAAAATCCATATTATTCCCTCCGGTCCACTAATGTGTTATTTCGCCAGCACTTCGTGGCCTATGCTTGATTTACGTTAGTTAACTTACTCGCAATTACGCGTTACGTTAAGCGTCTCCCGCGCGAGGTATTTTGTGTTGTACGTTGCCATGACGTTGACGCATTCACGAAACTACTACCTCAAGGTTTCACAGACACGCCGTGAAACATTGCAAAAATAGTCTGAAACCGATGAAACGTGATGCCTGGAAAATGCAAGTTTCAAGATATTTGGCTCACCAAAGATGATTACAAAGAATGGCTTGCAAGAGATGAAAACTAACAATTTATCTTACAAGGTAACGCTGTAAACTTGCTCTCACTTGAAATGTGTCCCCACATTAACAGGGTGACCTCGGGTCCTTAAAAAGTCTTAAATTCAGATTCGATGGGTGTTATATCGAATCTGATATAACACCCATCGAACCCGCCCCCCAGCTTGACCAGCTGACCAGCCTCCTAACTAGTTTAAAATGGGTTAAATGAAGTTTACTGAAAAAATGGCTCTAGAATTTTACTTGCCCGACCAGACAAATAGCCTGATTAAAACTTAAAGTGACAAAAAAAAAAAATAACTAGTGAAGTATCGAAAACGCAAGAATGATTCTTCTGATTTTATTACATTCAGCGTAAACAGTGATTGATAATGGATAGTGTAGACTATTTCTGATATCAAGGTCGCGCAGTTTAAGCTCGCGCTGTCTGTTTCTTTGTAAGAGACTTTTAAGGAGAAATCAAATCAAATGAGTGTATGAAATGAGCAAAAGAGCTGAACGGGACACATAAAGAAACACACAGAAGAAACACACTGAGGTAAAAATTCAGAATGTTGAGGGTTTTTTTTATTTATAACATGATGTAGTTAAGCAGCATTGCAAATGTTACATTGATTTTAGTTAAACAAGTAGTTGAGTAGTCACGTAATTGGCTTACTTACATTTTAGACACAATATTGACTGTTTTGTTCTGTTTCACCAACTAAAATAGTTCTAAACAAAGATCACAGCAGAAGTATTGCGCAATCTCCAGCAGTGTTTTGTTACTGAATGAATCAGCGAAGGGTTGAATGAATGAGTCACTAGACTCACTCATTAAGTGATTTACCGACACCTACTGGAGGGATTAGTATGTTTAAAAGTATGTATTTCCCCCCCAAACAGTTCCTATTTGTATGTTGTAACATTATTGCAGTTGTAATTGTGCAATGTAAATTAATTAGTTGATAACAGCCTTAGTGTAAATTGAATCTATTGATCAATTGTAAGAATTTGACATAAAATATGATACATACATTTAATAAGGTTTAAAAAATGGCCTTTATAAAAGTAAATAACATCCTGAGGTTAATATCAAAAATATACAGATAAATGTAAAAGCTGATAGATAAAATATTGCTTCAGAATAAATTGTTTACACCACCAGAAATCTCAGTCATGCGGTGCTTTTTTTGGGGATATATGTATGGGATATTGTCTTCTGAAATGAAAAGTTTGCTGTGTATCGTAATAATAAATAGCGTTTTTGACAGTAATATAAATTTTACATTTAAAAATATATATATATATATATATATTACATTATACGTATGTAAAATAGTGTGTGATTTACATCAGAGGTTTGTTCTTAAATTTCATATAAATTGGTATTAAAAAAGTCTTAAATTTAACTTGTTCAGATCTGTAGACACCCTGATTAAATCCTTGAATTTGATATTGGACCTGGAAAGTCCTTGAAAGGTCCTTGAATTTGAAGTCAACCAAGGTGTGGGAACCTTGTAAATACTATAGATTTAGCAAAACTATACTTTTAAATTGCCTAAATATCAAAGTACAATAATAATTACATCATGACAATATATTTAAGGAAAAATCCTAATACTGTACATGTTATTGCATTATCATGAGTCATATTTTTCTCTTACCAAAGTTAACCATAGTTTATTACAGCAAAAGTATAGTAACCATGTTTGGTTTTTTTTTTTTTTGGCAGATTGATTACAATCTGTTTTCATTTACAGCCATAGTTTTACTACACATTTCACGGTTAGACTATAGTTAGTGTAGCAAAACCATGGTTCATTTGTTGTTACCGTGGTTTAACTATAACCATGGTTTTTGGTTTGAATTTTTGTAAGGTTTGTGTTGTTATCTGCCCTAGCTCCCTCTCCTCTAAACATATTATAAAACAATGTTTTATAACATTTGTTTGCTAAATTACTACTGTAACTTTACAGTAGATAATAATGATGTCCTTTATCATACAGTATTTTGAGTGATGATAGTAATTTAGTTTAGTTTAGTTTACAGTAGGCTATAATTAATCATCTGGCTGCTACTGCTAAGAGTTGCTAGCAGTTTAATTCTTAACTAAGTAAACAAACACAAAACTACAGCCTATTTACAAATGAAACTGACCTGCACTTGAGGTCATGAACAGGTCAGTAGTTGTGCCTCTCTGATCCACTTCATTCTCGAGTCTCTTGCATTGATTACTCTGATAGAAACCTTTTGGTGGAGCGTGTGCAAGCCGAATCATGTTGCAGTCAAGACTAACCGATTCATGATTTATTATAGATTTGTTATCGAATGGTGATCCACCAAAACTAAAGTAAGTAACGAGCCTGGTTTGAAAATGTAAGAAGTAGAAAGTACAGATATTTGTGTAAAAATGTAAGGAGTAAAAGTAAAAAGTAGTCAGAAAAAGAAATAGTGAAGTAAAGTACTGATACCAGAAAAATCTACTTAAGTACAGTAACGAAGTATTCATTCATTCATTCGTTACTTCCCATCTCTGGTGACAACGTGTGCAGAGTTAATATAGGAGGAGTGTAGTTAAATTAACTGCTGAGGGGCTAAATTTGCAGAAACTATGGACAGCAGCTATTAACATGAAAATTGAGATTTTGGTGTATATTTTATTTGCATATATAAGCAGCAGTGCTTTTAGTAATGTGACCGCAGCAGGGTGGTAGCTGTATTGGGGGCTGGAAGTTTGTCTAAATGTTGCAAGATCCTTGAACAAAATTGTTAATAGTAAATGCTGTATTGATTCTAAGCTTTAGTGCTTGAACAATACAGATTTAACCTGCACATCAACATAACCTCGGTTTGAGCCGGTTGTCAGGTGTTGACTGCAATGCAGATTTGTCAGTATAGTCCATAATTTAGTCTGAGTTAATGGACAAATGTTCGTTTGCTGATGCTTACCCGTCATTAAACAAAATGCATTTTCTGCATCATTAGTTTTTGCTTAGCGTGTAGGAAAATACACCGGTTGTCACATGGCAGTATGTAAACACCCATGCTAAAATTATATTGATATATTGATGTACAGCATCTTAAAAACCCTTGTTTTCGCTTTCAGCTTTTTCTGTCGCTCACATATAACAGGGTTTCAGTGACTGGTAAATGATGGGTGAGTTCTTCAGAAAGACCGTAAAAATGTGCATGATCCCACACCCATTTAAAGGTTCTCGATGTGGTTTTAACAAGAATCTAGGAGGGCTGAAGCCTTCAGAACACGCCCCTACACGCCCATCTTATAAGCGAACTAGAAATCCACAACTTTCCGCTGCAAAGGAACAGACGTCTGTGCTTTGTTTTCGTAGATTTTGAACGAATAATGAGTCATTTTTATGGTCTCATTTAATCGTATGTGTACAGCACCTATTCGTTTCTAGAGGTACTGAGTGGGTTTGTAGTGTCTAGCGCGGAACCGCTGACAGAAGACAGGATTTGATGCAGAAAGAGCCGATGTCATCTGAGGATGCAGGGCCGAGCGCGGGTGCCGCTGCGGAGGCTGCGGACTCGACCCTGCCTCGCGATTCCGCTGGAAGACACGCCGTGTCCGTGCTCTGGTCCTTTGGAAAGTGCGTCGGTGCCTTACTGCCGGTGTACCTGGCTGGATATTTCGGATTCAGTATCAGTTTAGTTTTGCTCGGTCTCCTGGTCTATATGGGATGGAAACACAGTCGCGATAGAAAACAAGCGCGACTGCAAAGCGCGATGCATTTTTTAGAGAATGAGCAGGATGTCACCACTACACGGGTGTTTAGAAGTAAACGGGAATTACCGGCATGGGTAAGGGACTTAATACCATAAATGGCATCTTTCTGGTAGTCAACGGTTCAGCACCGCAGTCATTCAACACATGAAATCTTAGAGCAGATAGAAATGCAGGATTTCTTAGTGCTTTTCGCTTATATTTTTGTCTACAATACGCGTAAAAAGTGTTTTTAGATGCTGTAGTGGCAATGACAGCTTGATTTCATGTTGTAGTTATTTACTGATATGATTTTAAATATTTCTTCACCTCTTGCAGTGCAACATGTTAGTAGCTATTAATTACACATCTTAAGCATCATAATTACACACGCTATTAATTACGCATCGTAGTTACACACTCAGTGTTTTATATCCCTTTAAAATAACATCTATTTTTATGTTACTAGTACTTATGTTTTTGTAATTACTAGCAAGTCATCCAGTAGTGACCACATCTTGATCCGTTTCACGAATGGCCTTTATTATACTAGTACTTATTAAAAAAGTGACCAGTGTCTATTAGGTTAGTCACTGAAACACATTATTTACATAGTCGTATGTGAACCTATTTCATTAACAAGTAAATATTCCATTTGTAACTGGTAACCAATTAGATTTACCATTGAAAATAAACAGAGATCTGTAGTTCAGATATCAACCATTCGCTTCTGACTACCGAGTAATATTGGTTACACACTAGTACCCATACCTGCTACACTGAAAAAAATGACTCATTGAATTTACTAAATATTTTTAAGGTAAGTGATTGCAATCAATTTATTTTAGCTACATTTAAATAAACAAATTTAGTTGAAAGTTAGTCAACTAAATTTGTTTATTTAAATGTAGCTAAAATAAATTGATTGCAACCACTTACCTTAAAAAAATTTAGTAAATTCAATGAGTCATTTTTTTCAGTGTACTAGTCACTATTCCAATAACAAGTAAACATTCCATTTGTGACTGGTAACAAATTGCATTACCGTATTAGTTTCTGGGGATCTGTGGTTCAGCTAACTACTTTTTACTTCTGACTACTGACTAGTATGCTTTCCAGGCAGATTGAAGTTCGCTGAAACCATATTCATTAAAAACTAGTACCTATACCTGCTACAAGTCACTATCCCAAATTAAAATTAAATATTACATTTGTGACTGGTAACCAGTTGCTTTTTCCATTGAATTTTATGGGGACCATAGCTCAGATACCAACTAATTGATTCTGCCTAGTATTTCAGTTTTCCTAGTAACTGACTACCAGGATAGTTGCTGGTACCATATCCGTTTTTCTAGCAGTAGTTGAATAGATACTGGTACATGTTTATTAGGCGCTATTTATGTGTATTCCAGTTCACAGCAGTAATGTTTTAATTCTTACTAGTAAATTTTTTATTTGAACTATAAAGTAGCTATTCTGACTGTAAGTTAAAAAAAGCTGTTGTAACTAGTGAGATGCTTCACTGTCATTAATTTTACATACAGAAGGTTTCTTTCATTTTGCTAACAGGGAACTCATACTTTTGGTGCTATATTTATAACTATATTGCAACATTATCTGTGGTCAGAATGCATGATCATGCCCCTGTATTGCAACATCATCATAGCGAGAGCTTCTTTCAGCCAACTCTGCCAATTAAAGTTGACAGTTTTCTACCTTTCATAAGCATCCACACACTCCCTGACAGAATTCATATTTATATTCTCTTCTCCTCTCCTCCCTCCTTTCAACCCCCGTCCCTCATTAACTTCATTGCATTCCAAAGTCAATCCAGCCCTTGCTATATTTGGACATTGAAGTATCCAACCTCATGAGACTGAATCACCAGCAGCTAAATGGCAAAATGAACCATTTGCAGCAAGAATTTGGTGAGGGGGTGAGGGGAAAACATTAAGAAGCTGAAAATTGTTTGGGAAAGTATGACCTGTGGTCAGAGAAACAGTTGTGCTACTTTCCTCACATGCCTCACATGTACATAGTGGCTTTTTTAACTGATGTGTTTTGTATAAACCTACCCACATCCCGTTACAAATTATGTGTTTAAACTTTAAAGAGCACTGTTGCAGAAATAAACTTTTGTCTGGTGTCTTAGGTTAAAATGTATAGTTGGGAAACATGTATGTAGAGGGTCAAGTTATATTTTATTTTATTACCTTGTTATTTTTTAACTTTATTATTTGTAATTCAATTAAATTGTAGTGTATTATTTATTTATTTATAGTTAAACATTTACACTGAAATCAGAACTGACCTTTAATCAAGGTTCCTTTGCCATTGAATATTTGTTTTTAGTCATGCTCTCTTATGATTCTTTCTTCCAACTATTATGATATACTATTGCCATACTATTTAATGGAGTACATTTTGTTAAACATTTACAAGTATTCTTGTGCAAGAATGACAGTATTTTCAAGAACTGGCAAAACTGTAACAGCTGGTGTTATTCCCTGGAAAACGCTGCTGTTTTGTTAACAACAGCTCCCGACCTTCACAGTATTTACTTAGTGTACAAAATAAGAGGTCTCCTTGCACACTGCATGTAAAACTGGTGTGTTATGTGTTGACATCGGAAGTCAAAGTGTACTCTTTTGTTTTTCCACAGGTGAACTTTCCTGACGTGGAAAAGGTTGAGTGGATGAACAAGGTATTAAACCCTGTATTCAAATACACAAATGTACACGTGACCGCAGCTGCTGTTTTCATTGTTTCTGCTTCGTGCTCCTGAGGCCACAGTGTGTATGTTTTCAAATTCAGTCCCTGAAGATAAATAGTTGAACGGTTTGGCAGCACTCCAGTCTTTGCATAATGTTTAAGTTAGTGGTGTTTCTGTTGTCACTGGCGTAATAGACCTTATTTTGGAATAAAGGACCCACAGGCTACATTGCAAAACCTTGTAAAATATATGGAAATTATAAAACATTTGCTTATTAGACAGACTTTTGAAAGGCCACAGAAACCACACAGACTTTGAGAGCTTATCAGGAAGAAAATTGCCTTGTGAAAGTCTTCAGACTGACTGCCACATGATCTTCTGGATTCTTTCATTATTTCTCCTTTTAAAGCACAAAAATTTAATACTGGCTTTTTGATTTCATTAGTCTATTCACATATAAGAGCTTCTCTGAGTAGCAGGCCAGACATTTCACAAATTGTTCTTGAGTTTTCTTGCACACCATGCTAGTTGTTAGCATTCAGGCTTCAAAGGTTTGCCTCAAACAACCTTTTGTTTAGACAGTGAGAATAGGAAGGGTGGATTGTGGGATATGCTTCAAAGCTCACTACAAACACACACTGCTCATAGTCGTTACTTGAACTGATGACATTATCAAACACCTAGTAAGTGAATATCGAGGGGTGAGAACCAGAAGGGCGTAAGTGACATTTTTGGTGAAATGGAAATATATACATCAAATGAAAGCTCTTAATTAGCTCTTTCTACTGGCAAAAGTACTGTCATCCATGAGTGTACAAATTTGTATTATAAACAATTGATATCAGTACACAAAATCAGATCAAACTATGGTAAAATGTTTGTTTTGGCTCTCCTGTAAAGTTGGTGAAATGTCACTTACGCCCTTCTGGTTCTCACCCCTTGATATGTTATGATGCAGGTTTTGTAACTGTATTTAATCATGTTTTTGGTATGAAACTAAACAGCACAGATTGAAGTTGTTGCACCAGTGTATAGAAAATCAATCAGTATTTTTATTAATGCTCAATCTAAAAAGGATTTTATTAGGTTATTTTTATGAGGTTATTGAGTACAGCAGGCAGTCCAGTAAAGAAAAAAAGTGTTTTGTAGGGCTTTCCTCCTTAGTGCTTGTGGTTTCCGTTTGAGGTTTGACTGACAAATTAGACTCATTTTGCATGTATTCATTTTAAAACATAATGCTCTAATGTTTGTGTGTCTCAAAGAGTACATTATATCCAATTAAATATTTATATTATATACTCATTGACTTGATATTGTCATCTTCATGAATTTCTACCATTTCTTATTGTTCATAACTATCCTGGCTCACAGATATTGCAGCAGGCCTGGCCATTTATTGGACAGTATCTGGAGAAGCTGCTGGTGGAGACTATTGCCCCTTCGATCCGAGCTGCCAGTGCTCATCTGCAAACTCTCAGCTTCACCAAAGTTGACCTGGGGGACAGGGTATACAAATCTCTTTCTGATAACAGACTGTGTTATTTGCATATGTTTCTCATATTTAAATTTGATTCTCAGTTTCTGCTTATCAAAGCTATTTCTTAAAAACGTAGGCCACTGACTAAGAAGTTTGAAGAAAACTTTATGCTTTATTTAATTTTTTTTTTAACAGGCTATGAAGGTAGTTGGGGTGAAGGCCTACACTGAGCATGATAAACGTCAGGTGATACTGGATCTTTATATCAGGTAGTGTTATTGGTCTCTCTGGACATTGTGGGCAAACAGGTTCTCAACCTTGCAGTTGTGGTTGTGTCTTATTCATAGTATATTTTTGTAAAGTATTTTTTTTATTAGATTACAAAAATAGGCTAGTATATTAGATTATATTAGATTTTTATTTATATTTAGATATTTTTAAAATAATTTTCTGTTACGTGGGGGTTTGCAAGACATTTAAGACCAAAAAATAGGTTGTTGACCAAAAAAGGTTGAGAACCCCTGGCTTATAGCCATATTTAAAACCTTTTGGCTGTGTTGCAGTTATGCTGGAGATGTGGAGATTAACGTTGAGGTGAAGAAGTACTTCTGTAAAGCTGGAGTGAAAGGCATTCAGGTAGGGAAGAGGACAATGTTACACATTAAAGATAATAGATAAAAGACTCATTGAAACCAGTATCTCTTCCTCTATAGCTCCATGGAAAATTGAGAGTGATCTTGGAACCTCTAATTGGAGATGTTCCTCTTGTTGGAGCCATCACCATGTTCTTCATTCGCAGACCTGTTAGTACACCATTTTCCATCTTAATTACTATATCACTTTGTAATAACCCCCTCTTTTATTACACAGTCTTTGTTTCTACTTCTCTCCATCATAGAAACTCGACATCAACTGGACTGGGTTGACCAATTTGTTAGACATACCTGGTTTGAAGTGAGTGCATTTGTTTTGTCATTGTTCTGTTTTGGTTTTATGATTCAGATATACCACAGCCCCACTGGAATTTTTAATACTGTAACTCTCTCTTCTCATATACTTCATTCATTAATAATCAGTAGAGCACTGGTCTGATTATTCAAAGTCTGCTGAGCTTCCCTGTATTCAAATAAAGCAGGGAAACAAGCAGTCATTCATATTTATCATAGCTTAACTCATTATAATCACTCAGAAGCCATGCTTTAAAATAGTTTAAATGTATTTTGTTTGTGCTTCTGTGTCCCATTTTCTCTGTACGAACCCCTTGCATTCATTTTCAGTGCCATGTCGGACACTATGATAATGGATGCAATCGCCTCTTTCCTGGTTCTCCCCAATCGTCTCACTGTGCCTTTGGTGGCCAATCTGCACGTAGCACAGCTGCGTTCCCCTCTCCCACGGGTAACACTTCACTGTGCTTTAATGGAGTATTTAACTATGTTAACCTTCTTATTTTAAATATTCAAGATCCATCAAGTGTACTTTAATACTCCATAGTTTCATCATGCATGCTTGTCCAGTGTATCTGCTTCATTATGTTGAACTGCAAGGGTGTGTTTTCTTTTACATAATTACATGTTAATTAAAGGAATAGTTCACCCAGAATGAAAACTGCTGAAAATTTACTCATCTTCAGGTCATTCAAAATGTAGATGAGTTTGTTTATTCATCAGAACAGATTTGGAGAAATTTTGCATTACTTCACTTGACCAATCTGCAGTGAATGGGTGCCGTCAGAAAGAGAGTTAAAACAGCTGATAAAAACATCACAATAATCCACAAGTAATCCACACGACTCCAGTCCATCAATTAACATCTTGTGAAGCAAAAACCTTCATCATTAAGACGTTTTTAAATTCAAGCTGTGGCTTTCAGCTAAAATACATAAGTAAATATTCAGCAAATTTTTTTTTTTTTTTTTGTGTGTGTGAACAATTCCTTTAAGCCACGCCTCTTGCACTCTGCTTACCCTTGTTTTGTGTTTTCCCACAGGGTATAGTGCGTATCCACTTGCTGGAGGCAGAAAACCTTGCTGCCAAGGATAACTACATGAAAGGCGTCATCTCTGGGAAGTCTGACCCGTATGCAGTGCTACGGGTGGGCACGCAGACCTTCACCTCCCACCATGTGGACAACAACCTTAATCCTCAATGGAGGGAGATGTACGAGGTCAGAGATGTTTATGGGTATCATGTGATTAGTGTGGTTGCTGAAAAAAGTGTCACATTTCTGAGGAAGGGGAAGCTGTGGTTTTTTGAGCTTCTAACACTGTGTAGGTGTTTACTGTGTTGAGACTCTTGTCACTGCTGGCAACAGCAAGACAAAAACAGAATGTGAGATTGCAGTATGTGACTGTCATGTGCTGAGATCAGATGAGCATAGAGCAAAAGCACAAGCTCAGAGAAACATCTGATAATTGGAAGATTATCTATTCCAAATCTTTAAGATGTTTTGAAACATTATTGCTTAATGTCAGCAATTTGCTTAATGCTGTTTGTCACATATTTAATATCTATGTATGTGTGTGACTGTGTGTGACTCTGTGTGTGTGTGTGTGTGTGTGTGTGTGTGTGTGTGTGTGATTATTAGGTAATTGTTCATGAAGTACCTGGTCAGGAGCTGGAGCTGGAGGTGTTTGATAAAGACCCTGACCAGGATGACTTTCTTGGGAGGTAATAATTCATTAATAATATAATAATATCATAGTATAATAATGAATAATTATACATATATATATATATATATATATATATATATATATATATATATATATATATATATATACGTTTATGTGTAAAAAATAAAATATTTAATTTTCAATTAATGTACTAATTATCAAATTTTCGAACATGTGTGTGTGTGTATATATATATATATATATATATATATATATATATATATATATATATATATATATATATATATATATATATATATATTTTTTTCAACTGAGTTAAAGAAATAATACAAATATAAATAAATCTCTATTAATATAAAAATGCTTTTCTATTTTTGTCTTTCTCTATTTTCTCTGAATCACCATTTTTTAGAATGAAGCTGGATTTAGGTATTGTAAAGAAAGCAGTTCTTTTGGACGAGGTACATCTTTTGGACTAACTTCTTGTTTAAACATAAACACACATACTGTATATATAAATATATATGTGTATGTATATATATAAGTATATATGTTTGTGAGTGTGTGTGTGTATATATATATATATATGTATTTAGTTGATTTTCTATTTTCTTTTGTTGATTTCTTACCTTTCCCATTATTGTTCTGTATCGCTGTGTCTTTTAAATTAATGGCAAACATATTTCACCACCCTTTCTGTTTCTCAGTGATGCAGTCTGCATTGTTTATAATAGTAATGTAATGCTTTTCACTGTGGTTTTAGTGGTACACTTTAAAGGACACGCCATCTGGTCAGGTTCATCTCAAGCTAGAATGGCTCTCTCTGCTGCCCTCTGCAGAGCGCCTTAACGAAGTAAGATCTCACCTGACAAATTATAAAAACTGTGTATTTCTTGATATTCTCCTTTAATTTCCAGACTAAACCCTTATATTAAATATAGGTCCTGGAGAGGAATAAAAACATTACGATATATGGTAAGACAGCAGATCCTCCTTCTGCTGCCATTTTGGCTGTTTATCTGGACCGGGCACAAGATCTACCTGTAAGTTTGTATTCTGCACCACTATTGCCCTGCTTTCGGCATTTATTGTTTTGTTCAAAGAGTGCTTAAAATGTTGATGTTATTGAGTAGGATGTATTTCTATTCAGTTTAAGAAAGGCAATAAGGACCCCAGCCCCATGGTGCAGATATCTGTCCAGGATACCACCAAAGAGAGCAGGGTATGAGGTCATCGTTATTGTTATACATCATGGGTAAAGTTTATGACATCTTTATACCTTTTGGAGTCACTCTTTCATATATCCTCTCATTAATTTATAATCCAGACAGTGTATGGTACTAATAATCCAGTATGGGAGGATGCCTTTACGTTTTTCATTCAGGACCCACGCAAACAAGATATCGACATCCAGGTATAACTATGATTGTAAAATATCAAATCTAGAGTGTTATTAATTTACCCCTTTTCATGATGTAACTGCAACAATATCCTTTCAAGTGCTCATTTAATTGTGTATGCATACATGTAAACAGCATTTCTTCATTGTAAGTGCTTCCATCTGTCCCAGGTGAAGGATGATGACAGGGCTTTGACTCTGGGAAGTTTGTCTATCCCCTTGTCCCGTCTGCTTTCCAGTGCTGAGCTCAGCATGGATCAATGGTTTCAGCTAGAAAAGTCCGGACCAGCCAGCCGAATCTACATCACAGCTATGCTGAGGGTAAGATGAGATAGATTGATTGTGGTTATTAAAAACTTTGAGGACACATAATGTAGGAGATGTTTGTTTCAGGTGTTGTGGCTGAATGAAGAAGCCATCCTTACCACACCCATGACTCCATCACCCGGAGATGGAGATATTGAATCAGAAGCGTCTTCAGGGGTATCAAAAGTGACTTCCACTTCAAAACGTCCTGAGCAAACTAGTCCAGACAGCAATTTTGCATCTGAGGTGAGGCTGTAGAGAAGTGTGAATCTTGATAACATTTGAAAAAAATGAGGTTATCAATATTTGTAATTATCACATGCTCAATATAGGGTGTTCTGCGGATCCACCTGGTAGAAGCCCAGAGTCTTATCGCTAAGGACAATTTAATGGGCGGCATGGTGAAGGGAAAGAGTGACCCGTATGTGAAGATCCGAGTGGGAGGACTGGCATTCAAGAGTCAGGTTATCAAAGAGAACCTCAACCCCATCTGGAATGAACTTTATGAGGTATGCATTCTAATTTATTTCATGTGTAACATTAAAGGCGAATGGCTTATTTCTTAAAACACAAGGATTCCATCTTGTCTAGTTGATTTATGCTTTGAGAGTGACTTCATTCAAACATTGCTTTTTGTCTCTGGAAAATAAATTTCACCATTAAAAGAGATATTTATAAGTAATGCATACCTGGCTGCTTGTACTGTAGGTGATCTTGACCCAGCTCCCCGGTCAGGAGGTGGAGTTTGATCTTTACGATAAAGACATTGATCAGGATGACTTCCTTGGCAGGTAAGGTGGTAACCTTCCTCTTCTATTTTCAGAATTTTATGCTGAAGTTTTATTGTAGTAGCTTACTGATTCTTAAGTAATAAGGAAAAAACAAGCTAAAAATCACCTATTCTTCTGTTTAAAGGTTTGGGGTTGGTATGTTTTATTAGTGTTTTTGAAAGAGGTCTCTTATGCTCACCAAGGCTGGATTTATCAAGTCAAGTCAAGTCAAGTCAAGTTGAGCTTTATTGTCATTCTGCTACATGTGTGGACATATAGTGGAGCGAAATGTCGTGTCTCGCAGGACCATGGTGCTACATACTAGTTAAGCATAAGATAAACATACAACAATGCAAATATAGGAAAAACAATAGAGCTATACAACAGTTTAACCATCTGACTATACATATACTATAAATACTATAACTACTGTACCTAGTTGACTACACATACACAAACTGAAGACTGTACAAGAACTTTACATAAATACTGTACATGAAATTGTGCTAAAGAGATATTTGTACATGAAAATGTGCAGAAAAAAATATATTTTGTACATTAAATTGTTCAGAAGAGAGGTTTTGTGGGAAGCAGCGCATAGTGCAAAAAGTGCATTTTAATCAAAATTTATTTGATTAAAATGTCATTAAAACAGTATTATTGTGAATTTTTATGATTTAAAATAAGTTTTCTATTTTAATGTATCTTAAAATGTAATTTATTCCTGCAAACTGAGTTTTAAGCAGCCATTATTCCAGTCTTCAGTGTCACAGGATCATTCAGAAATCATTCTAATATTCATTTGGTGCTCAAGAAACTTCTTGAGCCCCGAATTAAAATCACTTGTTGTTATCAATGTTGCAAACAGTTGTGCTGCTTAATATTTTTGTGGAAACCATGATACATTTTTAAGGATTATTTGATGATAATGAACAGAAAGCTCAAAAAAGAACTGTTGCAACTAGCTGATAACATTTTCTTTATAATTTGTGTGACAGAGACATTATGAGACTTTATTATTTAAATGTTTTTTTTTTAAAAAAAAAACATCTGTCAAATGTAATAGAGTTTGTGTGATGTTACTGACTTCATAGCACATAAAAAATATCCCTTCATGATATAGGCTGGCTTTATTGATTGTCAAAATGTTTCTTTAAAAGATACATATTAGTATTTCTGTTTTGCTGAGGCCTAATATATAATTTAATGTATATGAAGTAGTGAGTTACAGTCTGAGGACAGATGGCTTTAAGGGTAGTGAATGAGATAAAATAAGATAAAAGCAAATTAAATTGTACATTTGTGTTAAGAACATGCTAGTGATCGTCTCTGATTCATTTCAAAGTGGCAGTTAAGATTGTGTGTTATAATGTTTTGGCTAGTGAATCTAGAATATCAGTTCTTCAGTTTTGTTGATGAATGTTAGTATTGTTCCTGCACTGATTTATTATCTGGTTGCAGAGTTAAAGTGAGTCTCAGAGACCTCATCAGTGCTCAGTTTACTGATCAGGTGAGACTCTCAGTGCATGTTTGTTTGTTTTTAAATATAAATTTATCATGTTTTTTTTTCTATTTGTACTTTCTGTATCTGATTGTATGCTTGTTTACACCTATTTATGCCTGTGTCCTTGGTGCAGTGGTATACTCTGAATGATGTGAAGTCTGGACAAATTCATCTTGTGTTGGAATGGATGCCTAAAGTTTCAGATGCCACCAGACTTGAACAGGTAATGTGCTTTTTTATATATGCTTTAAATGTTCATCTGAATTCAATAATATCAACTGATTTTATGATTTTTGCATTCAGATCCTACATTACAACTATCGTCAGTCTTACCTGAATAAAACGGTTCCTTCTGCTGCACTGCTTTTTGTGTATGTTGAGAGAGCACACGGTCTGCCTGTGAGTTTCATTTTATTTTTATTCAAATATTTGAATTATTTCTTCAGTTTAACTTGAAGTAGCTTGTATTCAGCATCAACTTTACTTCAATGAACTGAATATGTTAGCAGCATCCAGCATTGAAAATGTACTGTTGTTTGCAGTTAAAAAAGAGCGGGAAAGAGCCGAAAGCAGGAGCAGAACTGTCCCTCAAAAATGTATCCTATCGGACCAAAGTAAGATCCTCAAATCCTAAAACATTTATGCTGATGTTATTAAACTATCAAAGACTCACAAAGGAATCATGTCTCCCCCACAAGGTCATCGATCGCTCGACCTCTCCACAGTGGGATGAAGCTTTTCATTTCTTGATTCATAATCCAACAGAAGACACACTTATAGTCAAAGTGAGAAACTATTTTACAGTAAACATTGATTTTTAAGGGGTGAATTTATGTCAGAAAGACAATATTTACATAATGTTTTTGGCTCTGGAGTGTATTTCATATGAATTTGGTGTGTGTTCGTAGCTCTCTCACAGCTGGGGTCAGGCTCTGGGCTCTCTTGTGCTTCCTGTGAGGGAGCTGCTGGATGAGAAGCATCTAGTGCTGGACCGCTGGTTCAGTCTGGATGGAGCCATGCCTGAAAGTCAGATTCTGCTGAGAGCTGAACTCAAGGTTAGAAATCACACACATATTCAACATGTTCTGAGCAGCAGGACATGTTTACATTCAGCCAGAATGAAGTCTATTAATACAGACAGCCGTGTTCCAACACACACATACTTTTGGTCATGTAGTGTATTGTATTCAACATGGAATTAAACACATACACTACCGTTATTATGATTTTTTTTAAAGAAATTAATGCTTTTCTTCAGCAAGGATGCATTAAATTGTGACAGGAAAGACATTTGCTCATAATGCTACTCTTTTAAACTTTGTACTCATCAAAGAATCCTTAAAAAATGTGTCATGGTTTCCACAAAAGTGGAACAACTGTTTTCAACATTGCTAACAATGAGAAATGTTTCTTGAACACTAAATCAGAATATTTTAATGATTTCTAAAGAATCTTGTGACACTGAAGACTGGAATCATGCTGCTGAAAATTCACTTTGCAGTATATTCAAATAGAAAAGTATTTTTGAACTGTAATAATATTTCACAATATTGCTGTTTTTACTGCATTTTTGATCAAATAAATGCAGCCTTGGTGAGCATAAAAGACTTCTTTCAAAAACATCGACTTTTGAATGGTAGTGTGAATAAAACAAAAACATCTTGTTTGTTAAAAAGCTCCTAGACAGCAAGTTGGCTCAATGTAGCAATGCAGAGGATTCAAGTCATGTCATCCCCAGTGGAGACGCAGCTGCTGCAGCCAATTGTGAGCTCCGACACAGAAGTGTGCCCGTCCAAGGGTGAGCTCAAGAGGAGCTGTATTTCATTTTCAACAGTATGTTAGTGTTCATAAGCAGAAACAAACAGTAACTGACACTGACATATGTGTTGGTTTATTTGTGTGAATGGATGCAAATACAGAGGTGAGGATGCCATTTCAACCGGGAAGCCCCAGGTGAAGCTCTCTATTGCCTGTTCATCTGAGGAGCACCGACTGGTTATTACCGTCCATGCCTGCAGGTAGGTGTCATACAAGTTCCCTCACTTAAAATGAAGACTGACCAATGACCCACACCTTAATGGTACATTAAGGTGACCAGAAAACATTTTGGTAATCCACTAATTATTGGACACATTCAGTTGCTGTATAAAATAAAATATAATATAATATATTATAATATTGGATACATATAATACATATAAATAATAAAACAAATTTTGAAATTAGAACATTATATAATATAGTAAATATTGTAAGTATATAATTAAATATAAAAAATATGTCAAATAAAATGACTTAATATATATATATATAACATTGTTTGAAGCATAAAAAATGACTAATATATCTTTAATATAATATAACAGTACATCAAATATATGTATATATAATAAAATATAATATAAAATATAATGTGCTGGCCTGTATATATATATATATATATATATATATATATATATATATATATATCCTTAGGGCTAAAAAAGAGCCTTATTTCTGGTTATGGCCCTCAGTTTATTTTCATAATTCTGTATTCTCGCACAGGAACGTGCCGTCCTACTCTAAGGATCCTCCAGACACTTACATCTCATTTATTCTACTTCCGGACAAGAACCGGAACACCAAAAGGAAGACCAGTGTTAAGAAGAAAAGCCTCAAACCTGAGTTCAATAAGAGGTTAGTAGGAACATTCATCAAATCACTATCTGATGACACAGAGAGCCGAATGTTCACCATTTTTCACTCGCTCCTACAGATTTGATTTTGACATGTCACATGAAGAAGCTAAGCAGAAACATCTTGAAGTGTCTGTCAAGAACAGCGTTTCCTTCATGAGTCGTGAAAAAGAGCTTCTTGGCAAGGTATTCATCATGTGACGAGTCAGATAACAACACCCACAGATATTACAGACCATCTTTAAATGACTAAATTTCAATCTGCATTCTGTTTCAGCTTCAGCTAGACTTGAGTCAGCTGGATCTCAAGACAGGAGTATCACAGTGGTATGTGCTGTACTGTTGTTCACTGTAGATTACTCTGAGATTACACAGTGTTTGCTTACGGGTGTTCTTGTTTGTATAATTTCAGGTATGATTTGTCACATGAGACCAACTGACTGAGTGGCGTTCCCATGTTGACTTTATTTGCAGTCGTTTAAAGTGGAGGCTGATTTCACGGATGTTACTTGTTCTGATACTAGCAGAAGGTCCTAGAGCAGGGTGTCAGGCCTAAGATTGCATCATGGAATTGCTGTGCAACTAGCTTTCACCCAAAATATAGCCTGCTTGATTTCCATCTTCAACAACTGATGTTAGCACAAGAAGGATAAGAGGGCGGCACCTTGAGTCAACATGACAACAGTTGGAGAAATGTTACATTTTTAAGTATTTAATTTGTAGCTTTTTGAGCTCCTGCACTTTATGGGTTATTGAGAATGCAGCAATGAGAAGTTGGAGCTTCTTTTCAGCTGTGACTTTTCAGTGTTTATTGCATTTCATTCCAATATTTCAACAAAAAATACTTCTGGAATTGATTAGTTCCAGATGAATCCACATGCATTTCAAAATAACCAAATTGCCAAAATATTAGTATTCTGATTAAAAAAAAAAGAAAAAAAAAAGGAAGTCTATGAAGAAGCCCAGATGAAAGGAATCCTTTTTTTATTGTTTCCTCTTTGAAATCTAATAAGTGTTTAGTTATTATCTGAACGTTTCTTTATATCTTAATTTCACATATTTTAGCCTCATGTTTGTGACTATTCATTTTACACATATCAAAAATGTGTCAATCACTGTGCAAAGTGTGTACTTTCCCAAAGATTTAAAATATTTTATGTATGTACGTTTGAACCAAAAGGCAGCTTGAATATTTCAAATTTAAGTGCCAATGAGTCTCTGAGAGACAGATGCTCAAAAATGTTACAAAAATGCTTGAGTTGTGTCTTGAAGTACAGAATTAGTTCCTGCTGAGAAAGACACTTGAATAAACGGGCGAAAGGAGAAAAAGAGAGATGTTTTTGACATTGAAATGTAGTGCTTCTGCACCCTATTAACCAGAGCCTGTATTGCAGTTTTAATAAATCTGTCATTTGCACTTTAAACACAGATTTGTCTTATTTTTTGATGTTGAGTTGCATTTGGTACATTTATATG
This sequence comes from Spinibarbus caldwelli, assembly GCA_039654775.1. NCBI lineage: Eukaryota > Metazoa > Chordata > Actinopteri > Cypriniformes > Cyprinidae > Spinibarbus > Spinibarbus caldwelli. The sequence continues at coordinate 12,742,338 of CM077261.1, read as the reverse complement.
TAAATAATTAAATTTCTTCATTCATAATGAATTGGCCAATTATGTTCACAATAATAAACAGCTGTGATATTCAAGAAATATGATAGTTAAGAAAATAGTCTCGCCTAAAGCCAAACAGTCATGTATAAACTCATTAAAATGCCACAGCGGGAGCTACTGGGATTTCCAATTAGTAATGCTGTAATTCCAACATTCAGCCAGCAGATGTCGAGTCGACAGAAACCCCAGTCATTCAACTTTACACTAGCGATGTGCAGTTTGTAGGCTTATTAGAGGGTGGGATCAGTCGCATGTCTATAGCTTTCATTGTGGACGCAGTGAGTTAACAGATGAGCACTAATCGGGATCACCCAAAATACATCATAAACAAAAACTCACAGCATAAACAGGAGAAGAGAGACAACAGAAAAAGAAGAAATAAGAGGACTGGCTGCTTGACATGGATTGTCCAGACATCTGCAATACAATACTTTTTAACAGGACATCAGAGTGATACTTTTTTTTTTTATTCAAATAGATTATTTAAATCTAACGCATTAGATATCTCATCATTTTTTAAGATTCATACCGATTATGAATCGGTTCTGAAACGGATCACTTTATCTTTTTGAACAACTTTTTTTTTTTTTTTAACAAAACCAAACAAAAGTGGAATGTGATCGCACGCATTGGATGTGTATTGGATTTATAAAGGGCGCCGGGAGGCAAAGAGTGAATTAGACACAGAGCATCTGGACGACATTATAAAAGTAAAGTAAAACATGGGGAATATTGAGAGTGTGGACGGACAATCTGAGATGAAGCATCATATCATGCCTTTGAAAGTCCCCATGCCGGACCCAACAGAGCTAGAAGAAAGATTTGCCATTGTTTTGGTGAGTATGCAGTCTAAATATACAGTATATAGTGTATTTTTACTTTAAAAATAGATTGAAAACTTTTACTTACACGTTTAAAATATTTACATCAAGTTTATTTTTATTGATGTAGATAGCTATAACTTGTATTAACATGAAATCATAACATATTTCCTTCAGTTTCCTTAATTTAAAATAACTATTATTGTTTTTCTCCAGTCTTCCTAACGGTATTGTTTAGCATCTCGACCTTCACAGTGATCAACAGATAATCGCATCGCATAGTTGAGCTAAAGGGACGTGTTGACATTTCTTTGATATGTTCCGTATGTCAGCAGCTTTATGAGTTTCTCTAATGTTTCGCTGCCAGCCTCATCTCGTTACTCGCTTCTCTTCTCCTCAGTCCTTTTGTCTCTGAAGCTTCTCAAGCGCTGATAAATGATGTGAAATTTCGTATGGTGGTGAAACGGGCACACAGGCACAAAATTCACTTTACATCCCAAAAGTTTTGTTTGGTGAATTGGTATACAGGCAAAGAGCGTAATTTTGAAGGGGTGTAATGTAATTCATCTCATAGAGCGCAGCATTTTCTGAATTCCCCCAAAACTCCTACGAGCGAGAGATGTGAAAGATCGCCCCCTCTCTCTCTTTTCATCCAGCGACTGGTGTTGGTTTTGAGCAGACTTTGTGTTGAACACACACTTACACACTCATCTGTCATTGTGAATCTGACATTATGAGGCAATCAAGCGTGTTTATGTAATACAGTAACTGAATCATAACGTCGTAACATTTGGAAACTGTCAAACAGAGTCTTTGTAATTTTTATACTCTATTAATTTGCGTTTGAGATTTAAATACAGATTAATAGACACTAAATTGATTCTATTCTTTATTAACGTACAAATAGGATATGCTGTGAGGTCTACATTAAAAGTTTTCTAATGAGGGTATTGTTAGGTGGTTCCTTGTATGTTGCTAGTCAGGGTGCTCTACTTGGGCATTGCCTACATTCTCTTACAGAATTTATTTAGAAGTTTTGATTTATTTTGATTTATTGATCAAAGAGTTCTCCATAGTGGACCGATGATGGAAAGACTGACCATCCCAGGGTGGGTCCGAGGTCAGTTTTAGAGCCGACAGACTTCTTTAAGTTCGGCCAGATTTCCTCTCCCTGCTTTTACTTTGTGGGAAAGCATAACATTTTGAGTAACATTTGTGTTTCAGTGCGGTTATCGGACGACAGCATGTGCTGGGCTCTGTCTGTCCCGCTCGACAGATAAAGGAACATCAAAGTGTGTGTCTGGTAGAGAGCTCTCCACTCAGGAAAAGAGGCCTTCGACTTCACGCTATGGTGCTGATTAGAGTCACACAGGTTAAAAGTGTTTTTTCCGTCATAGAGGTATCAATGGAGCCTGAACCAAAACATTTTTCCCCAGCAGTCATTTGTTTTAAAAAACAAATAGGAGAATTATATTCTGACAGTCATGTATTTATAACTTTCCTTACAGCATACATCAGACAGTGAGTGACGTAACTCTCCTTCCCTCACTTCCGCCTTTGATTTCCTGTGTGCTACTGCTTGTGGTGCACATTTAGCTCAGTGTGAGGTTGTGTCTGCTCGTACCATCTCCCCTCCCTCAAACACACGCTCTCAGACGGGTAGCGCATAATGATGTCATAGGTGTAGGCCGTGCCAACGCTGTAATAACCGTGCAATGATGGCTTTAACAGAAGCTTAACACACAGGAGGGTGGGCTGTGCGCGGAGATGGATCAGGAGATGAGACCCCTGGGTTACATCAGACAACTTCATGCGGCCCTCTAATAAAACGCTCGGTTCAGGCCTAACCGAGTACATGTGCCTCATGCATCGTTTTGCTCTTTTTCCTTTGTCTGACTGTTTCAGACTCTGCTTCATCTCAGCTCTCTGTGGCTGGAAACAGCTGCCTGACATTTTTCCCTCGTTTGCGAAAGGAAATTGCATTGTAGAGCTGGCTGCGGCCAGTTTCTCCAGTAGTGCCTGGAGAGTTTGGCTACTGGCTTTCTTGATGGTCTCAATCTAGACTATTGCTTTGGTCACGCAGCCTTCAGGCTGAAGATTATGATTTTCTTTATTCAAAGTAGCAACATCATGACTGAATATGTATGTCCGATTTCAGGAAGACTTAAAAGATAAAATTAAAAAAAAAAATTAATTCTGTCATCAGTTACACACTTCAGGGTAAGTAAATGATGACAAAATTTTCTTTTTTTGGATGAGCTCCCTTTAAAAACTTTTTTTGGAAGCTTACGAAGTGGGTGTGTTAAAGTCAATATGAACTCTGTTTACTTTCTTAATCTGTTCCTGGTCTTATTGTGCATGATTCATCGACACATTTTTTTCCAAATAAAAATGTTTGTGTGCATAATCTTCATCAAAATGTAGACTCCACCTCTTTTTGGCTGACATCAAAACTTCTCCTCCAACCACCTGGCTCCATTCTGGCTTTTCACGATCCAGTCAATTTGCGATCTGTAATCTTAGCCGATATTCTTATTTTTTTTTTCGTTAAATGTTCGTTTTCAATCCGAAATAAATCAGTCAATCACAAAATATTAAAATATTTCTATTTAAATTTTATTTATTTTAATTTCAGTTTTAGTAACTTTAGTACTTAAACACTTATATCAATTACTTGCAAAGGCAGTTTCAAATTTTAATTTTAAGGTTTTTAAGTTTACGTTTTTCATCTAATATTCTTATTTTATTTTATTTCAGCTTTGTTTCAATTACCAATTATTTTTTATATATACTTTTAGTTTTAGTTAACAATAACAGCACTGATTGCGTTTCGTGTTTTAAATGAAAACGGCGTGTTTTAACTTTAAATGTTTAAATGTGTTTTGTGTTTTAACTTTAAATGTTCACTGCGGAACTTTGGGACTGTAAATGTAAAATTTACTTTTTTCACAACTTTTTTTTCTTTTACTGACATGATGTAAACGTGCAAGGAGATCAGCGTAAATATGAAATATCCCAACAAATCTGACCTGACAGCTCAAAAAATTCATATAATAGGTCCATTTTAACCTCTGTAGTGCAGCCTTAAACAATGTAGGTGGAACCCTAAATTCATATGGAATATTCTATGGTAATGGAACACTCTTACACCTCACTCTGCATCTGAAACTGAAGTTGGGGTCTGGCTTCCTTGCTAAACTTCTCCATATGGGCCTTTGTTTTGTTAAAGAGACATGAGGTGTAATTTTTTTTTTTTTCCAGAGGTGCAGCGATGGAGCGGGAGTAGATGTGTGTGTGATATCCTCTTTCAGAGTGCTCCTGCTCGACTGCACTGCAGCGGATTCCTGCGGTCTGCTCTCGGTTAGAGCCACGGGAGAACTTTAGAGAGGGAAAATTCCCTTTGAACTGGCTGTCTGCCACTGTGCTCTGTTGTAATGACTTTACCAACACTTTTAGCAAAATGTCGTACTGTAGGGCTGTTTCAAAGACCGCTAGGCTTATTTTCTTGTTTATCTACTTTGAAGTAGACACTAAAATAGATCTGCAGTCTTGGTTATCGTAGTAAACTACTTTTTGCAATTCGAAGAGCTTTATGGTGTGCGTGAGTGTTTAAGTGCGAGCTTTGCCACACAGGAAGAGGCAACACTGTGACCCTTCCAGCCCCGTTTCTTGTCAGTGTGACCCCTGACACTGTGCTGTCCGTCATGTCACAGTGTTTGATAGATGTCACTCAAGTGGAACTAACGGAGTCAAGCTGTGGCCCCTGTTTATGGGACATTAAAACTAAATCATTTTCATTAGTTTGGGCCGTGCTTCGTTTATCCGCTCCGTGTGTCTGGTCAGCCTGCTTTCAGGCCCAAGCGTTTCTAAAAAGCCTGCTGGTGGGGAGGAATCGGCCATTGTTTGTTTGTTGAGCCTCAGATTCATGCTGTGGGAGTGTACATCTGTCTCTCCAATGGCCCCATCACAATGTTTTAGATGGGATGTCTGAGGCTCCTCTCTGTAGGCATGCTTGTTCTACACAAAAACACACAGACACTTATGGACATGTGCAGAGTCACATGCATTCAAGTCTGACAGGTGTTTTGTTGTGTTGTGAGATTAATTTAGGGTAAATTTATCAGGTATAACTCATTCTTTATAGTTGTTCATTGGGTATTTGTTGATATTTAAATTCATTACACAGAATTCCAGAGGATGGATACCACATAAACAGGTAAATATCAGCGCAGAAAATGCGAGAAAATCTGGGCCTGGTCAGTAAAATCGTACAAACAATTACTTTAATCTATTCAATATATGAAAAACTTTTGACAGTTGTTTTTTAAATTAATTATAGCTTTTTTTAAAATATCCAAATTTCATTGAATCAAGACAAACTGATTCAAGAAATGTGTCTTTATCACCAAATCAGCATGATTTCTGAAGGATCATGTGACACTGAAGACTGATTGGTGACACTGGAATAACTGCTGCTAAAAATTCAGCTTTGTCATTACAGGAATAAATTCACTTTAATTTGTAATAATATTGCACAGTATTACTATTTTTACTATACTTTTGATTAAATGAATGCAGCCTTAGTGAACATAAGAGACATCTTCCCTACAACAAGATACCACAAACAGGTAAATATCAGCGCAGAAAATGCGAGAAAATCTGGACCTGGTCAGTAAAATCGTACAAACAATTACTTTAATCTGTTCAATATATGAAAAGCTTTTGCCAGTTGTTTTTTTAATTATAGCCTTTTATACTTTTTGTTTCAGATTTTTCAGTTAAAATATCTAAATATCCTTGAATCAAGATAAATTTACTTAGATGTTTTCACTTTAAGTGTTAACAAGTCAAAAACAGTAAGTGCAGCAAGAGAAAAATACACTTATTTTGAATATTTTAAGGCTTTTTTCTTGTTGTAAGCATAAATCTTACTAAATTTATTTAGATTCATGCTTAAAACAAAAAAGGGGGGGGGGGGGGGGAGAAAACTGGTATATAGTGAAAAATATGTTTTTTCATATATTGTTTATTTTCTTGTTTTAAGCATAAATCTAACAAAATTTCATGAGGTTTATGCTTACAATAAAAAATACAGTGGGGTAAGAAAAAAGCATTTAAATCAATATATATGTTCTCTGAAAACAAATCTTAATTTCTCATGCAGTGTTGGTTTTCAGGTAAATTAATTATTGAAAACTTGAAAACATCTCAAAAGCATTCATTTAAATGTCATTTTTGCATTGTAGCCGCCATGCATTATGTTATGTGCAATATGTTGAACAATATATGCAATTTTACATTTGCATGGTTTATATTTGGCTAGGTGTGTGTGTGTATGTGTGTGTGTGTGGGTCAGGCTGCTCTCTTGCAGCTGTGTTGAGGGTCCATTCTGAGCAGTGGTTTCCTCTCCAGCACAATGGAGGCTCTGTGAGTGTGTGTTGTTTTAGTGCGAGGGCCTCTCCCCCCTGAGCCCTTTGTGCTCGTTTCTTTTACTAGAGCTCGCAGGAACTGCTGCAAGAGTTCTTACTTGCAGATAAATGCCATTTCAGCACACATCTGAAAATAAATGTTGTTTCGTTTTCATCAATATCACAGCACTCATGATAATGAAACATGTAAACCAGAACATCCTCTTTCTGGGCTCCTTTTCTTAGGCTCACATTCAGAAAAAGTGTACTCCCGTTGTTCCATGTATTTTAAGGTTGGCAGGACTGAGTGGGTGGTGACTGTGCTAGAGCTCACCATTATTATTATCTCAGGGTGAATTTACTCACCACACCATCATGACACGGGCGGTGGCCCTGGTGGCCTCCTTAGCTAGACATTGTGTTTAACTTTCTTCAGGATTCTGCCAAGCATGTTCCACTATTCCATGCTGGCAACATTTGGAGCCTCTGTGGCATTTTCATGGATAGACCCTGTACTGTTGCATGTAATGTGACACAACATATGGTGCGTGTTTCTTTGAGATTATTAATGTACTGAACAAATAAAATAAATAAACAAATCTATATTTTGTAAGAATACTTAAAATGAGATCATTTAATTTGAGAAGAGAAATTGCGCAAGACATTAAGGTTTGTTTTCTGACATTTATTATTTTTCTTACCCCAGTAACCCCACTTGCAATTTTTTTGGATTTTGTAAGCATAAGCCATAAAATAATCACAAAATTTAGTTCGATTTAGGCTTTAAACAAGAATATAATAAAATAAAATTATAATTTTTTGTGACACTACTGTATATACATGTCTTTACTGTCACTTTTCATCAATTTAATGCATCTTTGCTCAATAAAAGTACTAATTTCTTTTTTCTTTTTTTTTAAATCATACTTCACCCAGACTTTTGAATGGAAGTGTAATGGTTCCATAAAAATATTAGGCAGCCAAAACGGTTTCCAGCAATGATAATAATAAGAAATGTTTCTTTAGCATGAAATCAGCATGATTTCTGAAGGATCATGTGACACTGAAGACTGGAATAATCACTGCTGAAAATTCAGCTTTGTCATTACAGGAATAAATTAAATTTTAAATGGAAAACGGCTACTTTAATTTGTAATAATATTGCACAGTATTACTATTTTTACTGTACTTTTGATAAAATGAATGCAGCCTTGGTGAACATAAGAGACTTTTTTCAACAACATTAAAATTTATTAATTATTCCAAAAATATGTTTTCCCCAAACAAATTATGTCTCATGTTTAACCACTATAGAGACATCAGAGCCAGCTGCAAATTCTAGAAGATCTGGCTGAGGTAAGGCTGCTCTTGGCGGGTTCATGAACGCTGAGCGGCCGCTGACGCCCTGGAGCTAACATCTCCAAAAACGCTGAAGTTAATTTTCAAATAGACATTATATTTACTAACAAACCACATATTAAGTCTAAACAAGTACATTCTCACCCCAAAAAAGCTCTTAAAACTACATTCTGTGACACAAAAACAATATTATGTATAAAATTATAGTGGATTTGGTTGTCTGCCATGACATTCGCTGTGAGAAATACCGCAAACGGAGTGATACAAACAGTGAAACGGTTAGAGTTCCAATATCGCTAGAATATCACACTCCTCTCAGCCAATCAGATTCGAGATGAATATATTTGCTAACATATGTGTACAAGAGTGTGTGCAGTTGTAAATGTTTGGATGTCAAAATGAAGCTGTCTCCTGTGTTCTCATTCCTGTTGTACTCTGTATATCCGTTATGACCCTGTTCCTTTCCATCTCCTGTGTGGCCGACCAAAGACACAAACAGGACATCCTCTTTTTAAGTGTCAGCCAGAACCTCTGATTCACTATAAATTATATTTGTACAATGTTTATATTTATAGCACCATACAAGCTCAGTTCTGACTTCATGACTCTACATCTGATTCACATGGTTAGAATTAATCCTGCTCATATTTAATAACAGAGATGTGTTTGATGATGACACCATTTGAGAGCATTGAAGTACTTAATGTGCCACAGATCCTGTCACAGAAAGTAGAAAGGGAATCTGCGACGTCACATCTGGAAGCCTCATCATGATCTTCAGTACTTCCTGAAATCACGCCTCGTGACAGGAAACACTTCTAAGTAACCACATCATTGAATACAGTACTTCGTAATTGAGAACTCACTTTCACACAGAATGCTTAAACCAAAAATGAAAGTGGACATTTTTCACAACATTTTTGCGGTTATAAGATAAGAATGGTCAGGCTGTCCTTGTCAGCTTCTGAACTTTTCTATTTTAAAGGGAAATGTTTTTGTGTCTTTGGCCTGACTGTGATTTGTGGCGGACATCATGTTGAGTTGCTCAGAGCCCCGGGGAATCTCTTGGTGGAGAAGAGCACAGTGCACTAGTATGCTGGAGGCACACCACAGCTGTAGACCATCGAGGTGTTAATGGCCCCATCAACATGATGTTATGGGACCTTAAAGTGTCTGTGTTTACCAGTTAACCCTCTGTGTTGTTAGGGAATTTGAGTGGGAAGTTTCATATGTAGAGCGTTTTCAGTGTTTTCAATTCTAAAGTGCTGAAGTTGCATACTAGTATTATTCTCAGTGAGCGAGTTCATTCTCTTTTCACAGCTGATTACAGTGGTGTGTCCTTGGGCATTTAAACAGGCAACAGAATCTGCAGTGAAAATTGGTCATATTTTCATATGTAAATGATTTAATGTTTTTTGAAATTATTATTATTATTAATTTTTATTATATTATATACATTTTATTTCATATTATTAGCCTATTATTATTTTATTATATTATATATTTTATTTAAAATTTTATTTATTTTAGTTTTTTTATTGCATTTATTTTTAATTATTATATTTTATGTATTATATTTAGCCTAGACCCTCAATAGTTTGGAATGAGGATTGTTTGTGTTTCTTCTGTAAACATCTGGTGGGGGATGGAGTGGGAGTTCACTAGTACCTTGACCTCAGTATTTTTCTGTGTTGTGGTGGATGGGACATTTGTTTTTTGTGGATTTGCTTTGTTGTGATTGCCTGGTTCGGGTTACTGGTTAGGTTTGGGAGATTAGGTGTCAGTGCAATGAATGGAGGACAGCATTTTCTCACACTCCATTTTGTCTTGCTCATTGCCAGGAGACTTGCCTGAGAACAGCCCTGACCTCCTGTAGATCTCCACTTTCATTCCCAGCAATCCTTTGGTTAGAGTAAACTCTTACTTTTAAACAAAATTTAAAGTTGGAAATCCCCCTGGCCTTGTGACACCTTTCGCAGCTGAGGTTCCTGTGCCTCTTTCTTGTATTGTACACTGTTTCAAGGAATAAGAGGAACAGTACCTTTGAGAGTTTGTGATGATGTGGTTTTGAAAGACACGGAAATTCACCCATAAACCCAGTACTGTGTCATTTACATGTGATTGTGATGTCATTGCTTAAGGTCATTTTCTTCAATAAGACTCTGTTAGTTATTCTAACAGGTTTGTCATAGGGCATGGGTTTTTTGAAGGAATAGGTCACCTCAAAAATTTATATTCTGTCATCATTTACTCACCCTCATGCCAATCCAAACCTGTATAAGTTTCATTCTTATGTTGAACATAAAAGAAGATATTTTGAAGAATACTGGTAATCAAACAGTTATTGGCCCCCATCAACTACCGTAGTATTTTTTCCCCCTACTATGGAAGTCAATGGGGGCCAACAACTGTTTGATTGTTCTGAATCTTCAAAATATCTTCTTTTATGTTCAACATGAGAAAGAAACTTATACAGGTTTGGAACAGCAGCATGAAGGTGAGTAAATGATGACAGAATTTTCGTTTTTAAGATGAACTATCCCTTTAACCAGGTGGTCCATGAGGGGGTCCATGAATAAATATATGCGAAACAGAGGGTTTTATTAAAAATCAAATTTATTATATTATATTATATTATATTATATTATATTATATTATATTATATTATATTATATTATATTATATTATATTATATTATATTAAAATATTGTTAATATGTACATTTAGATTATTAATATTATTAATATTATTTAAAAATGTATATGTAAATGGGTTACAGTAATGATCTGTAATAGAATTATGTTTGTTATTGTCATTTTTACATAAGAAAATCTATTTTTTATTAGGGGTCCCTGGGTGGGTTGAGGGCCTGGTTGGGATGTCCCTGGGTCTGTAAAGATTTAGTTTGTCTTCATTTTAAATTCTCTCTCTCTCTCTCTCTCTCTCTCTCTCTCTCTCTCTCTCTCTCTCTCTCTCTCTCTCTCTCTCTCTCTCTCTCTCTCTCTCTCTCTCTCTCTCTCTCATAATATATTTGAAGATACCAAGACCTTGCCTTGACATTTCATAAGATAAACATCTCAACAGACCTTAGATCAGCAATGAGGGAAGTGTACAGGTTTTGGTCACATCCTTGGGGGTGGAAAGAGTGTCATGACTTATTGAATTAGTTCTTCAGAGGTTTACTTTGAGCCCCATCCAGATGACTTTGGCCTGTGCAGCAGAAACGGGTCTCACTCAGTAGGGTTTGGTTTTCAGATTGGCTGTATAGAAGATATTGTTGAGAAAAAGTGCAAGTATTTCATTGTCTTGACCAGGCTTCGTGTAATATTTCCTTGTGTTTAACGAAGTGAAGCAGGGCTTTTTATAGTAAGGAAAAAAATGGTTGGAAAGTTTTAATATTTTACTGTTTTAATATTGACTGTACAGGGTTCAACACACTTTTGCCCAAATATATTTGGAAGAATGAGAGGAAAAAGCTTCAGCAGGCCAGTGTGACGTTCAGTAAGAGCTATTATTTCCCATTCAAACTTACAGTCCACTATATCTGGCAGGGTTTGTGTGCATTCCTCAGGTCCTACGTTGATGCTCGGCGCCTGGGGACCTATTAGGTAGAGCTCAGTAGCTGAAAGGGGGAGACGGTCAGATGGGGAGACGGTGTGTGTCTGGCGCTCCACTCCGGTCTAGTCGACTATGCTGACATATGCTAGATCCATTGAAAGGATATGAAATCCCAGACTTCCCCCTCATTCTTCCTGTACTACGGTAGGCTGCCGTTTAAACTCATAAAATGGAGTCAGGGTGTAAACTGTACCTGTTGACTTTGTAGTCAAAGAGCCGTTTACATCAGTTTGTAAACCACTCTTATTGGCTTTAGGGTTTAAATTATATTAAGCTTGTAGATTTAAGTGGGCTTTGGAGGAGTTTATTTTGGATGTCTCCCAGAGTCTAGTCTCAGGCATGGGAGCAGACGCTTGAAGCTGTGCATGGGCGAAAAACATATTTGCATTGTTTGTGTTTATAAATGCAGCTAAGAATTTTTGCTCACATGAACTCCCACTGCCCTCTCAGAGCGGACGGAGAACCAGCCAAATAAGGCTGTAAAAGTGTGTGGCCCTCTTTTAAACATGCCATAGCTGTCCCCCTGGTGAAGACTAATATTTGACAACATCAGTATGGAGAAGAAGAGCCTTTTTGATGGTGCTTTGTGATGTTCGCCCATCAGCAGTGTCTTTAAAAAATGACCCTATATACTTTCCCTATTTATCAGTTCCTGGTCTTATTGTTAATGATTTATCAGTACATGCTAATATAAAATTTTTTTTTTTGTCTTCATAAACATTTATGAAAATATTTCACTTGAATATTGTAAATATTATATATAATATAATTTATAATTTATTTTTATTTATATACAATAAAATAATACAATTTAATAAGCATTTAAATACATAAAAATAAATATATACATGTTATTCTAAATAATAATTAATATAATAGACATAATTTTAGATATTTAGTTTAATTTAAATTTTGTTAATTATATTTAATAACAGTAATATATTATATCTAATGTATTAATAAATAAATAAATAATCTTATTTCACTCAGAAAAAGTACAGATTTCCATCATATTACAGAAATAACATTTCAACAAATTTCATGTTGACTTTATATTGGTTATTTATATTGGTATTTCTGGCTGTGTTACAAGTCATAAACTGGAGAGCACTTTTCCACATGAGAAAGCACAGATTGGGTTCCTTTTCTTGACTGTATGTTGTCTTCCTGTCTGACCTGTGCTCTCCGTCACGTGTGATGTTTTGTGAGGAGGGCTGTGCGTGACTGGGGTGTGTTCTCCCCTTTTTTTCTCTGTCTCTTGAGCTCTTCACGTCTCTTCAATCTCTGCAATCTGATACCCAACAACAAATCAAGCTACTGTTCTCTTAAAACACATTTTTCTCTCACCTTTTGCCTGTCCCACTCTCCCTTCAGTCCCAATTTCTATAGGTAATTTTCCCAACTCCCTGTAATTTGTCTTTGCACAGTCTTTGCTCACTTTCATTCACATGGTTCATCTCGTCATGTGTATTTCCGTTTCACACACTTCTGTACCTCTTTTTATTAAATCATTTTGTCTTATTAAAAAAGAGTTTTTCCAGACTTGTCATGCATGTAAAATTACATGTTCACAGAAACTAAAATACACTACATTTGAGTAATTTTTTACTCTGGTATTAAATAGTAAATGTTCATCAGTTCCTCAATTTTTGGGTAGCTGTAGTCACTGATAACCACAGTCTATTGTTCAACATAATCATTTGCCAAACAGCTCAACATGCCAGAAAAAGGGAATGGTTCTTTGTTGTGTCTGCACAGTCACTCTTTCACAAACTATACTGGGATCAAACAGAAGCTCTTTTTGTCCCTGTGGTGGGTAGCGTCACTCTTATTTTGGAAGTAAAGAGCTTGATTTTATGTTTTATTTTCAGACATTGAAAAATGAAGGTATTTTCATGTCAGATGTAAGATGTGGGCCTGTTTTTAAAGTCGTCATGCCAGTAAAACAAGACTGGACTTTTGTGGGAAAGGTCTAATGAGATTTGCAAAATTAGATTAGGAATCGGCAGTTAGCTAAACCTTTTGCTGTAGTGGAGTAGCCAGCAGGGTCTTTTGGGGAAGGTAGAACATCCGCTTTATTTTGTTTTGTTTTTGTTGTTTCACATTCATATTTTTGGACATAACCGCCTTTTTATATTGTATAATGTTTGCAGACGTTTCATACTGAATGTGTGGGACTTTTTATGCTAAAATGAGATGTTCTTCCTTTCCAGGAATAGACAAAGTGCTTTGATCCCATTGGACAGTGTGCCATCTCAGTGGTTAGGACTGAATTCAGTGTTTTGTTATTTCAGACTGCTGTTTTTAGTGTGTCCTAGAGTGGACAGGCTAGTTTTTCTCCACAAATATCAAAATCTTCATAGTGTTTTCTTTGATCTTACTTCAGTGAGTTTTCACATTGATGGTTCCCCCTTTGATTCGAAGATGGGTTTTTTTTGTGTACTTTTTGTACTCAAGTTTCAGTTGATTGTGGTGGTGTTGTTCCAGAGGTTTAGCTAATAATATCTGTGCAGGAAGCTCTTGGGCCCTAAGAAAAAAACCCAGGGTAAATACTGCACAGCTGAATCAGAAAAGTGAATCTTAAACTTATTTGCTTAGACGCTCATTCCTGAAACAGAAAACAAAGAAGCCTAAATCTCAGAGAGCTACTGTAGATCAGATAAAGACTCATCTGAGCTCTTTGCAGCCGCTGTTATCAGTGATGTGGCACCAGATCCTGGATCATCATGTGAATGGAGGACTGGAACCTCACTGTGCTCCAAGTACCCTAATTACATATCAGACCAACAAATTTTTTAGGACTAGGCAGTCCTGACAGCAGACACATGGCCAGATCCAACCTCTGACTCCTATTTTGAAGCTTCCCAGAAGACAGATTTATTACTCACAGGTTACTCTTTCATAGCTCAGGAAACTGAAGCTCTTTAAGTATCAACTTTGTGCCAGATGTTTCTCCTAAAATTGCTTATGAGAAAAAAAAACAAACAAATTAGGCCAGTGTTGACATATAGTATAACGATCGGCCAATATGTGTTTTCAGGGCCGATACCGATTATTACAGATCAAGTAGACTGATAACCAATATTTTGAACCGATATATATGTCTGTTGTAAAAATGAAAATTAATGTCAAAAGAATAACAAGGGCTCTGACAAAAACTTTCTTCAAATGCTTTTAAATTGTTTCATCGGCAAATCGGTTTTGATACTGATACCGACAACCATAAAAATGCTTAATATCGCCAGACCGATAATCGGTCCACCCCTAATACAGTAGAATAGAGCTCTGAAATTAAAGTCCATATCTGAAAATTGATAACAAATCTTTGGTTTCTTATTGAAATCTGACTTTTAATTCCAGACTATGGTGTATTGGCAAATATGAGAGTTTGTTGCGATGTCTTGTTTAATATGCCTATTTCTCAGCAGAAAATCTGACAATCTCATTGCTGTCTAGAAGAAAAAATGAATAATGACATTATATTTCCCATATATATGGGATTTGATCTACAGGCTCTTTTGCTGTTGACATAAAATGCAGTACAGCTGATATTTTCTCAGAGACTGGATGCTTTCATATTGACTCAGCATGGATGATGTTTTTTTTGTAGACTTTATGCTCCTTTCTTCCTCAGAAACAATGGATGAGGTTTATTGTGTGATATGTTCGGAAGCAGTGAGCTCATCACAAAGAGCTGCCATTTACGTCATTTATTAAATGCTGCATGCTAACAAGTGTAGGAGGCGCCCATTCCATCCTTGACATTTGAGTTGTAGAGAGTATAGAGAGAGAAAGAGAGAGAACTTCAACTGTTGACCAACCCAAAATCTATAAGCTCAGTCAAAGAGAAGGGAATGGAGGGAAAATAGGGTGATAGAAAAGATGAAGTAGGATAATTTATAGCCAAATTCATTACTGTTATAAACAGGACACATTCCTTCTGAAACTGTGGACATCTGGAATGCACAATGTCGGTCACAACTGGGGGAAAAAAAAAAACATTGGAAGGGGAATTGTGGGAGGGAATGGTAATGCTTGAGATCTTCACAAACAGAGCCAAATAACATTCTTCATGGCCTCTTTTTACACATTGTCATTTCTGCTTAAATGTTGTTAGCTTCTCAGACATTACAAACTCAAGTCATCATAATTGGGATGTCTTCCAGCCGAATGTGGTTTCAAACAAAGCAAATTTACTACATGGTCAGTTGAATCTGTCTGCTGTTGTATTAAATGCTGGAAGCTGAACTGTCTGAGAAACTCACTGGATTTAGGAACTCCAAACTTTGCTATACATCAGTATTTCCTGCACCGCTATTTCTTACGGGTAAATGTAAAGATCCATCGCAAACAAACAACTGTGGACTTTTGTTCTGAATTAACTTTTCTAAACTTTAGTTCAGTTTAGACTTTTGTCTATGACGAGATAAAAAAGACTTTTACTAATGACGGGTGTGCTCAAAACATTGCTTTGTGATATTATGAAAAAAAATTATGCTTAAATTATGATTTAATGAAAATGCATCTAATTGTTTTGTAGAACGTGTAATTTTGCACATTTTCAGTGTTCTCGTTGCTTTTACACAAGTTCAACCAGCGGGTCAGTGTTTTGAGTGTTTCAAAACAGAATCGTTTTTCAAAATTTAGAAAATAGAATTTACTTAAGACCTGATTCTTTTCATTAATCACACTGGTTATAAGTTTGAATTAGTCTGATGAATCTTTCACTGAATGCTGCAAAACTCTAAGAAAAACTGCTATGAAACATACTCACCAGCCTTTCCCAGATGTGTCACTGAATATGATTCATTTGGTCTTGTGGAAAGGCTTAATCACTTTACAGTGGAAATAAAATAAAACACATTCTTTCAACAAATATAATATTCACTTTCCACAAATCATGGAGTTAATACCACTGGAAAAACGTTTTGTTTATAATGACGTGGTCATGTAATTTCACTGAGATGATATATGTTGCCTTGGCAGTAGACTGTGAAGCTGTTGGCTTTTGGGGTGGATGAATCACTCTAACGTGGAGACATAGTTGATAGATAGATACTCGGGTGGGTGTTGATATGGGTGTGAATGGTATCTTCAGAACAAACACCTCTTCCATCTTCAAAAGGAAACCCACTGAGAGGTTGTACCATACTGGCGGAATCTGCTGCTCACTATCTGGAATCATAGCACAGTTTCAGGTTAATAAAGAGAGATACAGTGTTTGCTGGAGCCAGTTGTCAGCTCACACCCCACACCTGACTCAGTGTGTGTTCCACTATTAAAGAGATTTAGAAGACAAATCACACACCTATCTGTTTGTAGTGCAAACATGACCTGATATCAGAGAGTAGTCTTGTTACAATGCAGTGCCCTGTTTATTATAAGAAGTGGCAGGAAGGGTGATGGTTTATATATCATTTGAACAATAGCATTATTATTAACATCACACCGGTTTATATGGGAATCATGAGAATATATGTCTCACATTTACACGTTTAAAAGTCTGGGGTCAGTAAGATTTTTTTCATTTAAAGAAATTCATATTTTTATTCATTGAAAGTGACAATAAAGACATTTATAATGCTTCAAAATATTTTCATTTCTGTTAAAAGCTTTTCTGTTGAACTTTCTATTCATTAAAGAATCCTGAATCCTGAAAATTATATCACTGTTTCCACAAAAATATTAAGCAGTACAGCTGATCATGTGACACTGAAAATTGAAGTAATGGCTTCTGAAAATTCAGCTTTGCCATCGCAGGGATGAATTACATTTTAAGATATATATTAAAATTAAACATTTATTTTAAATTGTAATAGTATTTCAAATTTTACTGTATTTAGTGTATTTTTGGTCAAATAAATGCTGCCTTGGTGAGCATAAGAGACTCAGAAATATTAAAAATTCTTCTGACCACAAACTATTGAACAGCAGTGTATGAGGATAAAAGTCTTTTTTTGTTTTTGTTGTGCTTGTCCTGAGTTAAACTTCAGTTGTCTAGGTGGGACAGAGTCACATTTAGATGTCTGTGCCATTTAATGGAGTGTGTTATTATTTATGAAAGTTGCTAAGAAACATGCTGACTTGCAAGTAAGATTCTCTTGCACATTGTGAGCTTATGATCACAAAATCGAGCTTATGGGGAAGTATCTGTGTTTAAGTAATTGTGTATTTATGTAAATTTTGGCACATAAGTCATACTTCAACTAATGCAGTTTGCTTTCTAGCAACACCTTAGTAAACACATACACACTGCAAACCACTCAGAATACCTTAGAAACTGCCTAGCAGCAACACACCAGCAATCACCCACAATTGTGGCAGTGAGTTTTGCAAAGGCAGTTTCCTTCAGAAAATGTAAAAATATAGTTTGAAATGGAGTAAAAAGTAAAAATATTTGGTAAAAATATTTTCTTGAAGTCTGAAGAGAAATATGATTTCAAACAGGATATAAGAAGTCAGCACAGGACGTGAGGTCAGGCTGCAGGGTTTCTCGTGTCAGACAAGAAACCGCTGTGATCAGAAAAAAACGAGCACAGAGACGTCTCTGCAAGGTCGTTGCTATGGATGCATGGAGGAATACATGACTTCCTGTGTGTTCTGATGCGAAAGCGCTCTCTTGTTTTTCAGAACTCTATGAACCTGCCCCCAGATAAAGCACGTCTCCTCCGGCAGTACGATAATGAGAAGAAGTGGGACCTCATCTGTGACCAGGTACAGACTCCACAATCACCCACTGTTATGTCACATCCTTGCCTCTGTAAGGCAGTCCAGAAGAACACGCCTCCAAGAATGGTGTCGTTGACATAACATTAAAAAATATATAATTACAAATATTATTATTAACAAGTTAAAAGGATAGTTGACCCAAAAATGAAAATTCTGTCATTAATTACTCACCCTCATGTCATTCCAAACCCATCTTCGGAACACAAATTAAGATATTTTTGATGAAATCCGAGAGCTTTCTGACCCTCCACAGACATCAAGTGAACTACTATGTTCATGGCTCAGAAAGGTAGTAAGGACTTCGTTAAAATAGTCCATGTGACATCAGTGGTTCAACCGTAATGTTATGAAGTTACGAGAATACTTTTTGTGCGCAAAGAAAACAAAAATAATTACTTTATTCAACAATTTCTTCTCTTCTATGTCAGTGTTCAGTGCATGTTCACAAGAGTGCCATGACATATTGATTAATGACAGAATTTTAATTTTTGGGTGAACTGGAAGATTTTGCTTGCCAGTTATTGCCAGTTTTATCAGATTTTAATGATTTATCATACAGACTTCATACTTCACACACACTTCTGTGGAGCTTTCCAGTAGTTGTATGGACCACCTTTATGATAATTTTATAGTGATTTTATCCTCAGTTCGTTTTAATTGCATTGAAAATAGCAGCCTATACAGTCTTCAGAATTGATCCTTCTGAGTTCATATTTCATACAGGTTTGAAATAATATGAGGTTGAGTAAATGATGACAAAATTTCATTTTTAGAGGAACTGTTCCTTTAAGTAAACTGACATGTCTTGTTAAATACAGGGTCTTGCTGAAGTGCAGTAAATGATGACTTTAAGTGCTACATTTCGTGCAAGTTTTCTAAAACTATTTGCAAATGTCTAGTCGTGCATCTTGACAAATCTGTGCTGCTGAAAAAGGGAGTTCATAGTTACAACAAAAAATAGTTTAAGAATAATGTCAGAGTTTTTTTATTTAAAACAAACAACATGAAATGATTAAGAATATGTGTATGTGTTAGTTGAAACAGAACATTCATCTTTTGGTAGAGATGTTTGATGTTTTTGCCTGTGTATAACTGTCTCCCCCTCTTCTGTGTGTTAGGAGCGTTTCCAAGTGAAGAATCCTCCACATACATACATCCAGAAACTTCGTGGATATTTAGACCCAAGAGTCACACGCAAGGTCAGCATCATTCGCCAGATCGTGTAACCAATGTCTGTTTCTCACCTGGTTGCATGTGAACATGACTTACAGCAGTTAAAAAAGGTTGAATAATTTTCCATGAAAACATTAAGCAGCACAGCTGTGTTCAACATGAATAATCATACATGTTTCTGGAGCACCAATTCAGCATATAAGAATGATTTCTGAAGGATCATGTGACACTGCAAGACTGGAGTAATGACTGCTGAAAATTCAGGATCACAGGAATAAATTACACTTTAAAATGTATTAAAATGGAAAACATTTTACATTTTAAAAGTTTTTTTTTTTTAAATCAAATACATGCGGTCTGAGTGAGAATAAACAGAAATGTTTAAAAATCTTACCATCCCCAAACTTTTCAATGGCAGTGTATATGCAAAAAATACAAATATTCAGGATCAGTTAATTTCCTATAATCTGATCAGTTGGTTTTCCTTTGTAGGTCATTAGAGTTGACCTTTTTGTGCACTAAAAGTTTAACCAGAAATGTTGTTTTACCCAGCACTAGTTAGCATTTATTGAAATGTTTAAACTGTTCTGGTGCAGTTGCAGAGTTTTTCTCCAAACATGCCGATAATCATCAGTTTGTGTCTGTGTGCAGAAATTCCGCAGGAGGGTCCAGGAATCCACCAAAGTCCTGCGGGAACTGGAGATATCGCTGAGAACCAATCACATAGGGTGACTAATTCCTGTCTTCTTTCATTTAATCCTTTTACATCTCTTCATCTTGTGCTGATTTCTCAAATACCCCTCCCAGAGTAACATCCCATGATCCTCCAGTAACCAATGCAGTGAGGTTATGAGGGTCCTGTATACAGTGCAGGGAACAATAGCACTGCTAGTGGTATGGACGGGAAGCTGTGGTATTGTTTGGCTTTCCCCTCTAAAGAATCACTCTTTCTTTGTTCTTCCTGTTGTAGAAAGCTAGATGTAGTGTTTACTCGTGCACAAATCCCTGCTGTTGGGCTGTTCTGCCAGCTTCCCTCTGCTTATAATGCTGTCTGTAGACCTCGGCAGCGTCCACATGGTTTTTATTCATCTCGTCCCTCACACACCACCCCCTTAGCAGCTTCAAGCAACTCAGGAAGCCGAGTTGTGTATGCTGGAGAGCCAGGAAGCCTGTAGCATCCAACAATGTAGTGTGTGAAAGGACACGTATACACACACACACACACACACACACAAAAAGGTTTATAACTCACATTCATGAACACAGACAAAACATTGACACACAGTTCTGTAACACAATGAAGCACTGACAACTGGGAACATCTTTTCACTGTTTATATTCCGTTTTCAAGGGCACACACACTTGTTGAATACAAAAAACAGTTTGTTGTGGAACTGTAAAACCATTTACACACATCCGTATTGGAGAAAACCATGCTTGTTATATGCACTATGTATGGTACATCTTTACCAATCGGTTGAACACACATAAGCAATGAGGAGTAACTAGTAACTTTACTGAATTTTTTCAATAGTTCAGGTGTTTTGCAAATTACAAAATGCTACAGTGTTGTATTTAATGTCACATTGTATTGTGCATGGAAATTTACAGTCGAGTGAAGTAATGAAACATGCTCATATATAGCATTGGAAAAATGAAATTATTTGTTTGGACTGTGTAAAATGAACAATTCAAAATAAGGCTTTATCAGTTCGAGTCTCCACATAAAAGCAATTAATCTTAGGTATTTTTATCAAAATATTCAGTTGCGTGCTGCTGTTTGTTGTTACGTTTTTAAATCAATTATATAAATTAGGTTGCATTATATTTTTTGTTAGTTGTTTATTGTATTTTGTTAGTTGTGAACTTATCTGTTTAGTTTAAGATAAGTTTATAAGTGCTAATTGAGATTGTTTGTGCCAAAACATATGGCTTTACATTAAAATAATATAATTTAAATTTAATAATAATAATAAAATAATTAAATTAGTTTTTTAATAAAAGAATTTTATTACTAATGTTTAACATTTCATATTTTAACATTTTATAACAACAGTTTTATGTTTTAAATTATTCATTTAAATGCTAAATTATATCTTATATTTAAGAAGTTAAGTTGCTTTTTCTAGTTACTTTTTTTGTTAGTTGTGTGTAGGTTAGCTAACTACTACTTCAAAAGATTAAAAGGCTGTATTCAGTTTAAATTACTATAAATTATGAGTAGCTTGGCAAACTACAGGTTCAAAGTAGCTTCCTGAACACTGATACATACACAGTTAGTATATGAGTAAAATCTCAGAAAACACTGGTAAAATATGATTCTGAATGACTTCCTTTGTCTTCTGCGTGAGCCATAAATAACCAATACACTCATCTCTCTTGCATTATTACGAGCCAGGAGTAATGTGTTTCTCATTAAGAACAAAAGAACAAGAATAGGCGGGCTATTTTCACTTTTTTGGGGGGCTGGATGAAATAGAACAGAGGACTGTTTATTGCATGTGTCCGATCCCTGGCCTCTTTCCGATGTGCTACTCCTTGCTTTGCCAAGACAATCTGAAATAGCATCTGGCCGGACAGGAAAAGAGTCTAAAGGGGAGCAGGGAGGGGGAGGTGGTAGACAGGAAGCTGATGATGGAGTGAGCCCCCACCACCTTTTCATTCTGAAAAGTCTGTTTCTTGCTCAGTTCCACATTTTGTCTGTTTTTCTTGTGCTCGTTTGGGAGTCTGGTAGCTTTTTTTTCTTATGCATCCAAAGCCATTTAACAATAGAGACAGATTCCAACTAATCATTACAGCTTGTGTTTGAGAGGTAAAATAAGAATGAAAATGAGAGCTGTGCAGAAAAAGAAGAATGCATGTATATATAAGTGAATGTTTGCACAGGGGAAGCAGTCTAAACACTCCCACTGTCAGAGATTTAACCTCCTCTCTCAAGCTATGATCTCCACGTTCCTTTGCTCTGTATGGTGGGAATTCCTTTTGCTTTGAGTTTCCCCTTCAAAAATCTGGAGCTAAATGAAGGAAATCTAAAACTAGCCTCTATTCTGGACTTTCCATCTCAGTCTTGCCAAGCCAGTCAACTCAGAGCAGCCTTGAGGCTGAAAATGTCTTGGGAGTTTAAAGTCAACATGAAACAACATTCGCTACTTCCATGATATGATATATTATACATTATGCATTCAATATACAGTAGAATATTCAACAATAAAGGCGGGACTTTATTTTTTTCTATCAGGAATTCATTGGAGCATGAAAAGTCGGTGTTCTGTAGACTTTGCTGTCAGTTGTGAAGGATTTCTTCTTTGTTGGCACTCATTGGTGCCCATTTTGAAGATTACAAGAAAAAACAGTGTTTTCTGTTGCAGTAATGTCCAAAATCATTCACAATAAGTCTATACAGTATATTTAGAAAGTAAATGGGATCAGTTTCATTAATTTCATCCTCACTTAGTCTAAAGCTTAAGTCTGTTGTCATATTGACAGTCTAGAAAAGAACAGTTTTATTTCTTCACCTTTTTTATCTTCATCTGTCTTTCATATTTTCCACATAGTTTTACTCATTGTTAATCTGATCCTGTTTACATGTTGCTGATGGATGTACATGACCATTCAAAAGTTTGGGGTGCATTTATTTGATCAACAACACAGTAAAAGCAGTGATATTGTGAAATTTTATTTCCATTTAAAATAGTTTTTTTCTATTTTAATACATTTTATCATTTATTCCTGTGATAGCAAAAATGATTTTTTTAGCAGCCATTACTCCAGTTTTTAATGTCCCAAAATTCGTCAGAAATCATTCTAATATGCCGATTTGCTGCTAGATTTGCTGCTTTGGTGAATAGAAAGTTTAAAAGAACAATATTTATTTGAAATAGAAGTCTTTTGTAACATTATAAATATCTTTACTGTCACATTTGATCAATTTAATGCATCTTTGCTGAATAAAAGTATTAATTTCTTTCAAAAAACAAAATCTTACTGACCCTGAATTTTTAATTGGTAGCATATATATAGTGTGTGTTTGATTTCAGAAGGATGTTAATAGGATGCTTTGATTTCATCTCCCTCTTAAATGTGGCAGGTGGGTTCGTGAGTTCCTCAATGATGAGAACAGAGGCCTGGACATCCTGGTGGAGTATCTCTCCTTTGCCCAGTGTGCTGTCATGTGAGTGACACACCCTAAAAACAACCAACCACAGTCATCTTCACAACACGTCAATCCATGCACCATCTGTAGGACATTTAAAAGATCAAGTAGCCAGGCTTCTGCTGGAGACAAAGGCTGTGATGAATTCAGTGTTGTTTAATGATTATGAACATGCTGAATGCCTCATTGTAGGCGTGCTGCATTTTGTTTTGTGCTTTGTTATGCCATGCTATAATGTGCTTGGATGGTCCTGTGCTGCTCTCTGCATAATCCTGTTGCTAACCTTCCCCGTCCTTACCCCATGCCCTCCTTATGTGCGGTTCCATGTCTATGCGGCTCAGGTTGGATTTTGAAGGGCTGGAGAATGGTGACGACTTTTCGCTGGACAAGGCTAAGTCCTGGAGCAGGTCCATTGAGGATCTGCACCAGAACGGCTGCAATACGCTGGTGCGCTCTGCGCGGCAATCCGTCCTCCGGTATGTACTGGGCTGCTTGTGCTTGCTATGCTCTGCCTCGCTTTAAAATGATGTTTGCTTTTGTGATAACTTGCATTGGTTTGGTTCAGGCTGCTGGCCAATCACATCTTAATAATTTGAAATATTTAATGCACTGTTTTGAGACTGAACAGTATATGTATATATGTATATATGAATGTATGTATGTATGTATGTATGTATATACATATACTATATATGTATATATATATGGCACTTTCCAAGAATACAGTATGAAAGAGCCTCAGAGTCTTAAAAAATTAACCTTTTAAAGCCTACTGTATTATGTTTAATACACAAATTTCTAAGGCCTCTAAATTATTAACATTATCAAAACTTTGCTGAAGAATCAGTTGTACACAGTCTGTCTTCTGTCGTCTGATAGATAGTTCATACATTTTTTAGTAAACATAATTCTGCAGGTCTTAGATTTACTTGATTATCCATACATTATTTTTTAGAAGAATGTTAAAATGTGAGTATCAAATACGATATATCAGGCTCTGTTGCATGTTTTTGAAATATATGTTTTGCACGTATGCAAACCTTTTTTATTTTTTGTTTTTTTAATAATTATTCTAAAGGTCTCATTTCAAAAACAAAAAAACAGTTTTTTCTGATTGTCATCTTGTATGTCAGGCTTTACAGGGTTAGGTACTTTATTTTAAAATTTCATGACATTTATATTTGTTACTTTTCAGTAATAAACATTAAATTCATATAAAAATGAAAAAAATGAACATAAAGTTAAACAAAAACAAAATTACAAAAAAAATAAAACCAAAATCAGAACTATATAAATATTTTATATAGAAATATATTATTTTATATAATATATAAAATAAATATATATTTGTTTGATCAATATTTCTTATAATAAAATAGTTGCATGCAAAATAAATATGTCATTTTTGGTCATTAAAATTTTGTAACACCATCAGTTCATCAGATTATGTCAAAATTAAGACATTAAATTTAACCTTATTACAGGCCAATATCAGCATTTTAAAACAAACATTTAATGTGTTTTAAACTAGCTACTCATGCTAGGTTAATTTGATTTTCAAATCAAAAATATTTTGTGTCGCTTTGATTTATTCAAGTAATTGTACCCTGTTTGTGTAAAGTATTGTTCTAGACTTTCACAGTTAGCTTCCTGTCTCACTTCATAGGTTATGATATGTGTGTTCATGCAATGACAGGAACATTGCTTTGCACCGAAACACATGCGTGCATTATTTTGCCCACTGAGCCATAGCCACACTTCCTGAGGGTAGATAACACACGCGAACGACAACCTCTTTATATGGTGCATATGAGTGATCGTTTGTGCGCATTTATGTTATGCCAAATCAAGCACAGCTTTTGTGAACTACTAATTTTGTCCTTCTATTACAGTTATGGCTCAGCTGCCAACAGCAAAACCATCAAGAACTCCAGATTAGTCAGTCAAAAGGATGACGTGCATGTGTGCATCATGTGCCTCAGAGCAATCATGAACTATCAGGTACAGGATGCACAGACCTGATTAGTCACAAAAACCTCAGGGACGTCTGACCTGATTGCACATAGGAAGTAGCAAATAAAAACGATTCTGCCAGTAGCATTATTAAGTGTCATTGAATATGACAAGTAACCTGTTATTCTCCAGAATGTTTCAGTGTCTGTCCAGTTTACAAACGGCAGCACAGTACCTCTATTGAATCACCATTGCATTATGGTAAATGTTTTTTATGCTTATACCACATTGCTTTTTCTTTTCTCACCCTAGTATGGCTTCAACCTCGTCATGTCTCACGCCCATGCGGTCAACGAGATCGCCTTAAGTTTGAACAATAAGAACTCAAGGTAAGTATTAGGCCTCTTTATAACAGTTTTAAAGGTCCACCCAAAAACGAAAATTTAAAATCCTGTCGTTTACTCACCCTCATGTCTTTCCAAACCGGTGTGCATTTCTTTCTTCTGCTGAACACTAACACACTGAACACACACTATTTTTAACAATGTGGGTAAACAAATGGTTTTAGGTTCCATTGACTTCCATAGTATAGTATTTGTGGTCCAGTAAGGGGACTTGAAACTGTTTGGTTACCAACATTCTTCAAAATATCTTCTTTTGTGTTCCCCAGAAGAAATAAAGTTTTAGAATGACATGAGGGGGAGTAAATTATGACAGAATTGTAATTTTTTGGTGGACTATCCCTCTAAGGGCTATTCACAGAGAATGTGTTTTTGCATTTTAAATATGAAAGACAAAAGTGCAGTAGAATAAAAATAATTTTTTTATTACTTTTAACTTGAATGCCTTATTTTTAGAATGTGTGAGATTCTGCAAAACACATAATATTTGAGCGGTCAAACATGTCCATCTAGATCATATTTATATAGAAAAACAATGGAAAAGCAGCACAGTAGAATGCAGAAATGTGTTTAGTCTGAACAGTCCCTTAGTGGGTAACTACCTGATGAGCCTGATTAATGCAATACTTTCAGTGACCTTTAGTTTTGGTGGCGCTGTCAAGTTGGGGATTAGAGTTGTGCTTTTGTTTGGTAAGAATGAATTCTTTCAAGCGGATTAGTGTCAGTCTGGCTAAGTGTATTTGTAGTAGAAGCTTAGATCAGTTCAGACTGAAGCATGGAATCCCCCCCAGCCTTTTGAAAAGCATCATTCCTAGAGCTCAATGAATCATACGCCAATGTATCACTCAATCATGGTTTTAACTGCGCTGTAAAGGCTTTTCTTGGATTGTGTCATTCCAAAACATCACCGAAAAATTACCCCTGATACTCAGCATCAGAAGTGACCCCAATGAGAGGCTCAAAATGAAAGTGCGATATCACATTTCTGATTTTGAAAATTGTATAACAATGGACACAAAGCTGCTGTTCTCCCTGAAGGATAGATCTAAGCAGGTGTGGGTGGGTAATGATCTGTCAAGTTGGTAATGTTACCTGTCTTATTGTATGAGTCCTGCTCTGCCACTCTAGTCCAGTTGAATGCTCACAGAAGCTTTTGTTCTGCCTGTAGAACAAAGGCGCTGGTCCTGGAGCTGCTGGCTGCTGTGTGTTTGGTGCGAGGAGGCCATGAAATCATCCTCTCGGCGTTTGATAACTTCAAAGAGGTAAATCCTGGGATTTTTACACCTGCATGTGTCTTACAAAAACCATGGGTGCTATAGAATGTTAAAAAAGTTGTTTTTGTTTCAGTTTGTGCACATATAAAGCCAATTAGCTGGCCATTTTCTCCCTTCCCACAATCGTGGGAAAACGCCACATCTTAAGCCAGTCGTTTCATCAAACCCACGTCTCTGATAAGGATCAGTGTTTTGGGGGGGAGTGAATTGCCCGCAGACTCTACCATTCACTCAGCCTCTTAGTTTTGTTTGCCTAGTCATTTAAATACCGGAAACGGGCCAATTATCCTGTAACTGTCCAACTCTATCCTGAGAAAGTAAGAGAGATAATCAACACAGCAGTCACAACAATGCTGTGAGAAAAAAAGAAATAAAATGCTGCCTGTAGACTGGCAGAACTAGTCTTCAAAGAGTCTGTGGTTGAACTAACTTTGAATTTAGACTAATGAATTAAATGTTCCACATTTAAATCAGCAAAGCATTATGAACAAGAAACTGAGTGAAGTATTTGAAATAAGTAATTCTGCCATAGTGAAATGTGAGGGCCTAACGTAGTTGCTGTGTTATTTCAACCCCCTGCTTTTTCCATAAAGTCTACAATAAAGTCTGACTTTCTCCTGTATGGACTGTGATCTGAATTCTCCATCAGTCTCAGCTTCACTGAACCCCATAACCTTATACTCTGCTGTTTCTAGAATTAGAAAACTCAGTAATTTCTTCTCTGTTATGTTTATTTTTTGGGATGGTTATTTGTGAGGATATAAGAGCTATCACAATTTATATTTTAACACTTGACAAATCTGTTTATACAGGACTGAAGGGTTACTGTGTTTTTGTGACTGACTAAATAAAAATATGTGCAGGTATGTAAGGAGAAGCACCGTTTTGAGAAGCTGATGGAGTATTTCCGCTGTGAAGATGGGAACATCGACTTCATGGTAGGTGCATGAAAGCACTTCAGTATTTTGTGTGAGACGTGGATGTGTTTGACTGTGTGGTTTGTGTCTCAGGTGGCTTGTATGCAGTTCATCAACATCGTGGTCCATTCAGTGGAGGACATGAACTTCCGTGTACATCTGCAGTATGAGTTCACTAAACTGGGGCTTGATGACTTCCTGGAGGTATCCAGTCAATGTTCAAACTAGTCTAAAATCATTCAGTGTTTAAATATTCAAGTAAAAAGGCAAGTTTTTTTTACATAGATGTCTTTTTGTATTTGAAATACTATTGAATGATTCAGTCATACAGACATTTGGAGATACTGCTAAACTCACATGTAACCACATAATAAAACATTAAGAAATCCCCTGTGTTTCCTTCCAGAAATCTAAGCACACAGAGAGTGATAAGTTGTCGGTGCAGATCCAGGCTTACCTGGATAATGTATTTGATGTTGGAGGTCTGTTGGAGGACGCTGAAACAAAGAATGTGGCCCTGGAGAAAGTGGAGGAGCTGGAAGAACATTTGTCACATGTAAGAACCATTAAATACTCCCTTTCATTATTGCTATGTTATTATTATACCAATTAGAGGAGAACAACTGCACACTCACTTAAGCATAGACTGTTTATTAACCAACGTTTCAGCTAGTAGCCTTTTTCAAGGTATAATTTCACAAACATGGAGAACAGTATAAATAACAAAGATAATTATACACAGCTGAGAGTAGTGAGATCCAAATCATTCAATAATTAGCTCATTGACAATTAGACTCTAACATGGAGAATAATATAAACAGATTAATCTGTACAGACAGAACAAAAAAATAGAAATGATAATTACTATCCTGGAAAATTAAATAAAAATGATTGCATTCAAAAAGAAAGCTCAAATAGAATCAAGACTACAAAAAAAAACTCAAATCAAAATCAACATTTAAGCCACGTGGAGTCAACGTTTTCAAATTATGAATCCAGAAATCCTCCCGTTTAAGTAGTATTTGGTCTAAATCACCACCTCTCCTCGGTAAAGATATTTTCTCGATTCCTATATAACGTAATGAAGTGATGGGATGATTAAAATCAATAAAGTGTACTGCCAATGGGTAATTCATATTTTTACATCTTATAGTACTCCGATGTTCGGCAATGCGCGTTTTAAGTTCTCTACTTGTTTTTCCTATATATGATTTACCACAGGGGCAGGTTATGAGATAAATGACCGCTTTGGTTTTACAGTTTATCATTCCTTTAATGGGAATCGATTTACCGGTCTGTGGGTGTTTGAACGATGTACAACGATATGTGTAGTTACACTGATTACACAAACCACAACGATAGGTACCTTCTGGAATAGGTGTAAATGTCCTTTGAGTTATTTTAGATGGAGGAGACAGATCTGATCTTACTAAATAATCTCTTAAATTTTGTCCACATTTAAACACAGTAAGAGGGGGATTATGAAGAGATTCAAGTCTCGCTTCTGATTGCAAAATGTTGGTGAATTATCTTTTTTATTTGTTCTGAGCGTTTAGCATATTTGGTAGTAAACATAACAGAGAAACATTCCTTCTTTTTTTCTTTTTTCATTAATAAATCTGAACGAGACTTGTTTTCAATTTTTTGTTCCGCTACTTGAATTTGATTAGCCTTATAGCCTCTATAATAAAAAGATTTTTTTATATCAGTGAGATTCTTGTTAAAATCATCCTGTCTGCTGCATATTCTTTTTAGTCAAACCATTTGACTGTAGGGAAGACTATTCTCTAAGGGTAACGGATGGTAAGAGTCCGCTCTCAAAAGCGTATTGCGAGCTGTAGGTTTCTTATAAAGATCTGTATATAAACCGTTATTGTCCCGAATTATCCATAGGTCCAAAAAACTAATTTTATTAGGGTCATAGTCCATAGTGAATGTTAAAAAATCAGAACGGTCATTTAAATATTGAGAAAAGGAATTCAATTGTACAACAACACCCTTAAAAAGGCAAAAACAATCATCCAGATATAATATATATTAGAGGAAAAAGAATGGTTTGTGTAAATGTATTTTTCTTCAAAGGAGGCCATATATAGATTTGCAAAGGAAGGTGCAAATGCACTACCCATAGCCACACCACGTCTCTGAATAAAGAAGTCATTCTGAAAAATAAAATAGTTATGAGAAAGAACCATCTCAGATAATGTTTCAATACATTCATTAGAGGGGACCAAATCAAAAAGTTCTGACAAAAAATGAATCATAGATTCGATGCCTTCTTTATGAGGTATGCATGTATACAATGACTGGACATCAAAAGAAACCAATAAAATGTCTTCAGGTATTGGATTAATTGAGTCAATGAAAGACAACATATGAGTGGTATCCTTTAAAAAGGAGGGCATTTTTTTCACAGTAGGGTCTTATAAAGAAATCCACAAAAGTGGATATTGAAGATGTTAAAGAGCCAATACCAGCCACTATTGGACGGCCAGGAGGGAGTTCAAGACGTTTGTGAATTTTTTGGTAACATAGATATAACAGGATTCTTAATTTTTAGGAAATCAAGTTCTCTTTTAGTAATTTCGCCAATTTGAATTGAATTGAATTGAATTTGAATTCCCGCACATAATCAACATTATTCTGAATGACAATTGCTCCTCCTTTATCTGCTGGCTTAATCACAATTGATGTATCAATCTGTAAATCATACAACGCATCTCTTTCTTTTCTGGATAGATTATCAAATCTTATCTGTGTTTTTTTGTCATTCAAAAAAGATTCAACATCATGTTCAACGAGTCTGCAATAAGTTTCAATAGATGCATTTCGATTCAAGGGTGGGTTAAAAGTGCTTTTTGTTTTAAAAGAGTTACCCTATTGTCAACCTGAGTAGAGGGTGGATATTCTTGCTGATATAATTGCGAACCAAAAAATTCCTTGAGTCTGATGTTTCTAAAGAATTTAAACAGGTCCACCTTAATATCATAATATCATTATTATACCTCATACACTCAGCATACATCAGCTAAAATGTGAAAAGCCTCAATGCTTACATTAAAAAATGATGCAGAGCAGATTATGTTTTTCAGATTATGTCACCACCATTTTTTACATTTTTAAACACTTCCATAAATACATTCAAAATTTAGGATCAGTACAGTTTCTTTATAGTTTTTGACAGAAGTAGCTTTTGCTCACTAAGGCTATAATATATTTTAAAATGTGATTTATATAATGGCAAAGCTTAATTTTCAAAAGAACAGCATTTATTTAAAATGGAACAGTTTTGTAACATTATAAATGTCTTTACTGCTACTTTTGATCAATTTAATGCATCCTTGCTGATTAAAATTCTTTTCTTTACTGACACCAAATTTTCAAACGGTAGTGTATATATTATGATGTCATTATTGACCAATTTTTTATTGGACCAATTATGTTACAAATGTTTGTTTGCTTACATCATCACACTCTCACTTTGATTTAATTTATTCATAGTCCTAATTATATTCATATCATAATTATGTCAGATCTGTAAATATTAATGATAGTTGATCATAGCGCAGGTCAGTCATGTTGTCACTTTCAATATCTTAATGACTTCATCCTGATCAGAGTTCACAGAGTTCAGGGAATCAGGGTTATTCCCTAGTATTCACTCACAACATAAAGCCTCATACATAGCTTAATCATTCACTTTTGATACAGAGAGGTCTTAAAATATCATTTATAATCTGACTTGCTGACTGATTGGGCTTTTAAGTGTTTAGTTCAACAGATAAGGCTTGTAAATCTGAGTATGCAGAATGCAGGCAGTGTAAAAACAAACCTCGGATTGTTCCTCTGATCTTGACTCAGTAGTGGGCCTTTCTGCTGGGCTGAGTTATGCTCATGGCAAAGGTCTTGAAATGACCAGAGAATCACACAACAAATCTTTTTCTCTTGCTGGGGGAGGAGGACAGAATTCCCCAAATATTCCACTATGTGTGTAATCTTCACTGTTTCAAAACTGAAAGTGATGCTGCCTCATCTGCTGTGTCATACTGCTGGGAATGTTATTATTGATCCATAAGAGAGTGAGAGAGACAGAATGAAGCTTAAAAGGGTATGGGAGAGATGTTTATTGGATTAATGCTCTGAACTGCCTCTGTATCTTCACTCATTTTTGTTTCTCAACCTCTCACGCTGTCATGTTTTCTCTCGTGCTCCTCCTTTTTTTTTATTCTAGGTGACAGAGAAGCTTCTAGATGTTGAAAATGAGACCATGATGAAGGTAGCAGACCTGGAGAAACAGCTGTTACACAAAGACAAGGAACTGGCAGTCATAAAGGTAGGCCTCAATCACTCTCAATCATTTATGGCACCTTCAGTCATGAGCTTGACATGGAAATACCTCCTATAATGATTTGTTTGTGTAATATGAATAAGTAATAGGAATGATGACAATGTGTTCAATGAAAAAATTGTCAATCATTTGTGGCTGTTGCATAGTCTGGTTACTAGATGTCTAAATATCTAATAACAGAGTAATATACTATGTTTTTGGACATGATCTACTATAGTATTCTTTGAAGTACATTCATAGAAATTACCATTAAATAATTCTGGTAATCATTCAGTACAGTGGATTTTTTTTTCACAGACTTATTGTGAATCTAGCCAGTTTTTTATATTTTCATTTTTTTTTTTTTAATTATGTACAATTTTAAAACTATAATGTGTTTTATTACCTTGGTATCAGTCTACAAAAAAAAAAAAATTAAAAAATGGTTAACGCTGCTCCGTGAGTGTTCCAAACAACTGAAGGAGTGAGCAAATTTGCACTTTTTCTCTCTTATGACCAATGTAATTAATCTCTCAGTATTTTTACTTCTATTGGACAGTCATAGAAACACTATTGTGCATTGTTTTTCTACTCTTTGGGCAAAAAATATAAATATCAAAAATTATATTTGTTATAGTTTTCATTCACCACTATAGAAGTTTACCCAACTATGATGACTAATGTTTCTGAGACCCACAGAAATGTGAAAAGAGTGCATGTTATATATTAAAATAGAGTATCACGTAGAGTATTATCTGAATTTCTTTTGAAATTTGGCTGTGAGTTAGTTTTATTGTAGAATGCAGTTGTCATTCTTAACCAAATTGTGCATTAACAGGACTGAAAACCACTGCACTATCTATCAACCATAGTATTTTCATGGAGTTTACTTATGTTGTATGGCCGTATTAGATGCTCGGCTGAGAGAAAAGTACAATAAATGTGTTGGACTACCTCTGTATCCTAACATCCTTGACTGGTCATTCTCATGGTTATGCAGGAGACGTATGAGTCCGCCAGCTCACAAGTGCACACACTGCGGCGGATGATCCAGGAGAAGGATGCCGCCTTCCAGAGGCACAACAACATCCAGAAGCAATTACTGGAGCTGGAGCAGCAGGGCACCATCCGTTTACGCAAGCAGCCTGATGGGGATATTGCCATTGAGGCTCTGGGTGGAGGAGGACTGGTTGGTGGAGCAGCAGCTGGAGCACCACTAAGAGACCTGGGCTTACTTACTGCAAGCATGAGTGGAAGTGGAGGTCTGGGCGTCACTACACCTGCTCCTATTGAAGCTGTTGCTCCACCTCCACCCCCACCACCACCTCCACCTGCCCCACCACTCCCTTCAGAAGGTACTGAGTCTGAGAACACCCAGGAAAATCTGTTTTGTATGTGAATCTTGTGTGGTGTGCTATCAGTTGCCAGAGTCAATGCTTGAACAGAAGATCTGAGATTCTCAGAACTCATTTGATTTCAAGGTCAGACAAGAAAAAGATTAAATTTGGCACCAGTGCAAGCCCACTGTCAATGGAAAATAGATACGTAAGGGTTCCCTTGAAGATTATGGAGACTTTTTTAGAGTTATTGTAGTGTATAATAATCAGAAAAACAAGGCTCAGCTGTGCACACTTAGTTCCTTCTGAGTTACAGAGCTTTAAATGTACAAGTCGTTGCAAGCCTAGCAGGAAAAGGAAAAGGTAAGGGTGTTTCCTTTAGCTAAGGAGCAGTTTCTGCCGAGGAAGCAGCTGGACTGAGACTGACTATATCTATTAAGCCCTTGTGACTTTTCGGGAACAGATTTAAGAGGAAAGCTGAAAATGTATGCATACTAATGTATTACATCTCTCTTATATAGTCGAATGTATTCCTATTCCTCCTCCACCTCCTCCACCTCTGCCTGGACCGTCACCATCAGTCATCCTTAGTGTCGGCTTATCAGGTAATACAAAATTACAAATAATAATATGAAACAGTACTATCTTGGCTCTAATTTGTTGCGAACAAAAGATTAAAGCGAGTCACAGTGACAAATCACTCTCGGAATCTTATCATACGCATTCTCTTGTAGCCATACGCATCAAGAAGCCCATAAAAACCAAATTCCGCCTTCCTGTCTTCAACTGGACTGCACTGAAACCCAACCAGATCAATGGCACCGTCTTCAACGAGATTGATGATGATCGTGTGCTTGAGGTGATATTGAGTATGACCCAGATTTGCACATTATTTTGAGCGTGTGCTCCATGAAACTCTTCACCCATGCCATGTGCTCTTGATTGGTCATGTAGGAGTTGGATCTGGAGAAGTTTGAAGAGCTGTTCAAGACGAAAGCCCAGGGTCCTGTGGTGGATCTGTCATGCTCAAAGAGCAAGGTTTCCCACAAGATCGTCAACAAAGTGCAGCTGCTTGATGCCAATCGCTCAAAGAACTTGGCTATCACTCTGCGCAAGGCCAACAAGACCACAGAAGAGATTTGCAAAGCCATTCAAACGTACGCACATATAGATGTGTCTTAATTGTCTCAAAAATCTCTGAGATTAATATGATGCAATTTCCGTGTTGCAGTTTTGATCTGAAAGCCCTGCCAGTGGATTTTGTGGAATGCCTGATGCGGTTTCTGCCCACGGAGGCTGAGAGTAAACTACTGCGTCAGTACGAGCGGGAGAGGAGACCTCTGGACCAACTAGCTGAGGAAGACCGTTTCATGCTCCTCTTCAGCAAGATTGAGCGGCTGACTCAGAGAATGAGCATCATCACATTTGTGGGCAACTTCAGTGATAATGTCAACATGCTGACCCCGGTGAGCTACTGTGATGGTCAACAAATGGGAAGTTGGGAAATTTTGTGGGTTTTTTCAAAATAGATTTTCGGTGAAGAATGACCATCCACAGTGATTTTTTGTTTTGTTTTTTCTTTTGCAAAGATATTTGTGAAAATAGTTTTTTGACCAACATCCTTGTTGTTCCTGGAACAACATTCCTGTTCACATTTTGGGGTTAAATTGAGGCATAGACTTGTCAACCTATCATTTCCCTCTGATTTTAGGGGTTGTTAGGCTTGGGGTGAAGTATAGGGTTCGTTTGTTTAATGAGAATTTTATTCCTGGAACAACAAAAGATGTTGATCTAGGAACATGTTCTTGGCAATATCACGATTATCTGGCATTTGTTCATTTAAATCCACAGCAACTCAACGCCATCATTGCCGCATCAGCGTCAGTGAAGTCTTCTCCAAAGTTAAAGAAGATTCTTGAAGTAAGTCTACTTGTTTTTATTATTAAGTTATTACAACGGTCCAAAATCATCTGAAATTTGTCTTCTGTCATGCTTAACTGTCCATTTTTTTGTCTCCACAGATCATTCTGGCCTTGGGCAACTACATGAACAGTAGTAAAAGAGGCTCTGTGTATGGTTTCAAACTTCAGAGTCTGGATCTGGTGAGCTTGGGTGTAGAAATGGCTTCAGAGATGTTGTAGTTGAATAACAGTGCTGTTCTCACCCATGCTGATGTTGTTCTCTCTCAGCTGCTAGATACTAAGTCTACTGACCGGAAGATGACACTGCTACACTACATTGCTCTGGTCGTCAAAGAGAAATATCCTGAACTGGCTACTTTCTACAATGAACTGCACTTTGTGGATAAGGCTGCAGCAGGTCTGTGTCTTTCAGAGTTGGAATTTGAACTGAACATGTCTCATGTCCCACTTATATGAATTTCTTTGGATTTAACTCCATTTGAACTCTAATTGCATTAATTTGAAATCTTCCATTACAGTCTCCCTGGAAAACGTGTTGTTGGATATTAAGGAGCTGGGTAAAGGCATGGATTTGGTCAGGAGAGAGTGCAGTTTACACGACCATGCTGTACTAAAGGGCTTCCACCAGACCAGCGATACACAGCTGGACAAACTACAAAAAGACGCCAAGACTGCTGAGGTGTCCTTTCTCTCTCTTACAAAACACTTTCTGAATACAAAACCAGATTATCTGAATCTCAAATTTAATCTGTTTACAGGAGGCCTTCAACAATGTGGTGCTTTACTTTGGGGAGAGTCCTAAGACCACGCCGCCCTCTGTGTTTTTTCCAGTGTTTGTACGGTTCATCAAAGCCTACAAGGTACTGCAATCCATTAAATGATTCACTCAGTGGTTCTAGGCACTGCACTAAAGAATCATGAATCTTCATATTATGACAAGGAGAAAACACATTTGTGGCTCTGTATACTCATCAGGAAGAGACTTTTATTTTCTAAGCCTTGGGGGGAAAGGTGAACCCGACCTGCTTTCAGGTCATTGAGGACAGGAAGGAGCCGTCTATGTGATCTGTTGTCTGGCATGTTTAGTAAACATAATGCAGTGAAAGATCTGACCTGCTAACCAGTAGTTTGTAGGTTGAAACCTTGAATGGACACAAAGTTTCTGTGTGTGTTTATATCCTCTGGCCATCCTTGTTTTAATGTCTTCTCTGTTGGAGCATCAGCATCAGAGCGCTGGGGTGGAGTAGCAGACGTTAGCATAGGGTGAATAACAGGAAGGGGCAGCTGGGCTGAGATTTAAGGGCAGATGCTGTGTTTAGACTGGGCTTTGCCTTCACCGCCTTTAACCTGGACACACACGCATGCACACACCTCTTCCTCACATTGTTCTGTTGGTGGATTTATGAGTCTACATGAGGAACCGAAAAAGCTCCAAGATCTCTGTGCGTTCGTGTGCGTCCATATTCATATCCCTTCTCAGAGGTTGTTTAGATGTGAGGTCGTAGCCTGTGTTTTGTGCAGTGTCAGGACTCAGATCACACTCACCTCTCTGCCGGCACTGTGTTGTTGTTTTCTGCAGGAGGCAGTGGAGGAAAACGAACAGAGGAAGAAGCAAGAGGAAGCCATGAGAGAAAAACTACTAGCACAGGAGGCCAAACAGCATGACCCCAAGGTGAAATCTAAGACCTGAGAAAAACAAACAAACAAAAAAAAACTTTTCTTTAATTATCAAAATTGAAGTTAGCTTTCTTTTCAGATGCAGTGTTTTTAAGTCAAAAACAGCAATTAAAATCAGATTGAAATCAGATTGTATTCAATCCAATAGATGTAAACATACCAATTTCAGATTTTTATGCTGTAATAAAATGATAAGTCTAGTAAATTTGCCCTTGTATCTCTTAAATATTTGAAGCTCTTCCAGATGATATTAGTGGTAAATATAGATCTTGTTTTCTCAATGCAGGTCCAGGCTCAAAAGAAGCGACAGCAGCAGCAGGAACTGATCGCAGAGCTCCGGCGCAGACAGGCCAAGGACCATCGGCCTGTATATGAGGGCAAAGATGGCACCATTGAAGACATTATCACAGGTGGGACAGGCAGGACTACAATACCCACCAGCCAGGGGTCCACAATCACTGTGGTGGTCCACAGCTCTCCACATCAGCAGTGTACTCTCTATTATGTTAAACATCAGCCCTTATAGCTCAATCACCACAGTTTACAAGTGCACATCAGTTAAAACCAATGATTCGGAACTTGAATCAACTCTCAGGGATATTCAGTTAATTAGATTGTTCACTTTCTAAAATATGTAAATAAATGTACAGGATGACCTTAAGATAGTTTGCAGAAACTGTGCAGGAAATACTCTTAAATTAATTTTTTGATAACAAAAGATCATAATCTATCATTCACATAATGCTCACAGTTAAGGATATTTATATTTATTTATTTATTTAATTATTAACCACTGAATCATTTTTTTTATTTTTTGCAATCACTCTCATTCCTTTGACATTTTCTGATGCTGCAATACCAACAAAATAGCCAAAAATGTCTCTTTAAATGTAGGCCAGAGGTTGTGCGCATGTAGAGAAAGTTTCACTATTTTAACATTTCAGTAAACAACATCCCAGGCTTATGAAGCCATAGATATTACTGGCAGAATGTAGAATAGTCACTTTTCTCCCCTCCCGTTACCCTAGTCACAAAGTAAACAGGATTTAATCTCTATTAATGCTTAAGTTTTAAAGAGTTTGAGCATAAGCTACATTTCACTTGAACATGTATATATGTTTAACATGTACTTTAATGGTTTATTCTTAAAGTTTACCTATGTATCCTGTGCTCAGGTTAATTAATTAACACTGTGGACATTTTCCTTAAAAAACAAATTCCTCCATCTGAGATATACACTAGTGTTCAAAAGTTTGGGATCTGTAAGATTTTATTCATGTTTTTGAAAGAAGTCTCATAAAGGTTGCATTGATTTGCTTCAAAAATACAGTAAAAGCAGTAATATTGTGAAATATTATTGCAATTTAAAATGTATTTTCTGTTTTAATATATTTTAAAATTACATTTATTCCAGTAATGGAATTTTCAGAAGCTATAACTTCAGTCTGCAGTCTCACATGATCCTTCAGAAATCACTCTAATATACATTCTAATATATATTCTACAGTATGTGCTGCTTAATATTTTTAGAACAGCATTTGTTTCAAATCTAAATATTTTGTAAAATTATAAATATATTTACTCTCACTTTTGATCAATTTGATACATCCTTGCTGAATAGAAGTATTCATTTCTTAAAAGCAAACAAACAAAAAAAAACCTTACTGACCCCAAATATTTGAACGATAGTTTACCCAGTGTAGAAGGTTTTATGGTTATCGCTGTTAAATAGGATCGAAAACATCTTGCACAAAAAAGCCAGGAAGTTGCAAGGATTAAAACAAGTGGTTTCTCTTTTAGGAACACATGCTCCTTCTTAACCTCAGATATAACGTTCTTTCTCTGACCTCCCTCCCTCCCTCCCTCAGTGCTGAAGAGTGTGCCCTTCACAGCCCGCACGGCCAAACGGGGCTCTCGCTTCTTCTGCGATACCAACCTCTTCGACGAGTCCATCTGCTAGCCCCCCAAACCCCCCCCAAAAAACTGCCCCTAATGCCGCAGGTTGTCCCGTTCTCTTACCAGTTGCAAAGTGCATGCATACAACCACTCGCATGACCCATTCTGTCACTTGGTTACCCAGCATCCTCTACTAACCTAAGCACAATGGAATAATGGGAAAACACGAGCTGTGGCTGTTCACAGATCTGAAACAGGGACCGGCCAAATCTTTCTCAAGGGAATTAGGACAAATGGACTGAAAAGTATTAAAACATCCAAATATGATATAATATAATCATATTTTTGTACTGTAAAACTGTTGCTTGACTGATGTTTGCATATATGCTTTTTTGATTTAATATTAATATACATTCAGGTTGTTAAAATAATTTTTAGAATGGGTCTTTCTATTTGTCATATTGTCCAGAGAGATTTGGCCTGTGTAACAGTCCTTATTATGTTTCACTTGGTTTGTCACCTGCTAACTCTCATCTTCTCTCCCATAACTCTTTGTTCTACCTTTCCAGCAGAACAGGAGATTAATCTGAGTAAATTTGAGCACAAAATAATTGGAGGGTAAGAAAGGCATCATGGAGCTTCATGACGCTTTGCTCCTGTCTGCCTTTTTACCGTCAGCTCAGTTGCTTTAGCGGTGCTATATTTTTCACATTGCTACAATGCTGAAGCTTATGTGGCCAAATGCATTCTTGTGCTGAATATTGCTTTTTTTGCATTGTTAAATATGAATTTTATGAAACTTGTCATTGTGTTAAAAATATTAGATATTTAAATATTTTTATAGTTTTACCACAGAATTAAAACAAATGTGACTTTTTATTTCACAATTTGCAATTTGTTTCTCACAATTTTGAGAAAAAAAAATCATGAAATGTAAACTTTGAGTTTCGAGGAAAAAAATGGTAGACTTCTGACTTTTCTTGTAGCAATTTCTGAGTTTACATCTTTGAATTTTTTTTCCCTCAGAATTCTGTTTACATCGCAATTCTGTTGTTTTTTAAACTAAGAATAGAAAATAAAGGTAATTGAAATTTTTCATCTCACAATTCTGATTTTTTTTCTCACAATTGCGAGTTTGTCACAATTGTATCTCTCAATTTTGATTTTATTTTTTCAAATGGCTGTCCATATTTTTATTTCTATTGAGTGCATTTTTATAGTTTCATATAACATTATAGATATCAAATATTATTACAAACTAATCATTGGATAGTACAAAACCTTATATTATTTTACTAGTAGAATTTTTGTTAGCTTTTCTTCAGTAGCCTATATTGGAATGGATCCAGGAATGAAATCTCTATTTTCTTGTCATCACTGTTGCATGTGAAGCTGTGTTTGTCTGCTGTATCTATATTCACTGTGCTGTTTGTCTAACATGTTTATGTCCTCTACTGTATTGTCACCTGCATGCAAATCTGTGTTCTGTTCAGCAAGATCTACATGTAATGGTTATAGTGGTATAGTGTTTCATTATATATGGAAATGTTATAGTATCTTTTAAGACCTTGCTTAACACTGAATCTATCAGTTCAGATGTATGT
Organism: Spinibarbus caldwelli; assembly: GCA_039654775.1. Taxonomy (NCBI): domain Eukaryota; kingdom Metazoa; phylum Chordata; class Actinopteri; order Cypriniformes; family Cyprinidae; genus Spinibarbus; species Spinibarbus caldwelli. The sequence continues at coordinate 12,701,730 of CM077261.1, read as the reverse complement.
GTGTTGAATGGTCTTACTGCAGCGATTGTATTTTGTTTTGTGTCTCTGTTAGTGTTTTACTGTGTGTGCTTTATAAGTGCAAGGCCATGCATATGTTTATGCTAGAAGCAGTTATTGAGATTGATATTACCTACATATTTTACCTACTTTAGAGATCTAGAATAGTAAGAGCAACAGAATTCTGCATTCATTGAACCTTTTCAAGCAGAAATATTAGCAGCCAGCTCAAATGCTGAGAATGACCCCTGCTACCCCTGCTAAATGTTCCCTGATCGAACTCTAACTCTCTCCCTTCCCCACTCACAGATCTCCGAAGCCAGCCCTTCCTGCGAGCTGACGCAGTGATCCGGAATGGGTGGAAGCGACCCTAAAGACCCCTCACTCACTCACCCTCTGCTACTCTCCCCCCGCTTTCTTCTGAAATGGCAACTTCCTGCAATTCACAGTGACTGAGGGAAGTGCAGGACCAAACCAATATCTTTGGTTTTAAGGGGGTGGGGAAGTTATTTATTTATGGAAATCCTTTTTGGATTCTGCACTGGAGGCTCTTTCAATAAAGCCATAAAAGCACAGACATTAAGGGCGGCCTCATGAACGCTCACACACGCAAATCCAGAGGAGCGTCTGTAAAAGCTTGCGCTGGCACAGGAAAAATGCTTGTTGTGGTTGACACACAGACAGCGGTAACACTAACCTGCTGACCTTGAAGAGCCTTCCAACGGGATCTCACGCCCATTAACGTGGATTTCCTTTTATTGTGCAATGTAAGCATGACTTTCTGTTTGAGGTCACAGACTTTCAGGCCCGTTTGTACAGTTCTTTATTAAGCATGAACTTAAATGATTTATTAATCCTATTCAACTACCTGGAGCATGGACTAGTTTGTCTCCAGTATTTTAACCTTATGGTTACAAAGAAGTGCCTTTCTTTTGAGTCAGTATTATTTCTTATAGCCAATATTGAGGTATCTAAGTTTATACTTGTGTTAATCATTATGTTGTAACATTTCGGATGCTTAATGTAAATATTATATTCAGTTATCCATGAAATGCATTGCAGCTTTAACAAAAAGAGCCTGATTATGTGCTCTATTTGACCATGTGCGTTGTATTGATGGTGCCTTCTTTCACCCAGCTTTTTAAATGTTTATTCGCATGTACCAGAACAAAGTGTACATAACGTTATGCCATGTCGTGAAACTTATTCTTCCATAGAGAATAACATTTGGATCCATTCTTTACCACACAGAATTCTTATGTATATAAATGCATTTTATATCCAATGGTAATCACTCCAGGATTGCAAAGATGACAGAATCTTTTGGGTGTGCAGTTTGTACTTGTTCACTCTAAACCAGTTGCCCGAGTTAGTAAAATGAAGGACAGGCGTCATGGTTTGTAAGAATTAATTCATTTGGTTTAAACCAACAATAACGTATAAGATGAATTTTATTATCTAATATGTCCCTAATAGAATAATTATTTTCTTTGCACTATCATTGAATAAAAACCGATTATTCAACTAGTGACTCGATTTGAAATTGAGCATTATTTTAACAATAACTTACACGAGGCCGTGCTTTACTGCGGCCTCAAGTGCTTATTGCCTTTATAAAATGAAATGTTTTAGATATTAAGGACAGAAATGATAACGTTATGAAAAATAAAGTGGCGTTTTCCTGCCAGGACCGGAAGTGTCTGTTTTATAAAAAGGGATGTATTACCATATCACCTCTAGCTCAAGAGAAGTGAACAAATGTAAATTAAACACTAACAACTTTTGTATCTTCTTGGAGTTATTTCGAAGACTTAAGTTTTTTTTTTTTTTTTATATTGTTGGACATAAACCAAATCAAGCCATTTGGGAGGAAACACAAAGCACAAGATGAATGTACCAAAGTTTTAATGTTATTTGGTTGAAATGGACCAGTGAATGCAGCAGTTAACTGGATATTCTGTTGAAGCGGCAAATAAAAATATTTGAGACTCGACTTTGCCTTTATAACAATTTCATCAATACATTATTCCACAGAGTACCGTAGAGTGAACTCAATTTTTGGATTTACGCTTTTTACACTGTTTATTGTAGATTATAGCTATGGTAATTTTTTTGTGAGGAGTTAGAACATCTGAGGATCATTTTAAATTGATGCCATTGACAAATAATCAGAAAGAATACCATTTTACCTGTATTCACCCTGATCATACCTAGTACTAGGACAACAGTAATTGTTTTAGATTGCTGCATATGTTAACTTTTAAGTAATTCATTCTGTATTAGCAGCCTAATATTATTACTTTTATTAAATCTGAGGCATGAACATTTCTTGGCTATCATTTCTGGAGGACTTGTCTTTTGACTTATGGACTATTGTTGGGAAAACTGTTTCTAAACTGACCACTTGTACCTATTACCAAGCTAGAGCAGAGCACCAATCCAGAAACCACTTCTATTTTTGTTCTGTACACATTTTATTTTTAATATATGTGTTATTGTCTGTGATTCATGAAGATCTCCAGCTGGAAACAAAAGAAATGAACATCATGCTGTCTCTCCAAATGAAGGGCTGAGCCACCATGCATTTCTACTATAAAAAGCAGTTTAATTATTTTGCATATAAAAAACAAAAACCAAATGAACCAACAAAACTACAGAAACGGTTGCAGGGTTGTGACACTAGTCATCTGTGACAGTAAAAGGCCCCTGAGGGCCGTGCTAAATTACATTTGATCGTAAACAGAGCAGACACTTTACGTTAAGTCCAGATGCTCGGAGGAATACTGTTAACGTATCTGTTGAGACTATGCTAGTCTTTTTGCGCTGTTGGATCCATGCATTAGCCTATGGCGCACGGGTTACCTCCATTAGAAGCAGTGGACGCTCGGCAGCAAGCAGGGCTGGCCGAGTCTCTCTACAGGTCAGGCAGATGAGAATTATGGGAAGAGTAGCAGCAAGGCAGTGAGTTATTACTGGATCCACACGAACCTCACAGGAATGCACTTACACTGAGCATGAAGTCCATAAGTCACAAAATTAGTGAACTAAAAGTGACATACAGCTCCCACTGAAGTGGTATGGAACAGTTCTGTCAAAGCCACACCGACCGAAAGCAGACGACACTCATCTGCGCTGTTTCTCCTGGCTGTTTCCGGCATACTGGAAGACATGGTGTCAGATGAGGCCTGCATCCCTGCAACGTACCGCTTGCGTACACACCAAGGCCACTGATACCCTGGAAACAGTTCTGGAATGTCCTTACATTTACCATCTGTTTGGATTCACTCACTCGTTCATTCAATCCATGCTTTGCATCTTATCATCCATTAAAAAAACCAAAGCTAAAACAAAGACAGTTATATACTGCTATTCGTACGGGTGTCTGCTTGTATTCCTGGGTATATTTGTCAAGACACTTTGTTAATTATATATGTAAATATATATAAAATCAATCTGTGCAAGGAGTATGACAATCATCGTAAGCGTTGTTCTCTGAGATAACAGTACAGAAATAAAAGCGATGCTGACTCGTCCACGTCTCGCAACACTCACGCACGCATATTCGTTCTCAGCCATCTGAAATCACACATGGGCCGAGTCAGCATCAGTATCATTCAGTCGGCCGTGCCCCCCTCCCTTATATTTCATTAGCAACACTTGGCAATTTTGCTTTTCCTAAAAGAAACATTGATCTCTATACAATTCATACAAAAATAAACTCAAAACCAAAACAAAAAACCAAAGATTTCCCATATTGTTGTTGGCATCTTGTTGAGCACAGAGGTAGTGGCTAAATGGAGGGGAAGGGTGAGAAATTAGGTATGCAAAAAAAAAAAAAAGGGGGAAAGGAAAGAAAACAATATATGTATAGAAAATGCTTTCTTTTGTTGACCAGAAGGATTTCTCGAAGAATAAAATATAATACTGCGATCACATACAAAAGTGTCCTTCATTTTTATCTTTTTTTTGTGTTTTTTTTTGTTTTTTTTTTACATTTTGTACAGTGTTCCTGCTCTTGATGCTTTTCCTCTGATGTGTAAAGGCATAACGGTCTGCGTGAGGGTGGGCGTCCGGCCGTGACTCTATGCCAGCGGGTCTCCCATGTCGTCGTCTCCTGCAGACAGCAGCTCTTTCTTCTCGTCTGTGCTGGCCAGAGAGTTACGGCTGTTATGGGCGCCCATGTAGAGAGTGGCGTATACGGGGTTGGTGAAGTTTGTGGGCTGCAAGAGAGACAGATGCAGAGAAGCTGTGATTATTTTATGGCCTGTAAAAGATGAACGGCTGATATTAAAATTCTATACTATTTTAACTACATATATTAAAAATAATAAACTTAAAATTAAGCGAATTTATGCAATACCTACATTATAATATACAGTAGGAAAAATGGATATTCAAGACAAGCGTTTAGACGTTTAGATTTTTATATAAAACATTTAATATATTATATACATTTATTTATTTATTTATTTTAATTCTATATCGGCAACAATGGCTATATTTGTGGCAACATTAACAGTATCATTTCAATACATCATTTACGATAATATAATATATATATTATTGATTATTAATATTTTCTTAAGAAGTAATCACTATACAAAAACATACAAATAACAAAAACAGTATTGATAAAAATCATAACGAATCTTTCAATTTAATCAATGATAAAAATTAACATTTTTCTGGGAAAGACCTTTTTAAAAATGTCTTTTAATATATTTTCTAAGAAAAAACATTTATCATCATTATCATCATTTAAATTGGACATTCTATTCAAATATGTTTTACACTCTCAAATTCTTACACAAGTCACAAACTAGAGTGAGTTTTGAATGTCAATATGACATCTTGTATATACAACCTGGTCATATCTATTTTCAAAACAGTACTTCTTTCATTTACTACTGGATACACCTCATATAGTTTGTTGTATATGCATTCATTCCATTCGCCATTTCATATATTATATAAACCATTCAATTATTTTAGACTTTAATATTAAACATTTCAGCACAAAAAACATTTCAACTGAAACTAATGATTACAAAATATACTATTTAAAATATACAATTGTAATAAATAATATTCTAAAAATCAAAATGACGAAAATCTAGTACTTAATACCCCTACAAAGGGGTTGGAGAATAACATTAAGGTGTCACCTTATCTGGATCCAGAGTGAACTCAGAGTCCAGCAGCTCCCCTGCATCATCGTCAGGCTCTCCTTCGTAAATCTTGTACGCCGGGTTCCCGATCTCAACGTTCATGGCTCCGTTGGTCATCCTCTGGTGCTGGAATCCCTTAGCGCTGCGGACACAAACACCAGTGAGCAGTTACATCTTTGTCCAAGCTTCTTCGCAACACACCTCTCCAGGCCGAGCCAAGGCACAGGAAGTTACACTCACACACACAAAGTAGCCTATCTCCAAGCAATTCACAAACACAGACACACAGCTACATCCACGAGGGTCTCTCCTGCCGTATAAACACAAGTGCAAGGAGCCATGACACTTTGAGGAACCATCCATGTGCTTTCAGGTGGAGACTGCCAGCCAGAGTGAGCAACTCTGCAGGGTCTTAGAGAAAGCTGGATATCCACAAGACATGGTCCACTAAGGTCAATGAGGAGCCAAACACTTCAAGCACAGCGACACTGCTCTCACGTACATATATAAACGGACACACATCTACAGGATGGCGCGAGTAGGAGTGAGAGGGACAGGACGCAGCCCAGCGCTGCGTCTTGCACCAACCAGGTGATCTATTTTAGCTGTCGTCAATAGATCCCTGTGTTGAAACTGGTAAAAACCACAGGAATACCACAGTAACAGCACAGGATCAGGCAGGAAAAGCACGGAGAAAGAGAGGTAGAGTATGATGATGGGGGAGGAAGAGAGGAGAGGATGGACTAGGATGGGACCCTGCTGTTATAGAGTCAGAGTTACCGCGAACATCTGGAGCTGGGCTTGCCCCGCCTCACAGACCTGAGAGACAGAAAGATGCAGTTTAACCACAGAAAGAAAGAGAGAGAGAACGTGAAAGAGCTGGAAATTGAGTTTAGTGTTAAATTAAAGAGGAATGTGGAGGAATTAATGCTCTAAAGCAGGGGTCTTCAACAAGGTACTGAAGTGCGCCTTGTAATTATTATATGAGCTTAGACTAAATCTTGTAGAAAAAAATATGCATTCAAAAACAATACATTTTATAACATGATAATTAACATCAACATAGAATTACAATAATAAAATAATAAAAAACAACTATGTAACAGAATAATTACATGCAAAATATTTTCTTTAACAAAACTAATATTTAAAAATGTATAATATATAATCAAACACTTATCATACAAAATAATTATGTACAAATATTTTCTTCAGCCAACAAATAATTATAGTATAATACATAATCATATAATTATTATACACAAACAATCACCAAAACTAAGGCCCTTGAACTGAAAAAGTCAAAGACCCCTGCTCTACAGTAAAATGAGGGAGATGACAGGAAAAAAATTTGGCTATAGGCCTGGAGTGTCTCTGTGTTCCTCTGTAAACACCGAATCTGCTATATATACTTACCCACGCATTCTCTTCTTGTACCACAAGATGGCACCAACCACTAACAGTGCAAGTAAGAGCAATAACATCACTGGGATGACCACAGACGGAGCATCTACACAAAGAAGAAACATGCATTATTACTGCCCAGATTTCTTTATAGCGATAGACATAAAAAAAAGCTTTGCCAATGCAAAGCTTCTTTTTTCACCTTACCAAACTAAATGAATATGAATCTGAGAGAGATGTAATAAATGCTAGCACTTACTTCCAGAGTCTGAGTTTTGAACTGGGGCGACATTGAGCTCACAGCGGAAACCTGACCAGCCTGTGACACACCTACATAACACACACACATTACATCACTGGCAATCCTTACAGTGTTTAGTTCAAACTTGGCTATTCTATTGTCGCAGCAATTCTAATACAGAATCTTGTTAATATAGGTTTTTAAGATCATGCTATAGACAGGTTTGTCAGCTATCTCAAGTACACAACTCAGGACATTCAGGTTATCTTTTATCTGGGGTACCACAAGGTTCAGCACTAGGCCTATTTTTGTTTTCTATTTTCTATATTCTATTTGCAGTCTAATTTTCCATTTTACGTGGATTTTATCTATTGGTGTTTTTTTCTTTACCAACAAAACATTTGCAAGAACATAAAAGCAAATTTATACAGCTCTGTCCACTTTACCTGCACTGTGGCAGCATAGTATGAGGGTCTACAGAGCACTGGCCCTCAATGCAGAAGTCATCACAGGTGTAGCATGTGGGCCGCTGGATGTTATTACCACATCTACACAGAAGAACATAAATTATCATAGCACCCACATAAACAGCACACAACTGATTCAAATCCATATATATACGACTCATTATTTCAAACTAGATGCTGGAAGACTATGAAAGCCCAATGAGTTGAATGTGCTGGTACGTACTTGCATGTTATCCCGCTGCGTAGCACCTCACACTTGCCCGTGCCACAGTATACACACTTGTTCTGCTCACATTGTGGACCAAAGTATGACTCAGAACACTGGCACTGTTTAGTGCCATTCATCATCTCCATACAAGTACCTCCATTCTTACAGAAGTCCTCACAATGACCTGCACAGATTGATTTCCAGTACTTATTTGTCTTTGTTTCATTTATTATAAGACTTCTCTTTGGAAGCAAACAGCTAATAAAAAAAACATTAAGACAATGGAGATTTTAGAAAAGACTAAATCTTTTGTTTAGAGTGACAAGTAGTTAAACTCACTGTACTGGCACTGGTCACCCAAGAAGCCCTTTGGACAACGGCAGGTTGGTTGGTTGCCCTGGTTGACAGTGCAGTTGCCCCCATTCTGGCAGTAGTTGTTGCAAACATGCAGGTTACATTTGGGGCCAGTGAAGCCAGTCTGACAGCGACAGGTAGGAGCACCTGAAGAGAGGAAACAGACAGATGGTGTTGCTAATGTAGCTGTAGAAATAAATGTGCTAGCCACAATGACACAATGTGTCTGTGAGTGTGTATACCTGTGCGTGACGGGGAACAGGTTCCTCCGTTTTGACAGTAGTCTCTGCACTGGTTGATTTCACAGCGTCCTCCACTGTAACTGGTAGGGCAGCGACATTTGGGCTGGTTCCATGCATTGAGGAAACAGCTGCCGCCGTTCTGGCACTGAACATTACATGTAGGGGCTAAAAGAAAAATGTTTAATATGACTGCCTGAATAGACATCTTACATTTTATAATTTAATCATGTTGAGAAATGCCTGAGAAATTAATTTATGCTCATGAAGTATCAGATAATGTATCATTCTATTAAAAATCATAAATGCATTCAATCGAGCTCAAAATATAGAATATACCCAAATATTTACAACGGACTCTGAATATTTGGTGAAATCAGTAATGGTTATTCTATATTTCAGTTTAAAAAGTGTCTTCACCATTGTTCTGGCTGTGGTATAAAATGAATTAGGATATAGTGTGAAAGCAGGGTCTTACTGAAGGGGGACTGGGTCACTGGTGGCACCTCCGTACAGGTACCATTGTCAGGGATGTGGTCATTAGGGCAGGTGCACACTGGCCCACTGGGACTGAGTAGACACAACCATTCACACTTCTTCCTATCACATGGGTTAGTCACTGTAAAATAAAAAAAAAGCACCGATTAGATTGTGGAAAAAGACACTCATATTCACAATCAGTAACATACACAGACACTCACTCTCAGGCTGTTTGTAGCGGTGATACAGCACTATGTCAGTGGCGTGGTTGATGCCAGTGGTCAGATTCTCTGCCTGACCTTTGCCAAACTTGTTAACCCGGAAGACAAAGTTATTGGTGTAGGTAACACCATAAATGTAATCCTCAAAGATATCAATGCTGAAGGGGTGGAGGAGATCTGTAAGAAAGAGAGAGAAGCTGATTAATTCCTTGACTGGTAGTGTTTATTATAGCTAAATATACATTTTAGCTGATACAGTCATGCATGAGCTTTAATGCCAGAGCATAATAGCGTTACTGAACTGTTTTTGATGTTAGATACAGCCACAACAGGGTCAGAACCATCTAGACGCACACTGCCGATCATAGAGAGCTTGACATCTGCCCAGTACAGACGCTCATTGAAGTAGTCCACTGCAAGACCTGTTTTAGAGAAGACGTATGCATTAACACAGATTTAAATTGAATACAGTGAACTGATTTAATGGATACAGGTGGTTAAAAGCAGCATTGCACTAGTAAGACCTGTAGGCCACTGGATGTTCTCATGGACCAGGGTTTGTCTGAGAGTCCCATCCATGGCTGCCGTCTCAATCTTTGGATGATTCCCCCAGTCAGTCCAGTACATGGTTCTGAGATATAGATATATATATATATATATATATATATATAAAAAGATTAGTTTATCTATTTAAAGCGAGTCTACTGTAGAATTAATGAAATTAATGTTTCTTACCCTCTCTGAGGATCCACTACAATGGCATAAGGCTCATCAATCATTCCAGAAATCAGCGTCTTCCTGTGCTGGCCTGAAATCTGAGCAACCTCGATCACATCACGTCCTGAATCGGTCCAATAGAGGTTACCAGCCACCCAATCCACTGCGATTCCACGTGGCATCTTCAAACCTGGAATCTAAAGAGGACACAAGGAAAATTCAGAAAAGGTATCGCAAAGTACTAAGTTCAATATTGAACACTGAATGTCTTGACTTACATCAAGGTTGGTGACACTGCCCTCACTTTGCCTTATGTTGCGGTGAGAGTTGGATGTAGGACCTGATGGTGAGGATGGAGAGGGCAGCTGGAAGCAAGAAATGCCCGATGTGTGCCAGTTGGTCCAGAAAATGCGGTTAGTCTTGACGTGTAAGTCCATGGCATCGATGCGCACGTTGGTGTCACCCTGGAATGTCTGCTCATAAACCCACTTGCGCATATCAAGGTTTAGACTGCGGATCTCGTTGTCATCCGCAATGTAGAGGACCTGTTTACTAATGTTCTGACCTGCAGATGGACACAGAAAGTTTTTGATTGATGAATCCATTGGAAAGGATGCACAACAAGGGCAAAGTGATTTAAAGAATAAAATCTGCACATACTGTCAGCCTTGCATGTGTTGTTAATCCTGGTGAAGTATTTGTGGCAGCTGCACTTGTAGGAGCCCTTGGTGTTGTTACATATGTGAGAACACATACCAAACTGCTTGCACTCATTCTTATCTTAAAAGAGAACACAACAATTTACCAAATGTTGACGTGCACATTGCAGGTGGTGATAACCTTCACTGACATAAAAAGAAAGACTCTTTTTAAGATGGCAGACCATGTACCTTCACAGGTGTTGTGTCCAACGCTCTGGAAACCCTGTTTGCACGAGCAGAATGTGTCTGTGCCGTTGGAAATGCAGTGAGCCTCATCGCCATCTCCACATAGAGATTTGTTACTCTTACAGTCATTCAGCATGGTGTCTTCAAACACACAGACAGACACATGAAGTCAATTCAATCAGGATTTAAGAGCTCAAACTATAAAATCAAAGTGGATTTATGGCATTATGACAAACTATTAAAACTAGATGGTGAAATGTGTTGATTAAAATACTTGAAAATGATCATTTCACTGTCTATTTAAGATTAATATATTCTGTATGACACCAAAGAATTTCTATGACTTTAATTTTCCATTATATTTTAGGATTTTTTGCTAATTTTGCTAATTAATTGTCATGACTTTGCCTAGAAATAATTTTGTAACTACATTTCTTTTACTGTATATGGTTATACAGATTGCAGTATTTTACCTGTCTTGCAGCCAATCTCATCTGAGCCGTAATCTTCACAGTCATTGAAGAAGTTGCACCGCAGGTTGGCACTGATGCATTTGCCATTGCTGCACTTGAACTGGTCTTTATCGCATGTGGATGTGTGGTCTCCTATATAAACATGAACCATGTCACACAGGTCATGAAAACACTCACTGAGTCTGATATAAAATCACTGAGGCATGTCAGAGCAGGAGACTCACCACAGTTGGTCTCATCTGAATTGTCTCCACAGTTGTCCACACCATCACAGCGCTTGCCACTCCAAAGACATATGCGATTATTCCGACAACGGAAATTTCTTGTAGGTGGGCACTGAAAGTTTCCTGAATTACACAAAGGAAGAAGCTTAAGATCTGAGCTTACTGTGTATTAATGTTGTTTTTCTATTTATCTCCAACAAAACACTGCAGATGTATTGTAAATATTTGTCGGGATGCTGATCATTTTTGTGTGTGTGTGTGTGTGTGTGTGTGTGTGTGTGAGTTCTTACTGCATTCCTCAGGGTTCTCATCAGAGTTATCTCCACAGTCATCCTCTCCATCACACTTCCAGGACAGCGGCTTACACAGAGTGTTATTACACTGGAACTCATCATGGGGGCAGTGCCGTGCCACTGAAAGGAAAAAAAAGTGAGATACATGAGATTGTCTTTTAAAAAGGACACTTGACACATAAATAAGCCCATTTCAGAAAGAAGCAGACCTGCATACTCACCAGAAATGTCACAAATCTCTTCATCACTGCCATCAATGCAGTCAGCATCAGCGTCACAGTGCCATCGGAGGGGGATACAGTGACCGTTCTTACACTGGAATTGATCCTCCTCACACTTCAGATCACAGCCATGCTGGGAGACACAATAACATATGTACTGAGTTTAATATATTATATTATAATAAAGTGCTGAGTGTCACAAATGGACTTACTGTATGTAGTAAACACAAAAACCAACCAGCTAAATAAACCCAAACTATATTTTATATCTCTTAGCTTGTATTTTAGATGGAAGCAACGGCTTGAAGTTACAAATATTTTAAATATGGATTCAGCAGTTTGCAGTCTCATTCTGACGGCACCCACTCACTGCAGACAATCCATTGGTGAACAATGTGATGTAAATTTCTCTAAATCTGTTCTCATTTACATCTTGGCTTGAGAGTGTGTACATTTTCAGCAAATTTTCATTTTTGGGTCAACTATTCCTTTAAAATGCTTATCTTTTTAAAGAAATTAATATATATGCACAATTTATATTGGTCTACAAAAAGTTTTAAAAGGTTTTTAAAATCATGAGAGTGACGTGTGTAAGTGAAGTGTGTTCAAACTAATGACAAAGTTTTCCATATATTTCAGGAAGAATGACTTGGTTTGGCAGGAACTTTATTTTGGGTGAATGGAGGAACATTGCATTTAAGCTTTGATTAAATGGTCCCTTGATTATTGCAGTTTTTAGACTGGCTATACCCAATTTATATGAGGTGGTGAAGCGGGCCAGTGAACTGCAGTACCTCATCAGATCCATCTGAACAGTCATGATCTCCATCACACTTCCACCTCCCAGCAATACAACGGCCGTTAGTGCAGGCAAACTCGCTTTCAGAGCACTGACGTGGCACTGGTAGGGAAAGAGAGACATAAATGTTAACATTGAAGAAAAACCAGAGAGCACAGTAACTACAACAACTACAAGGAAAATAGGAGGAAAGAAAGGGAACACTTCAAGACAAGGTCTATAGGTCAGCGTAGAGAGTGACAAAATATACAAACACAAACAGGGTTCCCACATAATGATGATCAATTTTCATGAATCTATATATATATATATATATATATATATATATATATATATATATATATATATTTTTTTTTTTTTTTTTTTTTTTCTTTTCTTTTTTTTGGATGACCATGGGAACCCGACTAAGTAGTTCGGAATCATTGTAATCACTTTCATTTTAAAGACAACAAAACCACAGTAAACAAAACAAACCCAAATCAAACTTTATTCAAGTTTCAAGATCTGAGCTTATAAACACAAATGTTCAGTGCTAGAAGCGTCACTATTCATTTTGGAGGAGAAAAATGAACTCTACAATTTCTCCAGTAGGAGGCAGAAGCTGCAATTGGCCACTTTTGTCACAAACACAATTGGAATCATGGGGAGATGAGAAGAGAGGAGAAAGAAAGGGAGCCAGGAATAGGTGGTTTGGAGGGAGGAGAGACCTACCTCTGAGTCAAGCCAATGGGTCAGTGTGAAATGAAGAATAGAGACAACATGAAGTGAGATGCATCAGTGAGCAACGTGAGTGAGCCATGACATAGGACAAATACCCACAATGCCTCCCACAGACATATGTGATGGTCGCAAATAATAATAACCCACGAGATTCAGTCCTATAACTGGCTGTGAACGTACATGCGAACAGGAAGCGGGAACGCTAAGGTCACTGTCGGTTGAGATACATACCGCACTTCTCCTCATCTGAGTTATCGCCACAGTCATTGTCATAGTCACACTGCCAGCGGCCCGGCACGCAGCGGTTGTTTTTACAGCGGAATTGGTATGGCTCACATGTTCTCTCATCTACCTCAAGTAAAAAAAAGTAATTATTCACTTTTATCAAATTAAATATAATAATGTGAATAAATGAATAATTTCCATGCACTTCCAAGAGAAATCAAAATTTTTAAATCAATAAAAGATATAAATAGAGAAAAGTAAAGACTGTCGTACCGCACTCCTCTTTGGGTTCATCTGAGCCGTCTCCACAATCGTCCTCTCCATCACATGTCCAGCGGGATGGGATACAGCGGCCCGAGTCTTTACAGCGGAACTCATCCACACCGCACTTCATCTGAGCTGTAAAAAAACACAAACAGCACATAAACCTATGTATATATAAAGCCATACACATACATGTATAGACTTATATAAATATATGTAATATATATTTATATTTATGTATAAATTCTATATAAAAATGAATATACAGGTGCATCTCAATAAATTAGAATGTTGTGGAAAAGTTAATTTATTTCAGTAATTCAACTCAAAATGTGAAACTCGCGTATTAAATAAATTCAGTGCACACAGACTTAAATAGTTTAAGTCTTTGGTTCTTTTAATTGTGATGATTTTGGCTCACGTTTAACAAAAACCCACCAATTCACTATCTCAACAAATTAGAATATGGTGACATGCCAATCAGCTAATCAACTCAAAACACCTGCAAAGGTTTCCTGAGCCTTCAGAATGGTCTCTCAGTTTGGTTCACTAGGCTACACAATCATGGGGAAGAATGCTGATCTGACAGTTGTCCAGAAGACAATCATTGACACCCTTCACAAGGAGGGTAAGCTACAAACATTCATTGCCAAAGAAGCTGGCTGTTCACAGAGTGCTGTATCCAAGCATGTTAACAGAAAGTTGAGTGGAAGGAAAAAGTGTGGAAGAAAAAGATGCACAACCAACCGAGAGAACCGCATCCTTATGAGGATTGTCAAGCAAAATGGATTCAAGAATTTGGGTGAACTTCACAAGGAATGGACTGAGGCTGGGGTCAAGGCATCAAGAGCCACCACACACAGACGTGTCAAGGAATTTGGCTACAGTTATCGTATTCCTCTTGGGGGGCAGTCGTGGCCTAATGGATAGAGAGTCGGACTTGTAACCCAAAGGTCGTGGGTTGGAGTCTCAGGTCCGACAGGGATTGTAGGTGTACCCTCAATACCACGACTGAGGTGAGACCCTTGAGCAAGGCACCTAAACCCCCAACTGCTCCCCGGGCGCCGCACCATTGGCTGCCCACTGCTCCAGGTGCATGTTCACTACTGTGTGTGTGCACTTGGATGGGTTAAATGCAGAGCACAAATTCCAAGTATGGGTCACCATACTTGGCCACATACCACTTCCCTTTCCCCTTTCCCCCCTTGTTAAGCCACTCCTGAACCACAGACAACGTCAGAGGTGTCTTTCCTGGGCCAAGAAGAAGAACTGGACTGTTGCCCAGTGGTCCAAAGTCCTCTTTTCAGATGAGAGTTTTGTGTTTCATTTGGAAACCAAGGTCCTAGAGTCTGGAGGAAGGGTGGAGAAGCTCATAGCCCAAGTTGCTTGAAGTCCAGTGTTAAGTTTCCACAGCCTGTGATGATTTGGGGTGCAATGTCATCTGCTGGTGTTGGTCCATTGTGTTTTTTGAAAACCAAAGTCACTGCACCCGTTTACCAAGAAATTTTGGAGCACTTCATGCTTCCTTCTGCTGACCAGCTTTTCAAAGATGCTGGTTTCATTTTCCAGCAGGATTTGATACCTGCCCACACTGCCAAAAGCACCAAAAGTTGGTTAAATGACCATGGTGTTGGTGTGCTTGACTGGCCAGCAAACTCACCAGACCTGAACCCCATAGAGAATCTATGGGGTATTGTCAAGAGGAAAATGAGAAACAAGAGACCAAAAAATGCAGATGAACTGAAGGCCCCTGTCAAAGAAACCTGGGCTTTTATACCACCTCAGCAGTGCCACAAACTGATCACCTCCATGCCACGCCGAATTGAGGCAGTAATTAAAGCAAAAGGAGCCCCTACCAATTATTGAGTACATATACAGTAAATGAACATACTTTCCAGAAGGCCAACAATTCACTAAAAATGTTTTTTTTTTATTGGTCTTATGAAGTATTCTAATTTGTTGAGATAGTGAATTGGTGGGTTTTTGTTAAATGTGAGCCAAAATCATAACAATTAAAAGAACCGAAGACTTAAACTACTTCAGTCTGTGTGCATTGAATTTATTTAATACACGAGTTCCACAATTTGAGTTGAATTACTGAAATAAATGAACTTTTCCACGACATTCTAATTTATTGAGATGCACCTGTATATGAAATATATAAAAAAATATATGAATATATATATAAATATAAATATATTACATATATTTCTGAATAAAATAATCTGATGACATCAAAATGACAGCAGTTTGCTGATTTTAAAAAAGCAAAGCAGTCTAATCAAATCAGCCAAAATGGTACACTGGCAATATGAATATTTGCCACCAAATTCAGATAAATAGTGGCTTTAGAAGTCAATGTAATGCTGGTTTTTATTTCCTTACTGCAGTTGGCCGGTTCGTCGGATTCATCCACGCAATCGTAGTCTCTATCACACACCCAGACTCGCGGTATACACCGTTTGGTGATTGCACACTGGAACTGGTTAGGAGCACAGGTCACCTCAGCTACCAGACAACACAATAACATTTAGCCAATCAGCTCATCAGAAAACAGCCTCATGCATAGTGTAAATATAAAAACATTCCATTTTTCAATTAATGAGAGAAATAAGACTAGACTTACGACAGTCCTTCTCATCTTCTCCCTGGCCACAGTTGTTCTGACCGTTACAACGCAAGATTCCAGGGATACAGCGACTAGGATGTGAACACTTAAACTGACTGGGCAAGCAAACGTGGATGTCTGAACAAAGATAAAAATGAGTATTCATTATGCAAATGTCCTAAAGATGATTATTTAAGTTTTGCACAATTGATTGGACATCATACCACAGTTGGCTTCATCGGAGTTGTCCTGGCAGTCATTGTCTCCATCACAGATGTAAGCCGGGTTGGTGCAGAGACCTGTGCCGCACTGGAACTGGCCTGGTCTGCATTTAAACTCGGCTAAAACCCAAGAATAGAGAGTATGAGAATGTTATGTATGTTTGAGAGTGTTCATGATGTCTCTCATAGTTAAAGCCCTGATACTTACGGCAATCGGCAGGTTCATCTGAACGGTCTCCACAGTCATCCTCAGTATCACATTTCCACCAGAAGGGAATGCACTTATCATTCTTGCAGACAAACTACAGCCACAGAGAAAGAAAAGAGAAGCACAGACTGTGTCATTTCTGACAAGAAATTTTCATATTTCTTCACTCCAAAATAAAAAAATAAAATAAAAATAAAAAAAATTGTTCTTTTTTAGAACAATTATGATTTTTTGGAATGTTTTTTTCAATTCATACTCTACTTCTCATTAGCAAAATGCAAATAAATAAATAAATAATTGTCATTACTGCATCACAGTGTTATTTTAGTGTTACTTTAATATTATTCATATATTATTATAGTGTTTAAAAATCTTGAATTTGTTTTTTCAGTTTTTTTATTTTAAGTTCAGTCATTTTGTTGTGTTTTTGTAATTTTTAAAATGATTTCTATTATAATATTATAAATATTTATAATGCAAATAAACATTTAGTAATTTTTATTTCCAGTTTTAGTAATCTTACTTCAAATTACACGTTCTCAAATTTAACATTTCTAACT
Source organism: Spinibarbus caldwelli (assembly GCA_039654775.1). Taxonomy (NCBI): domain Eukaryota; kingdom Metazoa; phylum Chordata; class Actinopteri; order Cypriniformes; family Cyprinidae; genus Spinibarbus; species Spinibarbus caldwelli. The sequence continues at coordinate 12,684,531 of CM077261.1, read as the reverse complement.
TATTAGAATAATAATTAATTTTAAATTATTTGTTTAGATTAATTTTTTTTTCCATTTAAGATTTATTTCTCAGTTTTATTTTCATATAACAAACATTTTTGTTAATGATAATGCTATAAATAAAAAAAAAAAACAATTTATTATTTTAAAAGTATTTATTAGAATGCTAACGTGTTGTAAATTAACCTATTTAGTTAAAAATAAAGAAATACTACAACATTCTTTCTCTTATTATAAATTAATGGCAGTGCAATAAACACTGACAATGTTGAAATACTTGCGAAAAATCTCATAATACTTTTGTAGTTAATGTGTTAGCACTTTCAGCACCTTTTTAATGAGAATTTAATAAGAACCACCATTGAGAATAATGAAAACTGCAAGTAAAATGTGCTGAGGCATTCTGAATTTCGGCAAAATGTTTGCTTATTGTGCCAAACTAACACACACCTGGCTGGCAGTACAGTTGGACAGGCACTGTTTTCCATCAGCAGCCAGATAGAAGTTGGTGGGACAGGCACACTTGTAGCCTCCTCCAGGTGAGAGCAAACACAGGTTACTGCAGCCACCATTATCCACTTGACAAGGATGATCTGACACTGCAATCACAAGAGCATCAGAGAGGAAAACGCTTAGAATCTGCATTAAACACTGCAGGAACATTTCCATTTACAGCACGTGTGTATCTTCTCACCCTCAGGCTGTCTGGAGGGATGGTAGATGTGTATGTCCATGGGTCTGTGCAGGGTGCTGATCAACATGGTCTTGTTGATGCCCAGGGTTTTGTGAGCTCTGTTAATGGACTTGGTCTCCCAGTCGGTCCAGTAGATATACTCCTCAAACAGAGTCATGGCAAAGATGTGAGGGATGTCTTGACTTAGTACTGTGGGGAAGAGAACACAAGACCCACATTTAATAAAGCAACAAATTGTATCCTGAAATAAGGGTGAAACTGTATTTTATCGTTCAGATTTGAATGGATCATGAAAAGCAGTTTATAGTATCATTGGTTAGCATCAATCTTCCTATCTTCATGCCTTGATTACATTAGCAAAAAAAAAAAGAACTTCATAGAGATGAAGAACAAGTGACAGACCAAACATATTGTTGTTCTTCATCTCTGTGAAGTTTTTTTTTTTTTTTTTTGTCTGCTTTTAGGCTATTTTCATGACATGAAAAGTACTAATTTTTGCACTTCATATTAAACATATTTCAGTTAATTGCCAAGTCAACATCTTTTCATTTAGTTAACTTTTTTTAATTTAATTCTAAAACTGGAATATTCTTAAATAATCATCACAGAAAAAATATAAATGAATAAAAAACAAATAATACATCATTAAAGAACTTTAAAAGACTTTAGGAGCAAAAAGAAACTTTGAGGTTTCAAAGTCGAACCCTTTCAATCTGGGACAGAGCTAGCATGTTCTTGTGCAAGCTTTCTGAATATGAGGAATTCATATGGAAATAAACCTCCTCCTCACTGCCTGTCTTTTGCACATACCAGTCTCAAAAACAATGGATCGACTGTAATATTACATAATACGGAGCATCTATGATGTCATTTATTGGCGACATGAAGGCTGGGTCACTCCTTTGTCTAAACTAATTGCCTGAAGAAAAATGACCTCTTAAGCAGCGTGTGTGTCTGTGTGTGTATGTGTGTGTGTGTGTGTGTGCACTCACCAATGTGTCTGTTGGATCCATCCAGGCTGGCAAAAGCAATGTAGTCTTCACGAGCGTCTGCCCAGTAGATGCGGTCATTAATAAAATCTAGCGTCAAGCCGTTTGGCCATGTGATCTTATCTTGAATGATGATGTGGCGATCTGTGCCGTCCATGCCGATGCGGCCAATATGTGGCACATCACCCCAGTCTGACCAATACAGATATCTGGACATAATAAACCAGTCAAGTCAAACAAGCTCATAAAGTGTGATCACAATTCTAATAAACTCACAGCCCTAGAAAATAAACTAGCAATTATTGGGATAGTCAGACTGGCTTATATAACACATGATGTAAGTTCAGGAACTGTTAGGGAATTGAGTTTAGACTCTCACCCATTCCTCACATCCACAGCCACAGCTCTGGGCTCTCGCAGGCCGCTGTTGACCAGCACACTTCTGTAAGCTCCGTTCAGCTTGGAAACCTCAATTGTGTCTCTGCCCTTATCACACCAGTACAGATTCCCCCCGACCCAGTCCACAGCCAGACCATCAGGGTTACTCAGAGAGGTTCTGTGCAGCACCTATCCAACAGCCAATCAAAACAAGATGACAATGAATTTTGTCAGAGGTAGAGTTAAATTTTTAAACATGGGGGGAAGCATCAAAGTGCAGGCTCTAGAACTACACAGACCTGCACGTTACTGCCGTTGATGTTCATGCGACGGATCATGCTGCCTTGTGTGGTCACATCAGTCCAGTAGATCATCTGCTCCGCGTAATGATAGTCCAGAGCCACTGCGTTATTGAGCCCCTGTTAACACATACAAAATCAACACACAAAATAGAAACAGTTAGACAATTAGCAAAATTAGAAAATTACAATAGCCTACAAATAACATCTATGGACTTTTAGGCTGACAGCCACCTCACCTGTTTAATCAATGTGTAGTTAGATCCATCCAAGTAGAGTTTTCGCAGGTAGTAGCGGTTCGCAAAGATGAGGAAAGGTTCCTCATCTGAAATGTAAGCAACGCTCTTATAGTAAAGCAGACTTTAAAACTAAACAACTTTGAACATTTTAACTAGCAATGCCAGTTTTGTAAACGTTTTACTCTGAGAAAGAGTAACCTAGAACAGTGGTTCCCAACCACGTTCCTGGTGGCCCCCAACACTGCATGTTTCCATGTCTCCCTAATCAAACACACCTGATTCAGATCATCAGCTCATTAGTAGAGACTCCAAGACCTGAAATGGGTGTCAGTCAAAGGAGAGATGCAAAATGTGCAGTGTTGGGGGGCCTCCAGGAACGTGGTCGGGAACCACTGACCTAGAACATAACAGAATAAGGGGAGAGGGCTCACCAGATGTGGATTTGCAGCTGGTGGGGTCGTCTGGACGTGGCACAAAGCCATCGACACAGAGACAGTGGAAGCTACCGTATGTGTTGATGCAACGCTGAGCACAGGGGTATGTGGTGGTACACTCATCCACATCCACACACGTCTTCCCATCTTGCTTCAGATGAAATCCTGGATGACACCGGCACTGCAGGGGCCAGGCAAGAGGCATGTTATGCATTCACTGTTATATGTCCAGCTAATTAAATTTGCATAAGTATGACATGTAAATAAGGAAAAGTATTTACATACCTTGAAGCCGATCTTAAGATCTTCACAGAGCTGTGAGCAGCCGCTCAGCTTACTGTTGAGACATTCATTGATGAAGCAGTTGTGCTCATCAGAGCCGTCGCCACAGTCATTCTTACCGTCACACAGCAACGTCTCGTTCACACACTTGCCATTGGTGCATAGGAAGGCAGTGTCATTACAGCGTCTCTCTATGGATAAAAGCAAAACAAGAACCTATCACATTTCTGTTCTGGGTCCAATGAATATCAGTGACGAATCTGACTGTACTGTGGGTTATTTGGTAATATTATAGTACTATACAACGGTAGAGAATAACATCATATTTATGTACCATAGTGTTTGCATTTACATGGAACTCCAAAGAACACCATTGTTCATTTGGAACTTTTGTACTTGGTGTAATAGATTTTAAAAAGTCAAATTAAAGCTGTAAGAGGTCATCCATAACAAGATATTCATAAAGTCACTCCAACCCAGTCAGCGATCCAGAATTAATACTGCCACAGGAAGTTGTGGCTCTAATGAAGCAGTGAATTGAACAGCATTAAGCTCCTTTAACACACTACATTACACTCCTGGCGCACTTCCAGAACCCACAAGAGCCTGTTTATTACCACAAGTTTTTATTGTTAGACACATGACTGTAATATAACCCTACGCTTTCCAATTTCACACACATTTGCATTCAAAGACAAGATCATATCATGATTAAAGGCATATAAAAAGAAATAGCGACAGAAAAGGTATTGGTATATGGACAGTTTATCAGTGAGATGAAGAAAAATTAGAGTGGCAAAAATATTTAAAATAGCTTAAAATTATGTATCTTTATTGTATTTAAAAAAAAAAAAAAAATTATATATATATATATATATATATATATATATATATATATATATATATATAATGTACTTTAAAAT